>JAAWXA010000026.1:979909-1195799 GCA_038090715.1 Florisuga fusca | reverse complement strand
ACCTGGAAAACAGAAACCTTTAATATTATGGCTTTAAAAGGAGTTTCTGTGTGTAAGACTTGAGATTTGCTATGGAATTCTTTCAGAAGACTTATTTGGCTTTAATTAACAGGCTGGTATCTTGGTTAATGGCATTCTTCGAATTCTTCAGTGGCCGCGAAACTCTGTGGCCTTATTAAGGAAGAATATAGAGAAAAAGGAGCCACAGAAGACAAGCACACTTTCCCAATTTCCCAAATTGAATGTTCCAAGCATACACGTTCATGGTTTTCAGCTTTAAAATATATTGTTGATTCAAAGAACACAATGAATGTTTATGGAAATGCAGTGGCGCATTCAGGGGTGTAGCCAGGCTCCTCGGGTTGTGGATGTGCTGTAACCAGCACCACTTTGAGCTGTGTTACATCTGTGTGGCTCCTTGTACACACTCTTCAGCTAGTCTGAGACTACTTTTTATAGGATTATTTTAGCTAGAAGTACTTGATGCTTTTGTGAGTTTATCAAACAAATAAGTAGAGGATACTTCTAAGCCAGAATAAAAGTGCTGTGCTTGGAGAGGCAGCAGTGATTCAGCTCGTAATTTCAACTAACTTAGCTACTTAAAAATACTTGCTAGGACTCCAGTCTTGGTGAATGGGGAACATTTGGTGTGAAGCAGAGACCTGCCACTACAGAGTGTATATATGTTATATTGTCTTTATGTGTAAAGGACATGTATAATAAGATATACTGACTCAGACTGGTGGTCCATCTAGCTCAGTATCCTGCTCTAACAGTGGCCATACATGGACAAACAAAGAGTACAAAATCAATAGTCTCCTTAGAGATACAAAAGGAGTCTACATTCAATATGCAAAATACTAAGAACCCCCTAATAGTCCTCAATAAAGCTTGAACCAACTGCATGCTTAGCTGTCTCCCAGTTCCTGGTAATGCAAATAATGATATAATTCAAAACTACAGTCTTCTGGAATTAACAGATTAATCTGATTAAATGAATAAGAATCTCATGTTACCCCTAACAGTAACACATTTAGGATTTGCATGTGGTTTGAATGAAGGTTGTCAAAGACATGCAAACTAGAGTCTGAGAAATAAATTTTCTAAATAGCTAGAGGTCTTGAAATATAAAAAGCGATACAGACTTGGTGTTCACTACCCCTCAAATTGCATTTACACTTTTTTCTGTTTAACTTCCACCCAAACTTTCATAATCCCTTCAGAAAACCTTTTCAGATAGTTCATGGAGAAATGTCAGTATCACAGTCCCTTAGTCCTCAGAAGCAAACTTGTATCACTCATGAGATCTAGTTCTTATGCTGTGTGTACACTCAAAATACACACTGTAAACTGAATAAATAGCTCTATAACAAACTCTAAGTGGTCACAGATGACTGTAACTTAAAAGGGGTCATGCAAACTCTTTATTTTAAAAGATAAACACTATCTTCTATGCTTCATAATTTCAAGACAGTTCAAAAAAATTTAGTGAAAGTAAACCCCAGTGAGAGATAATAGCCTAAATGCCTAAAAATACCCATTCAACAGTTACAGCTTTCCCTCCAGTGCTATTTTTAACAATTGTGTTGGAGATTTCTGGAATGCAATCCTATTGGAATCCAGTCCTAGAAGCAGAATTTAGAAGTTAATGTTAATACTTGAAAAACACTGTCACATTCTATCAGGAAAGGTAGCATAAACAGAGTTCTGTTTTTTTTTTTTAAAAAAAAAGGAAAAATACAGTAACAAGTTAAGCTTAAGTGTCTAAGGCCTTGTTTTTCTTGTTTGTCTCCCCATCTATACATTAAATCTAATAAGCAATCAGCCCTTCTACTGCCACCCTCACCCCCCCTATTTTATGAAATAATTGCAGTTACAAACCCACTGAAATAAAAAAATTATTTAAGTCAAGTTATTATTAAACTCAAGTCAGTTAATTAGCATCTGCATGGGAACATTGACTACAGGTACAGACCCAGTTATTTCAGTAAAAAGAGTATTCTTTTATGCTTGTAGCCAAATAAAGCCTGCTTCTTTATGTGTCTTAATCAAGACAGTCCTGTGTTATGGCTATATTCTTCCTTTTCTGAAATAAGGCTGTAACTAATTTGCCAAATTGGGATTTTTAGATACATTAAGCATTTAAACCCCATAGTGATTGGCAAAAATAAGATTCCTTTAAAATCCTGTTCTTAGTTTTTAAGTGAAAAATCAAACAGTACATAGCCTATTGAAATAAACAAAATTTTTGTAGACAAACTTTGAAATGTGCTTTGAGATTAAAGATACTCGGAATTCTGAACAGAATAAATTCATACATTCACTGCTAATTTAAAAACCATGCCAATTAAAATATTAGTCTTTTCTTTGATATCAAACTTCATTCTCATAAACAGATATTCTAGGTAACTCCTCAAGAAGACTCTTACCCACTCCTTGGGAAAACCACCACATAGAAAAAAAAATCTTTTATTCTTAGTAACTGTTAGGCTGGACTTGCAGGTGTTGGAGAGTGACTGCAAAGCCATTAGCTCAGCAAAACAAAGGAGTGGTTATTTCATTGTGTAGCCCTCTTGTAACACAGTAAATACACCTGTCATTATTGAGTATCTCGTGTTTTATAGCACAAAGAGCCAATACATTCAGCCTGGCTGGCTTTCTGGGCATCTTTATCTTCCTTGAGTCAAGCTACTTCTGGATGCTTCTCTTGCCATCTACTTTTTTTGTAGGTTTTGAGAGCAAGAGTTACCAATAAGCAAGATTAAAGAGCTAGTGAATGTTGAGAAAGTAGCATTTATACCAGTATGGTTTGCTATTGTCTATTTGGCCAGTAGCACTTCAGATTCCTTCACTGGGATTCAAAAACACGACTAAGCTGCTGAAAGCTCTCCTCTCACATTGCTATGAGCTAATCTTAATGAGACTGAACACAGCTTTGCAAGGAAACAGACTCTGTGGATACTTCAGCTTTCACCTGTGTGTAAAGCTGTTAACATGGTTCCTGACGTTCTGCCAAGCAGCAGCCCATNTGGCCTGCAGATAATGAATATGCCATCAGGGAAAGATAAGAACTCACAGACTTAAAAAATCCCAGTTTTCTTAATTATGGCAATTATCTTCATTTAGACGTTTTCTTCTTTCCCAAGCCTGTTCTCAAACCAAGAAAAGAATCTTCACAATCATGTTTCTTCCCTGCAAAAACCCATGATGTTTAACTCGAATACAAAACCTCAGCGGATAGCTGATTGAGGAAATATATCAGATTCCATCCAGAAATCTTTATTTCCTCAGTGAAAACACAGCCTTATTCTAGTTATAAAATAGGTTTAAAAGAGGTGTAGACTTGGCACTTCAAAACTTGGTTTTATGTTGGACTTGGTAGTGGTTTGTTCCTTTCACAAAGCCAGCATTTTGTTACTTTCAAGTTGCACAGCCCATGGAAGACAAAGCAGCTGGGGGCTCCTTTCAGTACACTGCTAATACTGCCTGTGCTTATTTGCACTGACCTGGACAAGCTGCAGTTACTACAGCATCTCTGTCCTCACAAATAATTTTTAGGGAGGGAGCTGAAACTCTAACAAATGATTCTCAGGTGCATGATCAGCTGTACAGGAAAGCAATATATTTAAGGTTTGTGCAGTGGCTGAGCAGCTGCACAGCTGAGATGGCAGCAGAGGATGTCAGTAATGTAACTAGCCAGCTGCTATCTATCTCAGTCTCTAATCTGTGCTATAAAGCAGGCCCATTTTCCAGGCAGTGTTTACTGAAAACACAGGAGCGTGCCTGGCTCCCTTAACCAGACCTCCTCCTTTCCCCCACTCCCTGGCAGGCCCTGGCTATGGAGGTCAGGCTGCAGGACTCTCCTGCTGCCTCTGAGAGAACCTGGTGTGAAATCATCAGCCTGTAAGACCATTAGCCCTGACGGCTTTTCTGTTGCTTCCTCTGAGGTTCACGGAATTCATTGCCTAGAGTTAGTCCAAGTGGTTGACAATAACTGGCCTGAAATCTTCATTAGAAATAAAGCCAGGGAACTGAAGGAAATATTTGGGATAGAACACAGTGCAAGATTAAGGCTTTCAGTGATATGAGTCATTTAAAAATGAAGAGTCTAAAAAAGCAGGGAAGAAGATATAAAGCTCAAAAACAAGTAATAAGGGATACTTAAGACATTGATGTGGCACTGGAGAGCTGAAAAGACAGCACTAGATCTTACTGTAATGCTTAGTACTAGGAAATATTCAAATCTTTAATGAAAAAGCACATTTGAAATTACTGCTTGTATTTGCTGCCATAGATTAATTATGGCTTAGACCCATGTACTCTGTAGTTGCACTCGTATTTCTGTAGGGATGCACTAAGTTTTGGAAAGGAGAAACCATCTGGTGCTGCCTTCAGCATCATTCTTGTCCTTACTTTCTGACAGCTAGGATTGTGGCAAAATAATTAGGGATTTTGCTTGAATAAAATATTTCTAGATTTCTTTGCAGCTTATTCTGAAATGACCTACTGATTTCTATTGATCTTGACAGATGACCACCCCTATTCTAGGGAAGGGAAGGTCTGTTTTCTTTGTTTTTTCATTACTGCATGACCAGACCATCAGCTGGTCTGACATGTCCCAAATGGCACCCATCATTAGCATGTGTCATGCTGACTGTACTTGTTCACTTGCTTCCACCTGGAGCTTGAAGAGAGTAGAAAGCAAGTGAGCTATATGATTTTTTTTTTTCCTTGATAACAGCTTCTTTGTTGCCTGATGTGGTCACTAAAACTCCATGCACAGTTAAAACAGTATTGTAATGGGGCTATATGCAGTCTGTGAAATGCAGAGTGAGCATATTTTAAGAGACTTTCAGGAGCCTAACCTACTCTTGTTAAAGCCACTTGGCATCCCTGCACTTCAGTGGAGTTTAGATAAGGTCTCAAGCCACATCTTATTCTCCTTGTTTCTCTGTGTGTTCTGAAATTTCAGTTATCTCCACTCATGACTAAAGATTGTGATAATGGCTTGAATTTTCACTCAGATAGGACTAATACACCTCCATTCTCTCTAGTTATATGTTTATCCAGTAATCAGCCCAACTTTAAAGTTCATGAGCTCACTCTTTGTTTCTTTAAATGCTTGGCACAGAGTTTAGGAGCAGAGATCTCAAATAGAGATGAAGAGCCACAAGAGGGATCAATCAGAATAGCCAGGAGTCACTCCACAGTCCCACAAGAATGCCAAGGCTGCTTTTTTTGTACAGACCTGTCTGATGTCTGGTGTTTTAATATGCTTGGGCACTAGCAGGGTGTTTTTGCATATGGTACTGTTTTTATATTCTGTTCAGTGTTTCTGGTGACATTGCTTTTTCTTGTCACCAGTTTAGCTCGAAGAAGAATACGTATGCCAAATAAATGTAAAATGCTTTCCACCGGGGCCTGTCACAATTTTATTACTCTGTGTTGTGTTTCTTGAGCTTCAGTGTGAATATATAGACATAGGTTTCTATATATAAATCTATAATCTTGTCTGGGTCTCAGCTCTACATCTGTCTTTGGCAGTAAGGAAAAAAACCCTAACACTGTCCTTGTGCTTGACTAAAGGAAAAATCCCATAGTCTGGGTTGGTTTGCTGTAGGTATCAACAAAAGGCTCAGAGGAATCTGTGTGAAAGCCACAGTGAAAGTTGATACAAAACTTCAGAATATGTGGACTTTTAGTTGAGGGTGACTAAAATAATTAAATATTGAGCAAAATTTGTATCAGCAGAAGAAAGGAGCATGGTTTTTATCTACTGGTCTATTAAAAAAATAAACTTTTAGAAGCAATATAGAGAAAAAATGTACTTACCTATGAAACAAGATCACTGATCTGGACATAAACTAGTTATACTTAAATAGAAAGCAGCTTCCAAGAGGTTTATCCCAGGAATTTATTTGTATGCATTCTGTATTGAAAACTTATCCAATATAGCTGAACAGATTTTTCCTTTCTTGACAGGAGTTATGATAATAAATGCCACAATCTTGGATGTACAGGGTTTTTTTATCCTTCCTGAGGGGTCTTTCAGAATTAAGAACTTTTGGCAACTATTTGTTCCTTTCTCTTTGAAGTCTCTTTAGAAAGATGAAATGGTAACATTTCAGTTAAACAACAAGCTTTCTAGGATTTATTTCACTTCTGTTACTAAAATGGTTGGATCATGGACAGGATGTTGAGAGTAAACTCATTTAACATTCCTGTCAGTCTAGATAATATTTGCTTCTGCTGTTCTGTCTCTCCTTTCTCTTGTTTACAGCCTAAGGAACTGAAAATACAGTCAGAAGTAGAACTTTAGACAGAAGAAGCTTAGGCAGAGCTATCTACAAAGCTTCCTACTAAGGTCTGTGGAATACTCCAGGGTCCACTGAGGTGGTGTTCACACACAGCTGGCTGCTTGCTCAGTGCAGACCTGCTCAAGGTGCAATAGAGGAATGACAGAGATGGAAGAATTTGCTTTATATCTTTACTCTCCAACATGGTACTTGAAAAATCACACTGAAAAATGGCAATAATAGACTCTCTGCTCTGTTATAGAGAAGCAGCAGATAAAAGATAAGCCTGTTGGCAACCAGAAACTTATTTCAGCAGCTTCTGAAGTGTCACAGACAAATCTGCAAAGACATTTCATAATATCACTGACACAGACCATGTAGGATGGAACTGATCTGCAAAGATACAGACACAAATATGCAAATATGAACCTGTGTGTTGCTGTGCATATGTATTCATCTAGATTTGTGAGCAAGTGGAAAGACTTTTCAAGAATTTTATATTAAAGTAAGAAAATTCATTGCTCATTAATTGCTTTTAATTGTTCTTTTATTTTGGCTCTGTTCAGCATTTTCAGTGCATGAAAATGATATTAGCAAAAATGTGCCTGACTCACAAATACAGCCAATACCTGACAAAGCAGTAAATAACATTTCCAGCTTTAAGGGCTTAGACTTTATAAAGGTTTGGATGCAAAAGATGGTGAACCAGTTGTACTTGACTTTCTTTTTCTCTCTTGGTGCCTTATTCTAGTGTTGGTATGTTGTTTGGCTACTGATTAACCTATTCAGTGGTTATTTGAAAGGCAGCAAACTTTAATTTTTAGGTTACCAGGTTTTCTTCCTCTCAGACACGTGGTGAGTTTTCACATTTGCATGGATAGCACCTTGCTTGGATGATCCACTTCCTAAACTGGGTGGATGTTGTTCTTCTTAACAATGCTTGCCCTTCAGTAGAACAGAATAGACAGAGAAGCAGGAAACAGATTAAAGCAGAGCAATAAATGAATGGTTTGCTATGAAAATCTGCATAAAATTTTCAACTCTGAAAATAAGATGTTCTGCTTTTTTCCCTCCCTGATGCCCTTGCAAAGGTCCCTATCAACTATGCCTTATAATCTGTGACTGGTTGTGAAGCCTGGGAAGTCATCACCAAGAATAACTGAGAATTCGGGCTGGTTGTAGTTGAATATTTGTGGTGTGCAATAAAATACAGGATAATTGTGATGCTGTTTGTGAGGCAAAATTGGGTAAATCTAAGACTCATTTAAGCTTTGTGTAGCAAGGAAAGTGCTATTGCCTACATGTGATGGCACTGTGAGTTGTGGAAAGAGAACATCTGGTGTGCAGCTGTCTCTGTTGTGAGCTCAGAAGCAGGGATGACTTACAGCTCAAGGGAAGGAAATCTTCTCTTCCTTTTCTAGAATTTTGCATAGGTCCTGTCTGTGTCATCAGTTCTGGCATCAAATTCAACTGCTGCGACTTCTGTTAGCAAAGATTAGTGGAAGCAATAACAGCCAAGTGCTAAGTTGATGTCAGACCATAAATCCTAAACATCTGTCAGAATTTTCCTGCAAGTTTACAGTAAATGCAGCACTGAAAGCAGAAGTACTATTCTATAATACATTTCTGCCCAGGTCAGCAGATAAAGCAGAGATAGTTTGCCTCAGAGGCATTTTATTAATTTTCCAGAAATATACATCAAGATGATTTAATGTTGAATAAAGAATAAAATATTTTCCTCTCATTTCCATACTCAGTAGTCATTAAATACAGAAGAACTATAAGGGATTTAGCTTTTTGACCCAGTGTTCACCTACAGCAGATCCTGCTAGCAGCAGGAATAGTCTTAATGAGCAGTTTGCAAGAGAAAGATTTATAGATTTTCCTTATAGGCAGATTATCTAAGATTTTTAACTTAGTGACCTGAATGGAAGCTATGAGCCAGTTATTAAGGAAAGAGTAAGACTGACGATGGTCCATGAGGAGAAATAATGCCTTAGAGAACTGGAGCTGTGATTAGCTCCTGGGTCTCAGTGCATTCCTTCTGACCAGTGTGCAGTCTTACACTTGTGTGAATTTCATGGGTTTCCTTCTTCTATAAGATCAGCAGAGGTGAGATGAACAACAACCTTTGGGTTTGAAACACAAGGTGGGTCTAAATGCAGGCCAAAAGTTGAGAACATCAAGCAACAGTAACCTGACAAGAGAAATGCTTGGCAGGCCTCCACCAGCAGCAGTCAGGTTTTTTTATATAGCTGTCTCAAGATTTTAACACAAGTTCCTCTGCACAGCCTTATCACACGGCCCATCCTTAATGGAGTGGAAATGTTCCCTTACAACAATAATAAAACCAGTAGAGTTTTCTGGAGCAGAGTACCATGGAGCCATGGTAATTGTTCAGTGCTGAGTCTTACAGGAACATACCCAATGCTGAATTGCAAGTACAGGTATTGATAGCATCCTAGATGGATGAAATTTGGGGTTTTGTATCTGAAGGGTCTGGCTAGAATAAGAAAATAGCATTTTTTAAAAAGCAGGAATTATATAATGTTGTGGAAGTGGATGGAGCAAGAGCAGCTAGCAGGGCAGCCAAGATACTGCATGGTGTCTGCATAGTGTTACCTAAATGCTGACTTGTGCTTACTATATACATGCTGATTCCTTTAAGAATTTTTTTATTAAGGGGAATCACATGCCTTTTAAAAGAAAAGTGTGTGATCTTTA
Source organism: Florisuga fusca (assembly GCA_038090715.1). Lineage (NCBI taxonomy): Eukaryota > Metazoa > Chordata > Aves > Apodiformes > Trochilidae > Florisuga > Florisuga fusca. The sequence continues at coordinate 1,186,779 of JAAWXA010000026.1, read as the reverse complement.
ATACAAGAATTTTTCATAATCTACTGCAATAAATCTGGTCTGCAAAGACAAAACATATTCCATTGACAAATCCCCTGTGCCACTACAATAACGTTCCCATGTGGCCACTTTTCAGGACCTGCCTTATACCTGTGTCTACATAAACATAAACATTGCTAATACAGGCTCTGTAAGGTTATATACAGTTAATTTCATTTAAAAATTAAAAAGCTAGGAGATCTCACGATGGGCTTTATAAAAACAGTATTGCCAGTAAGCCCTGGGAAGATGACTGCATCTGCTTTACTTGATGGGAAATGAGAAATGAAGGACTTTCTCCTGAGACTTGCACAGTGTGTTTGGCTTCCTGAATGTGAAGCAAACACAGACTGCAAGAGAAAATGCAGGGAATGACAAGGAGAGATTTGATGACTGCACTAAATCACTTAAACCATCATTCCTTTTTCATGTTAGAGCAAACCAATGTTTCAGTTTGAGTCCTAATAAATTGCTGCCTAATAAGACCAGAAGTAAGTTGTCTCTTTTCAGCTAATTCCTGTTCAGCTTCTCCAGCTATAAAACACTTATTAAAGAAAGTTTAGCAGCTGTACTGTTCTCTGAGGCATGAAAAATCTTGATGAAGGTTGCTATACTGGAGTCAATGAAGCTTAAACCTTGATATACTGGGACACAGGGTGGGGCTGAGCTAGTTTTATACTCCACAGTGTCCTGCTGACCAATCCACAGAGGGCTGTTTGCTTTGGACTATGAAAAGCAGCTTGCCAAACCTCCTGCCTGTGAGATAAGCATCATGTTATCTCTGCCTAGCTACAAGGTTAAGAGCAGACTGCAGAATGCTTTGGACACAGAAGAAAAAGGCAGGATAGTTTAAACAACCTTTGAGGTTGAGCTTTTGGTATTCCTGCTTTTGTGAAAGAAGAATGTCTGTTCTGGGGTAAAAGATCACCTTAAGCTTTTTCAGACTTCAGATGTTGGATTTGAGGACTATATTTCAGCTGCCTGTTGTAGCTGGTATAATAGCTGTAAGGAAAGCTGTGTTTCACAGTACCACTCAAAAATTCTTGAATGTAACTTCATTAAAAGTGTTAACGCAAGGTAATCAGTGATTGATGCAAACTGATTACACTGATGAGTCAAATTCTACTTTGAACCACTCAGGTAAAGATATTAATAAATTAATCTTCATGGTCACAGTATGGCCTTTCACTTAGGTAACAAAAAAAAGTTTCTTCTATGTGATCTTTGCTCCAGCTATCACAGAAATGATAGTAAACCTTCCTACCTTCAGGAGAGGATGTTTCTCCAGATGTCTTGGGGTTTAGTGACTTGAAAATCTTTCCCAAGAAGCTGCCAGGAAATAATTCAGATGTGTGGAGTTTCTTATGCTGTTTGGCTTCAGGAGCTCTCTTGTGATCTACATTTTCCTGGGGCTGAAGCCACTTCAGTTGTCTGAATGGGGGAGCGTGAGACCAAGGAAGGAGGATCTGACATAGCCCTAGAATTATTCCTTCAATTCTATTTTTCCTGTTAGGTGTTTTGGCAAGGAAATTACAACCTGGCTTAAATTTAATGCATTTATGTTTAGAATGTATAATAAATAGGACTTTTTTTTTTTTTCTTAATAAATTAACATTTTTCATCCTGAAACCTAAGAAATTAACAGTTATGAGACCTGTTAGGATACATCTTCAGTTCTTGCTCACTGTTATTTTCACAGATGAAACAGTAAAGGCCCTGTAGTCAACAGGATACAGACAAGGATAAAAATGGCACCCAGAAAATGACCTATGGACACATTTATTAGTTGCATATAGACAGTTAATATGTGCAGATTTTTCTCATGGTTTTATTAAAATTACTTTAGTATACGTTCCATTCCAAATGTTAATGTCTCAGAAGTATTGATTCCATTGTACATAAAGAAGTTTCAATGGTATCTGAAAGAAATAAAACCTAGTTGCAATTGCAATGCGAGCTGCTACAGATACAATGGTATTGCAGTCACAGGATTAGCTGACTTTTGGTCCTTACATTGTTTAATTTTAGATATTTCCCCCATTTTTTAAATGGGATACAGGACTTATATCTGAAAAGTGTAAGCCTAGAACCCCTTTCTGCAACTCTCACTCATCAGCTCCTATTGCAAAATATCTTAGCAAGTTAAAAAGGGGTAGTAGGTGGCCAAGGCCATCTGAGCAAAACCCTGATTGGGAGACTGCAGTTATAGAATCACAGAACTGTGTAAAAACATTTTTATGATTAATGAGTCTTGGTTAATGAGTAACTGGCAGAGAACAGTTCACACCTCTGTATTGTGGTTATTTAGATGTAATTGGCTTTAGTGAAATCACACAGCTATTGAATTTTATTTGTATAACCTTGTCAGATTTACTAAAAATCGTTTGGGTGTTTTTATAAGTTTGTTTCTTTTTTTATTGAAGTGGAGAGTCTGACTCATTGTTCTTAATCCATCTGTGGACAGACAGCCTCTGATGTGCTTGCCAGCATCCATATTTAGAGAAATGTTAAGAAAGAATGACACTATTATGTTTCTGTGAGTGTAAATGGCAGCAAATTCAGATCTTTAGTGTCATGCTGTGCATAAGAAATTTTTCTGATATATGTTCTAATTACAGATTGACTGGTGTTTCAAAGTATCCTCTTGGGGCTATGATATAAAATTTCAAGGCAAATTGAGAAGTTGGGTATTACTATTGATAGCAAAGTCAAAGTATATCAGAAGGAAAGTAAAGATGATTCCTTCTGGACTGTCCACCTGCTATGTGAGCATTTTGATGGAACTGTACATTCTGAGATACTGTAGAACAGTGTGTTCCTTGACAGCTTTTGTGAATGAGATCTGTGATGGTGAGCAACTTTCATCATGGTCATTCCTTCAGTCTTATTTTATTTGTTGTTGTGTTGCTGATACCTATTTGGTGGTTTGCTATTTTGACATGTACAAGTCTGCTAGATCATCTTGCTTGCAGAACTCATCAGTAGTTAGAGATCATGACATCCTACAATTTCTGCAGCTGCAACTCATAGGCAGATAGTCACATTCTCACATATTTACTGATCCAGCTACCTGGTATTTTGTCTAGAAAATAATTCCACCAAGGATGGAGCTTCCCAGCTCTATCTGTCTGCATCAAAGCAAAAGCTTAAAAAGAAAGGAAAAAAGAATTTAAACAGATCTACCATAAGAAGTTCAAATTCTATTTAGCAAGTACTTTTTAAGTTCATGTTGCACTAATTATTGACACAATGCTTAAAGATGTAATAGAGAAGAGCTTAAAAACAATTAGCTTTGGTTTATTTCCTGGAACAGAAAGTTAATATCATAAGCCTGCTTGGCAGACCTTAATTTAATTCATTTTCTTCCCTTATTCCCAAGGACTCCAAACAACCTAGTCCAAAATAATAGACTTGGTTTTGGTTTGTGCTTTTTTTCTCAGTACGTTTTATGAAAAAATAGGTATAGTTATATGGGGTTTGCTGGGCCAACCAAGTTTTAATTATCTCCCAGCTATAGTCTAACATGATCAGAAATCAATAGCTCAGTCCTTTTGGCCCAAATATGCCCTGTTCTACAGAAAGGATACATTCTGTTGGCTAGAATGGACTTAAATATGCCCTGTATGTAAAAAGTATCATGGCAAGTCATAAAATATACTAGATCATTTTTTTCTCTTTCCATCTTCTTTCCTTGTAGTTTGCTGTCATTCCTTGCCAAACCATTTCACTGTTTTGCAGTGTCATCAGGATTGAAACATTTACACTGCAATGTACATAGACAGTAAGATTAAATGTAATTAACAATAGACAAATAGAATTTGCACTGTGTCAGAGAGTTATGGGATTTAAAATAACAATATCATTTTTGCATAAAAAGTTTTTTTTTTCTTTTTTGATAGGCTAGAGAGTTTGTGAAGAGCCTCATGTCCCCTTCTGTAGTCACAGGTACATGAGTATGTTTTTCCTGCTGGGGATGTACCCAGAAAATGTACCTAGCAGTATGACAGTTAATGTGTAGTTTTCACTAGTAAAAAGCAGTAACTCATTCTTAGGTTCTTCTGTTCCTTCTCTATTAACACTTACTAGCTATTTGGGTGGGAAAACCAATTTATTAATACAAAACAGGTTATTCAAAGGAGCTGTGTGAAGGTGAGCCAGACTTAGGGTTTACATATTCATCACATAGTTTTTTTATCTCCAGACTGAATTCCATAATCTTTGCAGATACCTGGAAGAGAGAAATAAAAATTTAAACCTCAGATCCTGCAAGAAGTTATTCAGTACCAGAGGTAACATTGTGAGAATCAGCAAAATATTGAAGTCAGAACTTTGTATATTGAAAATCTTGCTAAAACCCTTAGATGGGGATTGATTTTCCAGTGATTGGACCATAAAACATGTTAAACTGTGCATCCAAACTCTTCAAGCCTGTAGAATAATAAAATATTTTTAAAATTTTACTACTTGGTGTACACTGATAGTAGCTCATATCAGCAACAGTAGATATACCTGTCTTAGACAGGAGAAACTCCAGCAGGCATAGTGACATAATTGCCTTAGGTCTACAGAATTTTTTTCTTAGTCTAAAATCTAATTCACTGACCCTTTTCCACAGGTATATTTAGGCTTTTTAAGGTAACAATTCAAGCAAATAATAACAGAATATTTGTGCTCTGATATGAAGGAATTTCTTCAGCACTGACATCAGTAAACCAGTAGCAGTTTGGTTTCTGTGGGAAATGTGGCACAATTAGTTTAAAGATGGTTGAGGAATTGCTTTCTGCTTGCTCTTATTTCTCTGTGCTAGAGATCAGAGGAACTAAAAGAGATAGAACTGGTATTCTAGCATTTGCATTCATCTGGGGTATTTTGTTGGCAGCCGAACAGATCTTAAAACATTAATGTAGAAAGAAATAACTAAGTCAAATAGTATTTATTATTCTAGGAGCTTCAGCTGTCACTTTATTAAATTTACTAAATACTACTGACAATAAACTTAAACCTTTAGGGTGAACCTGCAGGACAGAGGAAAACTAAAAGATAACCTGCAAAATAATGAACTTAGAGATTGCACACAAATTCAGTTCTTACCAGAAAGCACCTATTTCAGGCTTTCAAATGCAGTTATCTATGGGAAAGAGATGAATTTACATTCCAAGCAGGCACAATTAACAACTCTTCATTTCCTGAATATCAGGAAATCTATTGCCAAGATTGTCTAAAACAAGAAACTGAATTTTTTGCTTACCGTAAGTGCCATAAAAACTGAAGAATACCTGTTATAGCACTGTTCTGTTTCTGTGACATCCCACAATTGTTATTTCTGCCCAGACTATTGCCTGCTACTGTACTCATGTGGGCAAAGAGGGAAGAAGTGTGAATAAAACTGGATGTAGATAAGAGACATGCTCCCTGGTAAATCAGAATAAAGCTAATTTACCTGATATATTTATAATTTGCTCTGAATTCATTACAGAGTCTAATGAAGATATGTGCATTCAAATGATTTCTCCTAGGGCTAATCTAAGAAAACAATTTGGAAGCTAGGCTGGGGAGATGGGAAGTAATGCCTAATTCAGTGAAGTATTCTGTATTATAGAAATTTCCGTGTTAATTTGTTCTTTGTAGACTAATATGTGCAAATGTCCCCCAAGGACTGCTTGTCATCTCTTCTGTTATACTCAAACCTTAGAATAATTTTCCATAATTCTGCAGCACAGATGGTTTGGTCATCAGGCTGGTACATCCTCCTCTGGAACCTAGAGTGTGCAGTACTGGAGACACAGGGAGGATTACCTGTGTCATTTGTGTTTCCACTGAGTAACAGATAGACCTTTGCAGGAGGTAAAAAACCTACCTATGTGTAACAGGCTATTTGATCAGTAAGGTGGTTTGAAAATAGCCTGGACCTGATGGTTCCTTCAGTCTTGGGTTGGTACCTCCACAGCTGGATAAAACTGCATTTCTCTGATTTACTCTTCTTCTTCAGAAATATAAATATAAAGATACAAAGGTAATGATTGCTATCTGGAGTAGTGCAGCTTTACTGAAGAGAGCAGGTCATATTTGTTAATAATAGTTTAAGAGCCATTACCCCACCCCTAAACAGTGCCATCCCCCCTTCTGCAGAGGTCCCCACAGGTAACATGCTGTAGTTCTGCTGCTTGGCACAAATGAGCAGAAGTGCAGTGAATCTCAGTGTTTGCAGCTCCCAGGTACAGTGCTGAGCTGTGAGCAGGTTCTGTCACCACAGGGTAGCTGGCTCTTGAGAGAAAGTTGTCTCGAGAGAATCATTAGTAATAGAAACCTGTAAGCCTGCTTAAGGGCCACTTAGATCCCTGGTGGGTTATGCAGTTACACCCCCCTCATGTTACCCTATAGCAAGATGAGCACGTGAATGTGCTTGTGGCTCTAAATTTATGAGAGGAATGGCACAAGGAATTCCCTAATGCCTTACAGGCATTCAGCACATACTGCTGGGTGCTGTAATATAGCTGTGTGCTACTGTTATGAATGACAGTAGCATAAAGCTGTTGTTGTTCTTACTGCTGTTCTGTGAAAACTAGCAATTGGATCACAATTGTGTTCTAATGTCTCCAGAGCACCCAAGCACATGTCACACATTGTTTGTACTTATTGCCACAAGCTGAATTTTGAGTCAGAAGCCAGATGGATGGTTTCAGATCTTACTTGAAATCACATTAAACATCCAGTCTTACAGCAAAAATACACTATTGCAAAGAAAACTAGTGCTTTAGGGCATTCTATTTATTATGTATAGGGTTAACAGGAAAGCAGCAGGCCCAGCTTATGTGTAGTAAAGGAATTGCCACAGCAGCAGAAATATTGTTTTATTTCAATGATTAATGTGCTCAATAAAAGTGCAGCATCTGCTGCCAGTTTTCATTAACAAACAAATGAAAAACAAACCCTCGTGGTAGGCAGTGTGTCTGGGGACAGCTTAAACAGGACTGAGCTGCCTTAGATTTCAGCTCTTTTCTTTAGCACAACAGTGTGGAGCACTTTCTTGTTTATAGGATAAACAAACATAATTGAAGTGATATGTGTACCACACAGCAGTGGTTGCCAACCCATAACATTCTGCAGAAAGCAAAAATTCCATAGCTGATCTCTTGGGAGCCATAGGCCACAATCTTCTTGCATGTTGGTTTCAGTGTAAATAACAGTTAAATCATCAGAGAAGACAAGCTGCCAGTAAAACATTGAATAAAGTATTAGTTCATATCTCTTCCTTCATAATACAAGTTCAGCAGGCTCAGAGCTCAGACCTTGTTCAGGAGATGTGATATTTCACACTCCATTAATACAATTAATGCATAAATATAAGGTTATAAATGTGTGCTTTTTTTAGATGCCTCGCAACAAAGCAGACTCTGAAAGGAAATGTATGACTTTATTTTTAGCCTTGTTTTCTATGGAAACAGGATTTATCCCATCATGGCATTTTTATCTTCCACCTTTGTGCTTTTAACTTTGGAACCATATTGGCCAGTTCCACCCTGTTTGACAAGGAGAACAAGTGAAGGAGTTCTGTGTGCAAGTGTCTCACCATAGTGGAAGGTCTGCCTACTTGTAGACATCACATAACCCACACAGCAGAGAACACTGTGATTGTGCCATCCTCATGGAAGTTTTGGCCCAGAATTGCTGACTGAAGTGAGTCCATGCAATTGGAAGAAGCAATTTCTCAGCTCTGGTACTGCTAATCTGCTTTCCTTCACAGGAGTCTGAGTGAGATGTGACTGCATCTGTGAGAGGAACTTCACTCAGTCACAGGGTGTGTAACATTTGGAGTATTGCTTTCTACATTTCTAGACGGTTGTTCCTGGCTCTTTTGAATAGAAATTAAGTTCTTTTAAACAATTAAGCTGAGACTATTTCCAGCAGCAATGTGGTATATCCTTCAGGCTCATGGAAGCCTAGCACTATACAATGTTGGTGCATTTGCAAAATGCAACTTACTAATTCCTAGTAGAAATAAAAGACAGAATGGCAAAACATTTCAGTATTGAAAACCAAAGTTACAAAAGCATCATGATGTGAAGGAGGTCATGGAGCAATCACTCCAGGTTATATGATGATGGATGAAGGTGGCTTTGGCAATCTAAGGGTTTGTTCTAAACCCTGATGAGCCCACTAAGCTTAATGGCAGTTGGGAGGAACTACCTGTACCTTTCACTGTACCTGAGAGCTACACTGAAACCAAGGAAACCTTCCCTATAAATGCTAGATAGGAGACCAATTCATCTGCTCTGCTGTTCCCATAAAATCAGCCTCTCCCAGTTGTCTTCTCTGCAAAGAGCAAATATCTCCAACAAGAAGAGAACAAGCTAGATTTCAGCAATCACAAAGGCTAAGCTGCCATGCATCAAATAATGTGTACACACCAAACAGAGGGGATTAGCTTTACAGTTTTCTTGTATATGACTTTGGTGGTCAGCAGACTCTTGCTACTCCTGTAACTTGTGCAGTCACACACTGAAAAGAATTCCACGTTACTGAGAACAGAACCAAGTCCTCAGCCATGTTGTACTGTAACTAGCATCACTGTGCAAATGTGATTATTTGCTCATAAGCAGATATCCCTCTGTACTTTAATTGTATCACACATTTCAATCTTACATTCTTTCTATAGTGTAAATGTTCCCCATCTAGTGTGAATCATCAGACTCCTCAGGTATGTGCAGTGTGTGGTGTGCAGAATGATGCACTGAGCAGGTGTGGCAAAGGACAGGGCAGTTCAGGTAAAAGGAAATTAACATGTTTTTTCAAAGAGAATGTATAAATACCTTAGTGTTTGATTTCCAGGGTGGTGATTAATGGCAAACTGTAAGATAACATAAAGGACAAATAAGAGCAATAGCCTTGTGTTGTATCGTGTAGTAGATTCACCTCTGGTTTAAGCTGGCTTTTGGTGGTATGAACCAGAAAGTAGGGACTCTGGCAGTGTAAAGAGAAGAAAAAGTCTGAATTCTCTCTCTCTGTTTATTTCCTGGGGCTGGCAAATAATACCCACAGGACACTTATCACAGCAGTCTGTGGAGGCTGAGGATTTCTGGCACTCTGAGAGGCCATTAAAAATATGACCCCATGAGATACGATGGTGAAAATTAAAGTATGTCTTTCCCACATCAACATGCAGATCATACCCATGCTAAAGTTGATCCTACTCATTTACATGCATTTGCTTGGGGTAGAGAGCAAAGCTTGGCTTCTATGTGCATTCAGGGAATACAGAGTGACTGTATTTAAACCCTGAACTCAAATGCTAGCAATGTGATTTGCAGGCTTGCGAGGTGCAGTGTGTCATCAGGCTGTGTCCAGCCTAAATAGATGTAGGCTAAAGAGCAAAAGAAATGTAGGGCTTTTACCTCTTTGCCTTGTATTTAATAAAATCATTGTATGCTTTGGTACAATTTGCAGTTCCAGCTAAAAGCTGTAAAAGTTGCTGTGTTCCAGGTCATAAATTGGGGTGAGATGGCAGAGCTGTGTGATGAGGCTTGCACAATACCTATGCAGCTTACATCTGACTCAAGGCTTTGCTATTAATTCCTCACTCTTCTGAACAGAAGATTTACATCCTGTTCTTTTTCCACTCACTGAATAACACCTCCTGTTACAAACCACATGGAGAAATCTCTTTCTAGACAGCATAAAGTTCCTTGAGATGCAACACAGTGCAGCAAGATCATCTCTTAAAAGAGCTTCTGTGTTTCTCCATTACCCAGTGGCTCACACTACTGGAAAATGAAATGTGTTCCTGGCCAGAACGTTCCTGCTATTATCTAACTATCACTGTACTTCATGTCAATTATTAACATCAGCAATGATAGAAATCTTAACACATATTAAGAAACAGGACTCCTACATAATTTTTGTTAGTCTGTATTATTTTGCCCTCTAATCTTTGTTTTGCAGCCTACCTTACCCCATCTTCTTGTCTGATGTGCTCTCACAATTTGAGTGTTTTGGGTTTCTAGACTTATTCCATCCTTTTGGAAGGTAGGATGCAAAAGCTATGTAGTATCTCTTTTATTCTCCAGCCAAAACTCTTGTTCATCATCTATAAGCCTTCTGTTAATGAGTTAGTTTTACCCAATAATAACACAAAGACTTCAACAGAAGATGGTAGACAGTACTTAATTACTTCATGGAGCTCTCAGATCAGAACATATTTGTATATACTAAGGAAGTCACTAAATATCTGCTATTAGTATGAAAAGAGGGGTTTTTGTTGTCTCGATTTTTTTCAGTGAATTTCAGACCCAGTTATACTTGTCCAGTTTTCCTCAAGGTAATAAATAATGCTGTGTAAAACTTGCTAACTGCTAACAAAGTGAACACCCCAGTTATGTTGAGCTGGTGGAGTGAGGTGGGTGTACATGGATATCCATTTCAGGCACTTGGAATGAAGCATGAACACAAGGGCTGATTTGGTTTTACTCCTGGTAGTTGAAAGACTACATGCTGGCCAGAAAGTACTTAGCATTCTCCAGCTGGGAAAGCTGAATATGCATCTAGTCCCCAGAAAACACTGGGTTTGGTACAGCATGCGTTTTGTAGATGTAAGAAAATGTGACTAGAGACATTTCTGCTCTCTCTTTTCAGAGGATACAGTTTTAAGCTTTGCCATCCTGCAAGTATCAAAGCAGATTTCTATCTCCTTAAACCTTCTCCAGGTGTAGATGAAGGGTAAGATACTGAGAGAGCCATAGATTGCCTCTTGACAGCCCTGACTGTGCCTTTGTCCAACAGAAAATGGTTGAGCCCAGGAAGAGTTTGTGTAATGACAGTTTCCTTTCTCAACTAGAAAAAAGTGTCCAGGAATCCCTGGATGTCAGCATACTCATCCTTCTCTGCAAGAAAACTGATATCTGACTCAGAATTCTGAGAACAGTAAGCTAAATGGCAACAAGCTTGTAGGCTGCATCTCTGCAGGCCACACGTTACAAAAAGCAGTCACCTTAAACCATGGCAGAATGAATCCAGGTATGTAGAAGTTAAATTCATAGCAACTATGAAATTGCAAAGCCCAATTGGATTAGAGAGTAGTGTAAGTCAGTCCTCAATGTAGCTTCTTTTTCAGTCATTGTTATGTTCTAACTTCTCAGCTGTAAGGTGAATAAATCTGGCAGCTTTTTTGTGTTTGCTTTATTTCCCATAAAATTACTTACTAAATGTGTAGAAACTTTGTAAAATCAAGACCACCTAATTGGATTGTTACTTTAAAAGCAGAACTCTTAGGTTCCCCAAATAAACTGTAGGAGAGCAGGACACATCCCTACTTAGAATGAGAAGAGACAGTGTTAGGCTAGGAGAAAATGAACTAGCAAACCATGTGTTGAACAAAGACTATCAGAAGAGTAATTTGCTGTTACAGTTTCTTTTGTGTTAATTGTGGTTGGCTGCTGAACTACATAGCTGTCAGAAGGTGAAATATTTGTCATCACTTCCTTGAACACTTTTTTGAATTCTGTGGTTTGTAGAGCTCTCTCTGTGTCAGTATGGCTGCAGTTGCTATCTAGCTACATGGAGTTCCTAGGCCAAGGACTGAATGAAACTTACTCTGCTTAAGATGCTGTGCAGTGCCAGGTAGCCTGGATATCATGGTGTTGCACAGTGTGTTATTTCATGTTCACAGGTAGAGGGGAAATGGTTTGCTAGATGTGAGCTTCTGCAAGGCAAATGAATGTGGAACTCTTCTTCCCCTGCAGCACTGCTTATCTTCACCCAAGTCACAAGCACAACGTTGTTTTTAATAGAATTGTGTCTGATAGGGAACTAAATCCATCTCACCTAGAGGTGCACATACCACCAGTGCACTGGCCTCTGGGAGGGGTTTAGCACTCACCCAAGTCCTACCAACACAAGTTCTGCATGTTTTGATGCTACCTGAATTAGGCTGACTATATATAATTTGCTGCAAGATCAAAAACCACAGCACTAAATACAAAGAATTTTGGTGGAATTGGTACATTTGGGATGGATATCAAATATGAGATCCTGAATCTATAAAAAGATCAGGATTCCATAGAATCCTGATTCCATTAAAAAATATAAAAAATTGTCCAGAAAAAATGACAATTCCATTGTGCAATCACTGGATATTTTTCTGATGTCAGGAGCAGTTCTTCGTGTTTCAGGGCAAATGCCTTCCAGGAAACAACCCCCAAACTAACAAAAATATAACCTGCAAAGAAATCAGGAAGATATTTGTTTATAATACAATTGTGAGAGAGACAGACATTGAGGAGCAGTGGTCATAGAAGTGCTGCTAGAAATTTTCTCCTTAGTACACAGAATGTATGAGGAAACTAATCACATCAATGCCAAGAATAATTCCAGAAGGCGTTGTCTTGGAGTGAGAGATGTTTTGTTTTATAAGAAAAGAAATTATCCTAAGATGTGAACTACTATGAGTTATGCAGTGACACTGATATGGAAGCTCTTAGCCCGACCAGGTCACTGGGAGAGTTCCCACAGATGGACTAACTCAGCGAGCTGGAAAGGATGGTATTAAGACATATGGCATGTATTAGATTTCTGTATAATTTTGTAGTTGTGCTGTCAGTTATATAGGAGCATGAGTGGATATTACAACCATTCTGCAATGGGGTACCTGAGATGCAGTCTTTTTGTCTTGAACTGTTGCACTCTGATTGCAGATTTGGAGACTGTACCCATAGCTAACTCCCAGTTTATTCCTCCCACAAGCCTTTGGAAAACCTGCTAACATTGCCATCCCTAACTCAGCAGTGCTACAAGAGGCTCATGTGGTGACATGATGAATTTAATGATGTATTGAGGCCACTGATTTGGGGATAATTCATCTGGAAGATAGTTATTATCTGTCACAGGTGCTCAAGAAAGCAGACTAAAACGGAACAGGCAGAGAGCATTGTTGCTAAAGTAATCATGGAATTGGATGGTTTCATCATAGCATAAAAGATAGAAACGTTTTAATTCAGAAAAACAGAGGCAAGTGTAGGGGCTAACAGATAATGTTGACACAAGAACCAAAAGATGCAAGTTGGCTAAGAATAAACCTGAAGTGAAATTTTTATATGATGTCAACTAGAGCAAAGAAATTCTGAACTACTCTGCCAAGAGAAAAAGTGAAAGGGAAAAATAATCTAAGGTTAAGATGGAACATAATGCTTTTATGAAAGGAAAAAATGATGCAATGCCATGAAAGGTATCTGAACTCAGTTCCTTCTGAGATCACCTTGCAGTTGCTGTTCTATGGTCCTAAATTCCCATGTACTCTTTGAAAGCAAGAGCAGAGTTCTTACCCCTCAGGTAAAGATTTCATTATTACAGAACCAGGCTGTTCCTTGCTACTGTTCCTAGACCCAGTGCTACCACAGTTTTGATGAGTTTGCTCACAGAAAGAATTGGTTAAGCCAGGACTGGCCTGGAGGGCTATGCTGATGTAGCTGCTACAGCATATGGGACATATATCTAGAAATTATAATCCTGCATCATCTGCTGCTAGGAGTCATGGGGTGCTACACGGACAGCAGGAAACCAGGTCAGCTATTGATGCTGCCATTGACTGTCCTTATTTTTTACTTTTTTTTTCTTTTTTCTTTTTTCTTCAAATTAATGTTTGCAAGAACCTTAGTTCTGTGCTTCCAATAAAGCCTGCTGTTACGCTAAGGCATTATTAAGTTTATTATCTTTTTGTAAGGTGATTTTTGGAATACCATGCTGCCCTCTGGAGGTTGCATAATATATGGTTTGTGGTTTTTTCTTTGAGTCAGTTACTGGAAAGAAAAAGACATTATAATGAAAATCTGTTTCTTATGGAAATAACCAGTCTGGGCATGAGTATTTCAAAGCTATCTTTGTGCTTTCTTTGGATGTTCCAAAGGGAACTGGACACATGCAAGTCCTTGCAAATGTCATTCTCTGAATTTGTTCACCTTAACTCTTCAAAAGATCCAGGGGATGGCAGAAGGGCCAATGGCTGAGGGTAGAAATAGTGTTACTTGGTTAAAAACATGGTTCTGTTTACATTTGATCACAGAAATAACTTGCAGCAAGGGGAAGAATCCTGTCTCTAGCATGCTGCTGTTGACCAGCAGTCTCACATGAGTCTGATCCTGCTATAACTGTGGTAAGGGATACAGTGACTGGTACAGCCTCTGCTGCAGAGATTTGCCTCCCTGATAGTTTATTTCAGCTGTGGTGCCTCATGTGAAGTGATTGCTGAAGAGAACAAAATGCATCTATATTAGCAAACTGAGGGATGGAAGTGTTTAGAACAAGGCTGTAAAGCACATACAGAATCTAAGCAGCCTGACAGAAATTACCTCTGAGAGTTGTTCAGTTTTGTGGTGGTTTTTTATGTTGTTGTTGTTTTTTTTTTCTTTAACATTGAAAACCAGCAAAGTTACTGGAGGGATTCTGTGTAATGGGCTCTCTTAAATGAATTGACTAATGTGAGACAAGATGGACAATGGTGGGAATATGCTTAGGTGAAGCAGGTTGCTTAGTTGCTCTTTTTTTATTCATTGCTTTTGGAATCAATTTATGGTACAGTGTGTTCATCAGAGACAAACAGACTGGAACAACAGAGGAAGGAGCTGGTTAAGTCTCGTGTTTCTGGGCCACTGTAAGGCTTGGATTTGCCAGGACATAAGAAGACATTTTAGCCATCTGTCTTCTCCCCTTCTGCTCCACAGAGCCTGTCCTATTCCAAGGGCTTCCTAGAGAAGATGAATGATAGCAGCTAGAAAGAGGCACTCTGGGAGTGATTTCTAGAGGCAGAAAGTTTAAAAGAGCTCCTACTGTCTTGAAAAGAAACAATGGTTTCTATTTGTCCATCTAGTTTTAGAGTATTTGCTGCCTGTCCCTAAGGGTCCATTCCAGGCCCCAGCTGTGTTAACATGAGTGGGACTCAGAGCCAGTGCAGTGTTTGGTGACTGCCACGACTGGCAGACAACACTTTGCTGGCAATGAGGGTGGGAATGACTGACAGTTGGAATGGCAATGCCAAAATAGCCTTTGCACTATAAATTTCCTTTCCAGCTGCTCAAACAGGGTTCACAGGTCCCTGTAGTTCATCTCCAGTCTGCCTGCTCTGACTGGCAACTAACTGTATTCATTGAGCAAATATCCATGGAATGAGTAATGCAAATGAGCCTCAAAACCCATCCCAAATCCAAGGACTAGTGTTACTAAATATAGGAGAAATATGTATTTTTCATAGCATATAAAAGCAAAGCCAATGCACTTTTCTGCTCTCTTCTCAAATTTGTGAAAAATAGGCAGTAGTCCATGTATTTTTTTTCCAAGAGGAATACAAATGCTCTCTAGTCACTCTTTTCATATGCAAAATTGCCAGGGCCCCAGTACTGTACTTCCTCATGCATACTTTCAGGTACACTCGTATTCTCTCTGTAGTGACTGGCACATTTAATGAGTAAACACCATTACAAGCAAGGGAAAGCCAAGTAAAAAAATGAACTAGAAGTGTTTATAGCTGACTATGAAAAAGAACTTCCTTTTTTCCATCTTGCCTGGCTGAAAGCCAAAAATTTATGTTCACTTTTAAATGATCAAATGCTTATTTCCAGATCATGAAATACTTGACATGGCTAGCAACCATGCAAATAAAAACCACAAAACCCCAAACAAACCAAACCCCCCAAAATCCCAAGAGCTTGACAGATTTGTATTTTAAGTATGGAATAATGTGTTTCGAAATAATTTGAGAAGCAGTACTGCTGACACAACAAACCTGTTTCTTCTTGAAAATTAATCACTGACTCTTATTTTTCAGAAACAAAACTCTTATGTGGAAAGAGCTTAGCTGAATACCATCTCCTTCATTCCCCTAAAGCAGAATAGGAGTGCCTTCCTCAAGGCAAGGAGACTCTTCAGCAGCTTTCCTGACAGACCATGCCCCTTCACTTGTGTTGCTCAGAACTTCTTAGATACCTGCAAGTTGAAAATCCTGACATATGTCCTCCTGCCCTAGGATATTGGTGCATGGTTATTGTGAAAAAAATACTGAATAGAGAAAAGGCTTATGCTCAGTTGTCCCTCCATCTCTCTTGTGATGTTGCATATACGTGTGCTTCTGTTCCTTTCATCCTTTGTTTTCTAGATTAAACAATAAAAGATCTTTCAGCTCATCAGACAGTTTTCCCTATTGGTCCTTCTCTGTTCATTGTCCACACCGTGACCATTGGTGTCTAGAACCATTACAGCTCTGTAGTTTCCAGTTTCATGGATCTAAAACTGGTCTTACAGAACATCATGCAAATTAGACTCCTTGACACACTATTTCAGTCTCTTTTCGGGTCTGGAGCCTTCTACAATATCTGTCAGAAGAGAAAAGGCTCAAAAACGACAATGTGCAACCATAGTTTATTCAAACACAGTGATCTTTAGGGCTGCTGAATTCTCAAAAAGGGATCTTGAACTTTTGTGATAATAAAAACTGTCACCTGAAACAATTTCTGTAAAAACTGTCAATGCTGATAAAAATTGGCAGCTCCAGGCTCTTGCAAAGCAGTGTAGATTTTTGTTAAACTAGTTCTACCCATTCAGGACTCAGCTATATTTAGAACATCTCCAGAGTAAGCAGCTTTGTTTCTGTTATTCAGATATGGTATCCACAAGAATATAACCGTGGCAACCCAGACTGCACAACATCTGGGGTCAACATTCAGGAGCAGGAGACCTTACCAGATACAATATTCTGCTCTTTGTTGGACAGAAATGAAATTTATTTTCAAAACAGTAAGTTGTGACAGATCCACAGTTCTGGGGTAAATTTTAATAATACTCTTGCGAATGCAGAACTTCCTTATAAATTAAATTTCTGGAAGAACTCTCAGTGATTGTACCAGGGACTTGATGGGAACTGGGAACAGACATTTTTCAAAGTACCTGTCCTGTATTTTATGTCAGAGTCACAGCTCTGTTCTTCAGCAATTTCTTCAAGGCAATGTGTATGCAGACAGAGCAGTGTGTAACTTTGGAAGCCCCGTGTACTCTCGATGCTGTTTTGCCTATAACCTTCTAGCAGGGCTTTTCCGATCTTCTGTGGACCCAGAGATATTTGAAGTGAAATTTGAAGTGAGTTGCTTAGACAACTCACATGCAAAAGCTGTTACAGAGCTGTTGACATTAGTGAACCCTTCGTATTTGTTTTATTTTTTTCCAGAAGCTTATGGAAAGTTCTATATCCTTAAGTTCTTAGTTTTCCATTCATTTTTATCAAATTAATGTTAAATAGGGACATTGCTCACATGTGGTTAGTTTTAATATCTGCAGTTATCCTGGTGAAATGTCTGACCTGAAGCCAGAGCACTTGCTTAGTAGGAGCTGTGAAGTATCAGTATATTTGTGTGTTATATTTCATCGACTTTATTCTGCTAACTGCCATCTGTATCTTATTTCCCTAAACTAGTGTGTTACAGCCTTAGCACAGGAAAGCTCAAGCTTTTGTATCCAGTAGAAAAATATATCAGTAAACAAAAGCAGCAGCTGTGGACTCAGCATGTCTATACTGCATTGTTTTATATCTACTCTTCTTTTCAAGCTGAAATTATACATAACATTCAAGCTGAATGACAGCTCATTTTGCCCAAAGCTCTGTGGCTCTGAACTCTGATGCTGTCTGATTTCAGGCTAAACAAGGTTGGTCTGGATCGGTGCTAAACTGTGAAGAAACAGGAAATAACCTTCAGTAGGAACACTTACTGCTGGTTCAGAGGACATTTGATCACTTTGTAAGGACAGAGTTTTTCCTGAGTTGGAACAAAGTGGTGTTATTAAAAAATGCTGACCAGAGTACAATTTAATCAAAGACTCACATATTCACTTTTGTTCTAAATTAAAAAGAGAAATGTATCAAAATATGAAACAAATTACATGTGAAGTGTTACTGTATTATTATTAACCAGTGACAGATTGTTTCTGTCTCAGAATTTGAGGAATGTACACGAAAAAAAAACTTGACAAACGTATTTTTTAATGGAAACCTTATATAGAGAGATCCTATGAGAGTATAAGTCTAATATTGTTCCTGTAAAAGCACAGACCTGCAGAAATGTATACAGCTGCAAAGAAAATGTAATGTGACCCCAGCAGATTATCTGGGCTTGTCACAGGTTTTGGAGTTTTTATTGATAGAACTGTCCATAGACACTTTAGGTTTGAAAGCAGACAGTATTATTTTACTAGAATTTCTTATTTAACTGCCTTCATGGCTTTGTTTATGATAAAATCTTTTACACTGCTATAATGATGTTACATAACTGCAATTAATAATAGTAAGTTATGTAATTTTTTCACCTCGCATTCTGCTCCTTGGCAATGTATTAATTGGTTTCATTCTGCTCCTGTACACTCCTTGCTTCTGGTGTGGCACGATTCTGACCCTTTCAGATGCCCACACACAGAGTTAGATTCTGTTGCTTTAAATGTAGACTTGGAATTCCTGCTTTTCATACAGCTGAAACAAAAGTGATAAAAGAGGATGCAGGTACCAAATACAAGTATAGTGTGCTCTCCCTTAAAATGCCATTGCCATCTTTCTAGTGAAGTAAATGAAGTTCCTTAAAACTGTGATCACAAGCAGAAGGCAGGAAGAGCTAAGACATGTTTGGACAATCCAAAACAAGTCTGTCTTGGAAAGAAGTTTCTCTCTACGGAGGTAATTAGAGAATTTGCTGAGATCTTGAATACAGGACTTGCCCCGTGGCTCTGTGGCTTCTAACTCATTCCTGCCACACTGAGGCATGAAAGGAATAATTGTGAATTTCCATATAATAAGCAGTCTGTACAAATACAATACTGAGAAATTTGAAGTGTTACTTTACTCTGAAAATTACTACAGATTGCACTTCCTTATCAATCAGATCTTCATGCTGTACATACTCACTTTTAACTTCTTACTTTAAATGAAGAAAAAGGATTAAAGAAACATTACTTCAAACATTAGTCTGACTGACTCCACTCAGCTAAGGACTGGGGAGCTGGATTCATTTCCCATCATGGCAGCAGCATTTCTTACAGGGTTCTAGGTGGTGGCATGCAAGCAGAGACCCTCTCATGAGTACAGAGGTGATGGAATCACTGCAGCCTGCTTGAAAACCTCTCCTGATTCTGGCAGTGTCAGGATTTTATAGATAATACACCATACCTCTTGGCATAAAAATGGAACTTCATTATATTAAAAGCAGATTATCAGTTAGAAGCTTTGTGGTGTTATGTATATGAAGTTGTTCAACCTTCATTAAGTAAGATTTGAAGTTTCAAATTTAGGAAACTATTTTGACAGCATAAGGGATTTCACTTTAAACATATGGTTCAAATATTAGATCATGATTAAACATCATCCTTGTGTGACCTTCTGAAGACCATGATGCAGAAAAGACTTTTAGGTTGTTTTGGTAACAAGGGTATCACTAACAATGGTGAAACAGGACAGGTTGAAATTATAAACATTACATCAGACCTGTTGCTAGAGATAAGATGTTTGCTAAACTTCTCAAAATGAGCTGAAACCACAAGTCATCTCATTATAATCAGCACTAGGACTATTTCCTGCTAAGACTGGCTAGCAGACTGGTATATTATTGCTTGCCCAAAATATTGAGCACACAAGGGAAGCTATCTTTATTTTGTGTAAATAAGGGCAATAATTCTCTTCTAGAAGGACAAAAAGGTTGCTAGCAAATGCAAATAATGGAAAATACCAGTATGCTAATGATAGATATTTGAAGTTAATGTGATTTTAAGGAAATCTCACAATTACGTTGATAAATGGCAAAAATTATACCTTTCAGTCTTTTCAAAGAGCATAATGTGTATATTTTGAATTCAGTAAAATTGGGCTTCAATATTTAAATAGGTTCTCTTGTCATGCTGCAGGATTTATCTTAAATTTGGCAAGTTGAGAAAGCACTAGACCTAGTACTCCATGAAATAGGATAGAAATTTATTTAGGTTTTGCTGTGTGCTGTTCATTGCCTTCTCAGAGATAGCTTCATTTCTTGGAAATTTCAAAAAGCTTGGGAGAACAGTGCAGTCTGCTTCATTAGGAGGGCAGGGATAAAAAGAAAATGGAGAAATAAATGCATAAAACTGGGTCAGAGCACTCGCCTGTATTTCCTGAAGGAAGTTAACCAAATTGGTTAATGGTATTTCTCTAAAAATTTGTAAGCACTAAAACTATTCTGTAGATATTTAACCAAATTTTCAGTGGACTCTAAAGCCAGGTTGCACTGTCATGGCCACTGTATTGCCACTGAAATCCAAATATGTGGTTCTATTTGACTTTAAATTGGAGAAGAACAGAATTCAGTCATGAAATGTCGCTGTGTATTCTGAATATGTTGAGCAATTATATTTCTGTCTCTGACTGTCACAGGACTATGACAGTTGGAAGCATGTGCTGGATTTACACAATCACAGCCAACTCAAATCTGTCTGCAATGACTTCAATGAAACAAATGAATTAATACAGGAGGAACATTTTCACTCATCTTGTCTCACCTCCTAATTGCTAGAAATGGTTCATCTAAGAAAAGTGCCTTGTTTGAATTGAGTAGTCTTACCATGATAATCTGCAGCATTAAGTTGCCAGAATCTTGTCTGGCAAAAGGTGTCAAGCTGGCAAGAAAGTTGTTTAGCATAATGGAAACAGGATTCCCTCAAGGGTATATTTTACATATTTCTGGGATTTCTTGACTTGCAATGAAATGATACCACAGTGGTCTTCTCTTGTTTCTAAACATCAAATAATTATTAGAACTCCCTTGTCTATGTACCAAATAATATTTCCCCAAGAAATCTCTTTCCATATTAAAAGAATAGGAAAGAGCAACATCATTTCTTCCCCTGCAACTAAATTGCTGCACAGGCGAATATATAATCCAGGCATATTGTCCTGGGTTTATTGCCAAACCCTTTTTTGTATTACTGAGGCACACGCTAGCACTACAGCCATAAATCTGCAAATTTATTCCATGTTGCATCTATGTATGGCAGCTGAGGTTGCACTTGTCTGGCTGCTGCTATGATTTGAAATCTTTTCCACTTCCATTTCAGAATTCAAAGAAATAATGCAACAGTCTTCTATTAGACTTCTAGTATTCTAACAGCACCTTCTGAGTAGGAAGACTGCTATTTCAGTTACAAACAAATTACATGCTTGTGCATTGTCATATTAAAAGAAATATTGCTAGCCCTACCTGAAAGGTCAGCTTTCCACTCTTAAGGTTCTTCCAGTTGACCATTTGTCCAAAAAGGAATAAAAATGTCTACAAAGGCTGATGCATGTGTTGTCCCAAAGGCACTAGTGTTCCATGCTGCTATGGAGCACGTTGCTTATTTAGAGATACAAATGCTAATTTGAATTTGTCATTCCTTGCAAGTATCCATTTCCTTTATTAAATTAAACTCTACATTCAGAAAATACATGGTATTTACATTTCAAATGCTATCATACTCCTTAATCCATTTTTCTGCAGCTTAGATTTCCATTTAATTCAGGATTTGAATTATGCTCAGTTTGATTGTTCCAAGTAATACAGATTATTAGTATGGGTTTACAGAATACTGCACATAATGAAAATGTGAGAAACAGAAAGCTAAATTGCAAAGCCAACAGTCAAGGAAAATGAGCAGGTTGGGTGACTTCAGGGCCCCTTTTTCAGATGTTACTGAAGTTTCTCCCAGTGCTGTGAAGATCTGCACTATTTTTTTACTAATCAGACTAAGTCTGAAGAACAGACTCTGTACCTTGACACAACTTGTTTTAAACTCCTTATTAACTGAAAAGAAAATAGAAAACTTGCATTTTCAGAAGCGTTGTGGCTTTCCTGTTTCTCACACTAAGCTGATACAAACTGCTCTAGAACTTGTCAGTGCCTTCAGCAAACACTTCTCACATTGATATAACTCCAGTAAATTCTAGGAGGCTGCCTTCTCATTTGCTTACACGTGTGGGAGATTTTTGTCTTTTGGTGTTAAAACTAGACCATAAAGTAGAAAAAGGCAGAAAAAAAATCTTAAAAAATTATCTTGAAATTGATTATTTCATTTAGTGAAAAATGAAACAAAATTGAAATTAATGCACTTCTAAGGCATTCTTAAATGATGTTTCTTTTAAGAATAAATTGACTCACAGATGTGGGTCACTCTTTCTGTTAAATAAAATTTAACTTCTTATTCCTAGGTACATGGCTTAAGATTTAAGAGAATTTCTAGCAACCCATTTTATGCATCACTAAATTCGTAAAGGTAAGTAAAAGCAAATTAATTGTACACATATCTCCATGCATTAGAAAATATTTATGAGCTAGAGCACAAAACATGCATAACTTTTCATTAAGAATAAATGTTTACTGGTCATGTCTTATTCTTTCTGTCAACGCTACATTGCTAAATCCCAGAATTACAAGTAGTAATAAAATTCTTGTCTTGCTCCCCT
Organism: Florisuga fusca; assembly: GCA_038090715.1. Taxonomy (NCBI): domain Eukaryota; kingdom Metazoa; phylum Chordata; class Aves; order Apodiformes; family Trochilidae; genus Florisuga; species Florisuga fusca. The sequence goes on along the minus strand of JAAWXA010000026.1, from coordinate 1,164,284 downwards.
CTTCCCACCCATGATTTTCTAGTGATTAAAGCACTAATTAGGCTAAAATATCTTAAGATTACTCTTCATTAGGAATATTCACTCTTGAAAACTATTCTTATTAAATATTTCAACTCAAAAAAACCCCTTAAAAATAACTTAAAATAACTGCTTATACTCCAAACTCATATCCACAATTCTTGTTGAAATAACTTTCACATAGTTTCAGGCAGTAAACCATATAGAAATGCTGTATGATCACCTGTGTCACTGCATGATGCTATCCAAAGAAATGGGGCTTCCTCAAAGTGAGCTTAGTGTATCTCTGCTCTGGGATTTATAAAATGCAATAAAAAAATGACAAAAAACACAAATGCAAATATATTTTAAAATATAATATTAGCATTGTCAACATCAAAGACTTTATTTACTGCACAGAGAAGAAAATATTCAGAATAGTGTAATTTGTTTCAGGGAATGCACAAAAAAGTTTCAACAACTAACACACAGTGTTTCTGTGCAAAATAGCCCCTTGCATGATGCTGAAGCTGAAGTGATTTTTGCCTTCTGGTATCTACATTCTTGTAAAAGAAGGTCATTAGCTTATATTGTGACTACTCCTCTTGGATTACCTGTCTTTGTCTTTACACAAACAATAAATAAAGGTAGTCTGTTAATATAGATTAGAGGTTAAACTGTTATTTATTGTCACATTTTATGGAGAGATTCTGTAGAGGCTGCTATTGACCTTCTCTGCCTACAAAATAACTCATTTATTTATCCCAAGCAATCCATTTGCAGTAAAAAAGAAATTATAGTCTTCCTGACCAGGTAGAGGTGTGCATGCAGAAAATGAAGTGCAATGATAAATCCTAATGACAAACTGTTGCTAAGCTGAAGTGCATCACAAATTCCCATCATGTGATATCTCTGAGCATATCAGATGAGGAAATAGTTGAGAAACAACAGATTTCCTCCTGCAGTTTTTGAAGTCTTCATTCAAATTCTGGGATTCAGGTTGAGTTGAGGAAAGTGTACAGCATATTTGCTTTCCTTTGAGTTAACACTGTAAGGAGGGCTATAAAAGTGAACAAACAAAAAAGAACACCCTTCTTTTTCATGTGTTCCTGTAAGTAGAAGTTGATGAAGAAAACATAAGAGCCACCCACTGACTTTGCTGATCACATGAGCAGCATAGTCTTACATTGGTTTGTGGCAGTATTTCTGCAACATACCCTAAATCAGCACACAACTCATATCTGAGAGGCTGCTCTAACCTTGAAATTGTGTGTGGAAGTACTCCCTGATTACAAATAGAACAGAAGTTTCTTTTTAGAATGAAAAGAAACTCTATATCTGAGAGTCTTAAATGGGTGCTCAGAACTCCAGACTAACCCTCCCATAGTGCTAAAAACAGAGAGGAGACTTAATCTAATAATTTCCTCTTGTGTAAAGAAGCCACATTCTGCTCCCTCACTTAGTCTGTCTTTCAGACTCAGACCTAACCCTAGTCTAACCATTTAAAAAGCTTTCATCCTTTACATATACATTTCTGTTTCTCCCTCAAGTATCGAATCATTTGTGAATAAATAAATTCCATCTCATTTCTCTCAAGTCATTGAATTCATTTAATCAAACTGCAAGCCAAACTTAACAAGGCTTTGACTGAGGAATAAAATAAGCAGAAATCCTTTAATTAAAGTTATTGCCTTGATCTAAAAGTGAAAAAAGGTTCGACATTTTTGTGAGGTGTTCTGTGGATCTGGGTTTCACGGTATGCGGATGAGTTGCTCATAAACGTTTTCTTTAGTGTCAAATAAGTATTGCGGGAGGTCTGGTGAAACAGTGCCTCTTGCTGGGAGTTCTGTGTTACTGCTCCTGATTCTATTCCTTTTGAAAGCTCCTGAGATCAGGTTCCCATTTTCGTAAATTTACTCCTGGAGGGAATATTAAACACATTATTGGTAACAATAAACACCATGCTTATGTTGCTGAATTATTTTAGTACTGACTGTAGAAAGATGTAGATAGGATTGGGAAGGAAAGGAAATGATGTTTTCAGTGACAGGTTGATGGCAAACGTGTTAGTGACAAGCAAGTGTCAGAGTGCAGAGCTGTAAAACTGAGTCTCAAAAGGCAGTATGGCTTCTGCCCTGACTGTGCCACAGGAATCCAGACTGCTTGTCCACCAGGTCCCAAACCTGGTTTTATTCCTCCCAACTTGAGATTCAAGAGGTACAGTGAGTTCTTCCCTGCTTGCAAATCAAGAACAGTAATAGAATAGTACAAATGTTTTCTTAAAATAGTTGAACCTGTCAGCGATGCACACACTCACAGAATCTGGCTTACATGCTGGTTTTGCAGGGAACAAAAAAAAGGAGAAAAAAAAAATCTATGTTAATGAACAGAGCTGATGTGATTTTAAATTTAACAAAGCAATTTGTTGGGTGAGGAAGGGTGATCTTTATATAGCTCATTCCAGATGGCAGCCTTGCTAAAGAAGGTTTAATTTTCTTTTAGGTAGCTTGGATGCATCTGTGTAAAGAAGTTTAAAAAGTATAATTAAGTTCTCATGGTGTCACAAAAGATAATACCTCCTTCATTCTTTGTTACTTTCTTTACTGGGGACACAGAGGGAACAATCCCTGTTGTGAGCATGCTTTGAAAAATACAGAATACTGAGATAAATGGGTGGCCTTTCTTACATAGGAGTGTAATACCTGAAAAACATCAGTTATTTTCACTTAGAAAGTTTAAATCCACAAATCAAATTAACTCTTTTTCTTTACTGTGTGAGAGTCACACTGAGCCAGACTTAACTGGCCAAAGTTAACTGTTTGGGGCCCAAACTCTCTATTGTTTGTATAGCTATCCACATTTTTGTATTAGAGTGACTGATTTCAGACAGTCAAATTAACATCTAAACTAGCTGGTACAAACTGTTTCCATTTACTGGTCACACCATTAAGGCTTGGGAGAATAAGAACAATAGAGTATTACTACATCATATATACATGTATACACTGAATCCACTGCATACATTATTTTAGGTACTACCACATAAACAATGAAGACTTTGTAGTTTTCAAACCCGGCATCATCATTTGGAATAGGACCTTAAGACCCACATTATATCCATATTATAGACAAAGATGGAAAGTTTTCCTCAAATAAGTTTTATTATTCAATTATTTCTAACATAGCTTGGACTTTCTTTGACCTCAAATACAGTCACATTTTGCTGGCAGGTCATTGCAGCTTGATTCCTTCAAAAAAACCAATAGAATGCCTTGTTACTAAGCAGGTTACTATCACATCATGAGCTGTTTGCAGTGTCAAAAATTTTTAGCCACAGTGTACAGGTGTGTAAGGTGTCTGTATGTGGCTTTAGCTGCTGTCCTGTAGTCACTGTGTTACTGGTGGCAGACTTGCTCAGCTTGCAGGCTCTGCAGAGACAGATGCAAATGCATCAGTGACTTGTGCACTTACAATCAGGCTTCACCTTAGACTGAAGTACACTGGTAGGTGGAAATTGAAATTTCTTCTGCGTCAGCTGTAGTATTTTATTTGCTCGTTTTCAGGTTAGCCTATTTACAGCCAAGTATAATCAAATTCAGAAGGCTTTTTAAACCAAGGTTTGAACTCTGTATTCCAAGAGCCCCAGAGCTGCACTGCACAGAATGCCAAAGATGCTTCATTGCTGCCAGTTCTGCTCCCAGCAGCAAGGCAAGAGAGATTTAATCAGATGAGAGTGTCTGGGTGAAGTGGTAAATCATGCAACACTTTGGAGCAGTGGGAGATGTCAGTCTGACTAAGCACAAGAGGCTGTACAACCAAAGCAATAAATAGACAGAGCAGAGATATATTTTACTGCATCAGCAGCTGCTAACAAATCCTTGCTCCTGTGCTCAAGGTGTTAGTGTACAGTTGCATGAAAGTTGCTTCCAGGTTTTTCAGAAAGCAACCAAGACCATAGTGTCCTGCTGCTCCTGCAGTAATAGTCACCCCCTGACAGGCCTGGAGTCAGTGGAACTTTTAATAAGGAAGTAATAAAACCACCTTACATCATCCTTGTGAAGTAACATCTTTATTTTGCAGTGACTATGTACTTGCATTTGTGAGTATTTTTACAGTACTTTTAGTCTCTTTTTCTGTTGGTACAGTTATAAAAAACAAATGGATAGGGGTTAGAAGACAGGCCTATTGAGAGTAAAACCAGCCAGTAGGTAATAAAACATGTAAGCATCAGAGAATTAAGGAATTTTTGTCTCATCAGGTTTGTGAATTTGTTATATGTACACAGTGAACATTGCTCTTGTGAAATATGATGACTGAAATCAGTCAGCATGGAATTTTACACTTCTGTATTCCACTCTTCACTGTTTTGGTTTGGTTGGTTGTTTTTTTTGTTTTGGTGTGGTTTACTTTCCTTAAGCATTTACATTGAAATTTCTTGTTAGAGGAAAGGACTATAAGAAGCAACCCCTGAAGCAGTAAAACTTAGGTGTTACAAAAATCTTGGGCAGTAGAATGTCATAATTTTTCTCCAAAAAATAAAACGCTTTCATGTCATTCAGTGGAGGGCCACTGCTTTCTTTAAGTAATAATGTGGAGGTAGGAGAGCATGTGGCTAGTGGAAGGAGATAAAAGATTGCTTTTGAAATTCAGATTCACAAGTATTGATTCCATTTTATCAACAGTTTATATTTGAGTGGCTTTTTAACACAATAAATAGGGAAGTTTATGAGGAACCTCTTGGTCAGCTGTCCCAATGAGCTGAAAAGAGTGGTGGCTGATTCTTTCACAACCTTTGTAACTTGCTATAGTTATTTTCCATCTACTGTAATGTTTTAAAACATGCTTTTTGTTTTCTGTACCATTAAACCTATGTCCCATACACATATGATACAGCCTGCCTTCCAGTAAGTGGTTGTGGGGAAAGATAGCACAGAGTTGCTCGGAAGTGTGTTTCAGGAAAGCTTTGCAGGTGCAGAAGACATTGCAGAATACACTCATGAAAGAAATGCTTGGGAAACTTCTTCAAAAGTTTCCCAAAATCAGTAAAGTCTATAAAAAGCCCTGGTGGCACTGTCAGGGAGCTAGAAAATCAGATCTGAGGCACAGTAACCTCTGCAGTTCTGTAACTAAATCCTACAGGTTCATCACAACCACAAACAAGAAGCCTGACCAGTAGTAAACAATTTATAGCTGCTCATTTTTTCATAATCTCCTTTGCAGGAGTGTAAATTCACACAAAAAAATATCTTTGTGTGATACTCATTCAAATTAAAATTGCAGGAGGGATTATGTCAATAAAGTACTGATACAAGTTTGCTCAGAAAAGCTAAATACACAGTTAAAGAAGTTTTCTATTTCATAGGTTATTTATATAGAGTAATCTCTTATAATTGTCAGCAGCAAACCCCCTGCTATATTATGCAAAAATTTGCAACTAATGTGAGAATATTACCATTTCTATTTAACTTAATTTTAGTATATCTCATTTAATTTTAGCAGCAAATTAATAGGGATTTACATGTCTCGGAAGTGTCAAAAGTGACATTAAGCAATGCCAGGCATAATGAAATAATCCTGCTGTATTTTCATTCCTTCTGTGGACTGTGCAGAGCAATGATGTGGATGGATTAGAAAAATGGTGAAATGCCTGTCAGGTAGTGTTATGTGTGTGTATGAACTCTGAAGTTAAACTATTTTATATTAACTTCCTCAACTACTTGAGGAAAAATGGAACAAAAATAACCTACTGTCAAACTGGCTTGTTTAAATCCAGTTTTAAGTGGTCATTTTTATTTTCTTGGTGCATGCAGAGCCTAATCTACTGCTTTTTAAATGTGTTGTTGCTGGCTGAAGCTGCAGTTCTTTGCTGTAAGGATCTTTCTGCATCTCCAGTGAGAGCCAAGCAGAAAGGCAGCAGCTCAGGACGTGGTGTCCCTGTCTGCAGCCACAGCAGAGTGCATGGATCTGCTCATGGTTGGGGATGCTCAACTTGAGTGGCACAGCCACTAATCTGTGATGCTCTCTGCAAGGCTAAATGACTGACCCAGTCCAAGCATGTGGATGGGAGACATTGATGCTGTTGTGGGTGGTTGGAACTGAGTAAACTGATTGCAGGAAGTGTCTGGGTGTAATGTATGCAGGTAACCAAGCACACCCTTTCGTTTAGGTATCATATCATGCTGCCAGGAGGTATATCTGGGGTGTCAAGGGGGAAAGCCTCACAATGTAACTTTAAAAAGGTTCAGGAAATGGACTTGTCTGCTTCTGAGGGGGAACTGAAGCATCTCCCTGGTCTGGATATTTTGATTGCAAGCATTCAGATAATCAATTCTGCAGAAGATCTGGACAGTCTGGATTCTAGAGTATCTGTGAAGAGGGCAGAAAGCACAGTGGGTAGTTACTGAGTAGCTCAATGCTTGCTGAAACCCCAAAAGCATTTATTGATCCTGTTATTGATGTCAGCTCTCTGGTAACTCCGGTAAAATATTTTTTGTGAGTGTACTAGACTGACCACACAGCTGATGTAGCTGCAGAGAGCAAAGAGTCAGTGGTATGGCTAACATGCTACAACTTGTATCTGATGATGACTGGAATCTATTTCTTATCCTGCTGGAATGAGACACAAGTCCATCATGTTCAGGGAAAAAAAAGAGGTGAGGGCTCTGAAAGAATGCCTGGATTCACAGGACAAGTGTATTGCCACCTGTTAGTAAGTCTTGAGAGTCTTATTACATGTTCACCTTCATTAAATTTATGTATTCCCTTTTTTCTTGTTCACACAATTTAAAAATACTTTTGTGAGAACTGTAAGATCTTAGCATTTCTTTGTGCTGTGATGCTCTTCCAGTGTGCATCTATAGCATATATCTGCCTGGTAAGTAAATTACACACATCATTTTGTGATGTATTTAGCTTCAAGACTTCATGAGAAATGAGCATAATAGAAAAAAAGATTGAAAAATTTCTGTGGTTAAATGTCAGTGGTAGTATATCAGAATGCACAGAAATGGGTATTTTTTATAACTATTGACATTTTGCTGCATTTGCATGTGCCTTAGTTGTCATAACATAATTTCTCTGTGGTTTCAAAGGAATCTAGTAATGTCATAAGATTTTTTACCCATTTAGAGTTTAAAGAAATATCAGCTTTCAGACTGGTTCCTGGAGCAGTTTTCCAAATTCTTGTTTTTCTCTTTTTGATGTGTCTTGGGTTCTTTTTATTTTTCCTTAAAGAATTTAATAGTACATTTTAAATTATTTTGATTAGAGAAAAAAATGAAAGCAACGATGTTTAAGAAAAAATATGAACAGACCCTGAAAAGAAGCATAATTTTAGTATTAATATGTATTGAATTTTTTAGTTATAAACAAAATGTCATGAAAGAGAGGGGAGAAGGATCTCACTTTCCATTTATGGGAACGTTAATTTTAGAAAGATATTTTAGTTTTTGTAGGAAGCTCTGGAGAAACCTTAACTCTGATATGCTGAAATATTTGTTAAACACTGTCTGTCTACTAATGCTTACAGATGGTGTCTGAAATACTGGGGGGTTGTTATTGTAACTTAATTGGCCTGTGAGCTAGAAGACTTCTGAGATGTTAGTTAGTCCATTTATCCTTTACAGGGAGGTGGTGCTTGATTAGACTGTTAGAGATCTCTTCTCTGGCATATTTTGATTGTTTTTCATATTGATGTCCTTGTAAAAATAAACAGTAGTCTGGCACACTTCATTGCTCAGCGCACATCCAGCAGACAAAGCAAATTTTTTCATCCTTGCTCTCATCTGGTCCTCCCAGCCCTTGGACTTTTCTGAGGTTTATTCAGATGCCACCTGCACTGATCACACAGCAGCACAGTCTCTCTCTTGCTCAATGATCTCAGGTGCCAAATGCAAGAGAGAGACAGAGGCCATTGTTGTGGTTTCTTTTCTGAAATCACTCTGTCCTGTGCTGAGTGATTTACCTGCAGGTACAACCCCCAGAGCATGTGATTCAGCTTCCAGAGTTTCAGATACTGAGTAATAAATGAGTAACAGAAATGTCAAGAGTTGTACCTGCTGCAGTTGTACAGATCTGTTCCATTTCCTTCTGCACTTGGCACATATCCAGTTCTGTGTCTCTCGCTGAAAGTATTTTTAACACAAACATTGAATTTTGTATCTGTTAAAATGTTCTAGTTTTATGTTCTCTTTTCTAGATTTGTTTTTCAGCTCTCATTCACATTTGTACCTGTCCTAACTCACTTAACACACCGTGGCCATTGTCGTGCTGTGAGAAATCTGAGCCAGGATGTGCAAATGTGAAGAGATGAGGTTTTAGTCCTTGATAGTAACTATAAAATTACCATGACATCATCACATCTGATAACTTTTTAACTTATGTCCTAGTTCTTTCAGAACAGTCTTGTTCGTATTTGAAAACTACATCTCCACTTGAAAGAATGGATTTCACATGTTCTCTTTCTCTTCTGACAGACAATCTGAACAAAATGCTAATATTCAGTTTACCTGTTTGTTTCAGAAGATGCTGCAGCTTTGCCAGTGTCTGTGTGTACAATATGGCACCTCACTCAGGTACACACCTGATGACTTTTGTGCAGACACAGACACAGCTAGGATATGTAAATATGAGATTTTCCACAAGGGCAAAAGCCAGAGTAGCTATTGACAGTATGCTGGAGGCAGCACTCCTCTAAACTTGATGCTGTGTTCACTAAAGAAAACAACCTGTGTGACACAGATTTTATTTTTTTTCTTTTTTTTTTTTTACACTGTAAAGGAAGATGAAACGTAACAAAGCACATTTTTGTGTGTCGTAAGACCTGGAAGAGTTAGCAGAAAGAAAAGACTTCCTGCCAGGTTACCTGGCTAAGCCTGAGCTGGGTGCTGTGGGTGGCACCGTGAGGGCCAAACCCTCTGGGAGGGCAGAGAGTGCCCCGTGTGTGTAACTTTCCTGAGTGTCTTCCTTCCTCTTGCTGCATCCCTTCCCCCTAGGATTTCCCACTGTGTGGGAAGCTAATACAATAAGGCAGTGGCATTCATTATCTGACATATTATCTATTACATACTTGTAATTTTCACATCTGGACTAAATCACCAACCTTTCCAGACAAGCAAATTGCTGCTTCAATTTACTTTCTCCTGGTTGATTTTAACTGTGGGAAGGAGGGCCTCTAGTGGCTTCTCTGGCGTTGCTCTGTAGTGCTTCCAGTCCCATTGTCAGAGGTGGCCAAACCTGCTGAGAGTGTATTGTGTGGAATTTGAGATACGGTTGTATTTGTACACTATGAACATAGTTGCAAAAATTATGTCTTTTGTGGTTTTTTATTCCAAACAGCCAGTTCCTGAAAAGGCTTAGTTACAGCCTTTCTAAAAGGCTTAGTTACAGGGAAATGTCCCAGTGGAACAAGGACATCTGTGGAACTGGAGAGGTGTGGTAACCCTTCTGCACCACTGCTTGCTCAGCATAGCCCCTGGGAACTGGGATACAAAGGCTGAAGCCTGTTAGGCTCCCTCACCACACACTCCAGGTTGAAATGAGGGCTGGTGTCCTGGAGAAGTGCTCCAGCTGGAGCAAAGAGCAGGGGCTTTGTCATTCCACTGCATTTTTACTGAACACACACATTACCAGGGTGAAATGAACTTTTTTTCTTTCTTTCTTTCTTCTTCTTTTCTTCTCTCTCCACTTTTTCAGTGTTCAAACAGCTTTCCATTGACTTTGTATACTGAAACTTACCTGAGAGTGTCCTGATGTGTGAGGAGAGAAGAACAGAGAAAATGAGGGAAGAGCAAGCCCAGGGATCTGGTGTGTAACCTCAGCTCTGTTGCTGACCAGCAGCCATTCAACACTTGACTTCTTGTGTGCCTGTGTGTTTCAGATTCTGCATTCATAAGCTGATAATAGAAAACTTTTTAGGTATTTTAGGATTTTTTTAAAAATAAAAAACATTGAGGAATTCTTCACCATTATTACAAACATGCTTGTTCACTGTTGACAAGTTCATGTTTGTCTCCCAAAAAAGTTCTGAAACACTGTCTCTAAAAGAAACCAAAAAAATAAATCCAAGATTTTCTCTTCCTCAAGAGGAATTAAAACTATCAACCTCTTAGACACTATTTTCAGTTAACATTACTGAAAACAATGTCTAGTCATTATATTTATCAACTGTTACTAGGCCTTTCATCTAAGATATACACACATATGTGTAATACATGTAATACTCCATAATAATTTGCGGTTTTTCCTTTTAGGATTTTTGGCTCTGGCTGATGGCCTCAATGCAAAGTCATTGTCTGAAGGGAAGAGAGACTTGGACAAAGAATCTACCTTAAATGTATGCTCAGGTTTTTTGTAATATTTCTCATCGTGCTAAGGTTTTTTTACATAGCATTATTTATAGCCAGAGTTTTTCCAGATTTTATTTTTAGAACTTCTGAATAAATAGCGAGCTTATAAATAGGCCAGAAAATATGATATATGCAATTTTCTTTAATATTTTTCCTAAGGGGAAAAAACATCCTAAAAAAAAGTATAGTATAAATTTACAAATGCAAATTATAATTAATTTCAAATGGTTTCTAGTCTAAATTGTCTCCATATTTCATGGGGTTTTAAATGTTAAAGTGTGGCAATGTAATCTTCAGAATAAACAGAAAGGTGTTGGTTATAAATTAATTACTAACACAGTTACAAAATATAATCAGAAAACAAAAACAAAGCTTGAGTGTAGTTGCCCTCAGTTGTTGCAGTTAGGCACATCTATGTGGTTTAGTATAAAAGAGAAATTTTTAGTTACAGTGTTATTTTACAAAATCTGATTCAAAATATAATAAATACTATGGTTAGCTGGATTACTGTGTTTATGAATAATTTGTATGTTATGTTATATTTCTGTTTCATACAGGCATTCAACAATGCTGCTGCTGATTGTCAGTTTAACCTTGAAGCTGCGATTAAAAATGTTGACCAAATGTGGAATGAGTTGAGGAAACTGAATGGTAATTCTGAATGAGTTCATCATCTGGGTAAACAGGAAGCTGCTTAAAGCATTGTTTTAACAAGTGTGCAGCAAGTTGTGGATGACTTGGTTTTCTATGTCATACAACTGTTTCTTAGTCTAATGAAACAATACTGCTGCTCTTTTGTTTCGAAAAATTACTGTAATAGTAGTTGAATAGAAACATAATCATGTTTCCTCACCATGGGAAAAAAGAAATCTTGGTAGTCAAAGTAATTCTTTTGTGGGAACAATGACAGTCTCATAATAGAAGTGTTACAGTGTACTAAAACCAAATTTTATTTAACCATCTTAACAGCAACCCTTGAGGTTTTTGGAAGAGCTGATAGATGAACACTTTAAAAAGAGTTACACATAAATTACCATTCACTTAGTATCTGCTGTTTAATAAATACCATGATGATATCCTGCCCTTTGTCTTTCAGTGGAAAGCCAGCTACTGCTTTGTGACCTTATTTTGAATTTCAACCATCCTATGAAAGCCAAAGATTTAAGAGAAACTGAAGAAAAAAATTGGAATCTGACAGATTAAGTAATAATATCCTGTCTCATGCATCATCTTCTATTCGCTCTTCTTCATTTTGAACTTTAAAATTGAAGTATGGTTTCCTGCAGTTAAGCTATTTTTATTATAAACTGAAAATGTGGAGTGGAAAAATGCTGTAAGTCGGTTATTGATCTTCAGAGGGTTTTTTTAACCCAGATTTGCCCAATTAAAACCACTTGGGCTGGAAAGACTGATATAATTAACTAGAAAGGTCAGGAAAGCAGGCATGATGTTTTTCCCATGTGGCTGTCACTTTAAACAGAGATATTGGAACAGTAAAAATTATTTTGAATTAATCCAAGGCAAGTTTTTGCTCTTTTGGCTCAGTTGTGCTTCAGAAAACAGGGTAAGAAATCATCAGTAAAAGAGGAACTGCAACTTGTTTGATCTGCCTTCCTCATTCTAAAGATGTTGTTGAGGAAGGGAGGCAAAGAAGAGGTTGCTTCTGGGAAACCAAAAAGTACTTTCACTTTAGTTCCTGAAGTGACTTTCTAATGCACCAAGCTACAAAAGAAAGGGGTTGTAGTCTAAATAGTCTGTCTCAAAATCTTCTTGGCCCAAAATCTAAGTAGCCAGTATTCCTGTGTAGTTCATTACAATTAGTCTTCAGTCATACTTGTAGACGTGTTGAAGGTTGAAGTGTGCTTTTATTCATATATAAAATATATTTATTGGAATAGTCAAATCAAGATTTATGCTGTTAAAAAAAAAATGCTGTTTTATAAAATGTTATGCTGGTTTACAATTTATTTCTCTTTCACAAGTGAAATTATTAAAAATAAATAAAACACAATTCCATAGGAGGTGTGAAAACTGAAAAACACAAAAACTGAATTTTCTTTCACAAGATTAGTAGTGGGCTGGATATAGGTTTTGTCAGCTGAAGAATTTATAAGATTTTATTTCTCATATCATCTTTGTACTCATAGTTGCATGGAAATGAAATCCACTCACTTTGAAGTCCAGCTTCTAGCTAAATATATTAGAAAGGAATATAACATTTACAAAATTTCTATTGATAGACATAGTTACTAGAGGTAAAACTGTGTATAAAATCTGATTATATTTTCTGAGAAGCTGTATAGATTACATGGAAGATATTTTTCTGCCTTGAAGTTTTTTCAAGTGTTTCAAGTGTTATACGCAAAAATAGCTTCAAAGGAGAAAAAATGTCTAACATAATTACCAAACCATGGCTTTGTCAGAAAACAAAGTTTACTCGAAAACTGAGGCACAGAGTGGGATAAATCCCACTTTGTCAGGGAGAGGTAAAAACTCCACGTAGTACATTTCAGTGGTTTGCAGTTGCAACTTGTATTTTGGAACTGAGAATGTTACTGTTTTTCTTGAAAGACTACAGTACAACCAGAAAGCCCTTGCAGAAAAGGAACTAAGTGTAGCCTGATAGTGTCTATCTGCTTTCTAAGAGCTTTGTGTGTGTTCTGCCATTTAAGAATCCCATGATGATAATCTCATGTTTTCTGTAAAAAAAAGTTTCTTAATTTAGGGTTGGAAGGAAACAACTGAGAGCTGTGTTAAGGGAGAAAATCCTGTTTCTGAGTGATGTTAGAGGATGATGGGAGACATGTCACTCAAATTAGTGGGCTAAGACATGCTGTCAGGGGATCATCAGTGCTATGGCAGAGAGCATGGTATCTGCAGTTATTTTGTTTTTCTAGATAACTCTGAACAAACAGTTTTATAGCTGAACAACACTGACACAGATCTTAACAGGCAGCTGCAAATCCAGTTCTGATTTGAATATTTTTTTTCCTCCTACAAAAGCAGAGATTTGTATTGGTGTTTATTTCTTGGTCCTCTAATTTGGCATGGGAATAACTTCAAGAGGATGCACATATGTTGAAAGATAAAAAAATTCTCATGTCCTGTATGGTTTGTAGACAGTAATAAACACATTGTAGGAAAACCATTTTTAGAAAATATTGCATTTAAGGCATAATTTTAAAATAACATGATCCTTTTTCCTTAAAATTAAAAGGACTTTTAATGACTTTATGGTTTTAGTTGGCTGAAAAAAGGAATATCCTGAAGTTTATAAGCTTCAATATGTTCCTATACTATATGTAATCTTCATTAAGGTCTTGCTTAAATATGTCCTGCAGCATATTTTAACATGCACTGGTTTCTTGAGCCTCTGTCTTTTCCATCAATCAGAAGAAGAGGTGTTCTCTGGAAGTAGTCAATGATATCTGCTACAGAGGAAAAATCCTGTGGGACAGAAAAAATGAGAAGGCTGAGGCAAAAATGTCAGAATTCTTAGTAACTAGTAAAACCAAAGAGGTTTTTTTTTTTAATAACTCTAAATATTTGGCAGCCTTACAAGGTCCAGTAAATGCCATAAGATCAGCTTTTAAAAATTTCTGCTGTAATTGGTTGCTCAGTAACCTTTAAACTAGTGCAAGGTACTGCATTGCTGTATGATTAATTTATCCATTCTTGGCCTGCTTGATACATGATGTTGTTACTCTGGGTGATATGGAGATCATACTTGAAAGTCCAAAATGTTGTCAGATCAGCACAGAAGAGTTCTGACACTGTCAGACCTGCAGTCCATGTGCTGTCTGGTCCAGCTGGTGCCAGTAAACCCAACACAGAGGTAAGTAAATCAGTAGTCTGAGAGCAAAGCAGTAGAGTTGGAAGGTGTGGATTTACTCTCAACTGTATATTTCCCTTATCTGGTGATGTACAAACATCCTTTAACCAGGTATAGATTTCTAATAGCTGTATTCTAAGGTTATCCCTTCATTCCTTGAGTGCAAGCAGGAAAATCTGATTTTACTTCCAGCAGAAACATACTTTATAACTCTAAGACAATAAGCAGAATTCCACTGAAGTAAAGCATCTGCCAAGTTAATTAGACTGACACATAACCAAGGAAAGTAGTGTGGAAAACATAGAGTACCTCTTTTCCTTTTAAGCCAGTTCCTAACAAATATATGTGATTCTGCTCCTGGTAACGAATCTGGATATTGTACACTTTATCTCTGTACAACACCATCAGGACATATGGATGAGTAGCAGTTTTTCTTGAGCTGTCTCTTACCAAGAAGGTTCCATCCTGAAAAGATGAGAAAATGAAAGATGACAAATAAACACCTCTTCTGGGTTTTATCAGCATAACAACCTTAAGTAGAGGAATCCTGCTTTTAAGTGTTTTGGGTTTTTTTTTTCTTTCTGAAATTCTTCTCTATGGTAAGAGAAACTGCACTGTTAAGGAGTTCAGGTCCTTTCCCATATGTTTTCTCCTTCGGTCTGCTACTTAAAACTTGCTTGTCTGATACAAATACAGATTTTTAGGAAGGGCAGAAGTGGTGTTCCATTAAAGGAGGAAGTAAAATATCAAAGGCCAAACCCTGTGACACTTTAACCAGAAGAGAAGTTCATTTCTGATAAGTGCCAATCAAGGTTTCTATGTGACCTGTTTACAGATAGCCTAAAATAATGATACTGTTTATATAATTTTGGTTAAGGCAGTGATTTTGTCTTGATCTCTGTCTCTGCTTTCCTTCATTTTTTGTCTGTTTTAACAAGTCTTCCACTGAAACACCCTTCCTAAAGGCATTGTCTGTGATCTCATAAACACTTGTTTATCTCCATATGCACCTTTAAACCTGGGTTTGCCTGTTTGAACCTGTACTTCATTTTGCTGTTAAATATGGTCCTGAAAAGGGTGGGATTCAGCTCATCTAATTCAACCAATGTAGAAAACAGAGAATTATTGTTAGAGAACAAGTCACTTCTCAAAAGAGAAGTGAGGCTGTTTGGAGACATCCTTTATTCTCTGGGACAATATAAAGCAACAGCCTTCGTGGCTGGTTTCCACGAGCTCTGTCACTTCTAGGTGGGTAGAGACATTCAAGGTGAATCCCTCCCTCTAAGTATCCATTTGGGGGCTAGAAAATTAAGGTGTTTCTTACCTTGACTCTCCCCATATAACTAAAAGGACATCTAGCTAGGAGCCAGGAAGAATTGCCAACAATTTTAAGAGTACCTTGTTTATTTTTCGAAGAGCTGCTTCTGCTTCTGGCCGGCTCGTGTAGGCAACGTACCATTCATCACTGAGTGAGCCCTGTGTTTTTGTGAGAGGGGAGAAAGGACAAGGTCTGCTGTCAATGAATTAGCTTATGATGTCAACAGCATACAAATAAGTGGAGAGAAATTTGAGTTAGAGGGATAGCTTCAGTGATCTTACTCAGATGTATTGTATGGTGAGTGGCAATAAGTTATTTTAAAATTATTTTAAATCATTATTGATAAATTTGAAAATATTATACACCTAGCTATATTATGTCTGCAAGCAAGCTAGGAAAGCAGGTATTTCCAAATATTTTCAGTAAAATTTCTCTTTTTTCTCTTTTTCTCATTTTCTCTTTTGTCTCCCTGGGACACTCACTAGCATCCCATGCCTTCATTTCTCTGTTGTTTTGGGGTTTTAAAAAAAAACTATTATTTTTTTAAAATTTTATGGTTTTTTCTTTTTAACTGTCATTTTAGATAATAATGCAGACTTCCTGAGAACAATCCGTGTATAGTTGTCCTGCAGTGTTATCATCAGGAGAGGTTTGCTTTAATCTTGTTGCATTTAAAGAAATGTGAAACAAAATGCAACTAAAGGGTATGAATTCTTTTACTTACCAAGTTTTTGTGGAAATAGAACTGAATATGTAATGCTATTTGAAGGCATGTGTGCAAAGCAAGTAATCCAGCAAACACATATTTTTGTTATATCGTTGTACTGAATTTTTGCTCTTGTTTTTCTTGGTGAAGACAAGACAAGACACTGAAGTTTGACACAGAAAAGAAAACTGAAAGCACCTACTAACATCCTGACAGTGACTGACTACTAACTAGAAAAACAACTTTGAAAAATGCACTCCAAATCAGACTTGTGTTTAACACTTGAACTATGTTTAGCCGTTATGATTAATACTTGTGATGTTTTTGTACCTCATCTTCCTGCGTGTTTGTTGGGTGAACAGTCTGTCTGCTAGGAACTGGCACTGGAGGTCTGAGGTCAGGTGTGCCTCTGGAAGGAGATCTGCTGTTGTTGCCTTTAAAGACAGGAAAGTAGAAAAAAATCTTAAAACCAGGAAAATAATTAAATCTGTGGAGGTGCATGGAGGTGTGCAGTAGTGACATACAAGGCATGAAGAATTTATATCAGTCTCATACTGAGACATTTAGAATGTATTTGAAATCCAGTTTAGGCTACTATATGAGAAACAGATTCTGTACATAAATTCATCCTTGGTGCACAGGGACTTTAACTCAACTCTCGTGGTTCAGGTTTCCTTAAAACCAGATGAACTTGAAATAGTGGTTACATCTTTGTAGCTTCTGTGCCACAGTTTTGCAGCTGAGAGAATCTCTGGCTTCTTTAGACAGAGTAATGTTGTCTCTTTGCATTTCATATATTTTTAGCATGTAGAAACTAAAAAGTGTCACTATAAGATGTTGACAACTGTTGCCATATGCAAAAAATTATGTGCACAACAATTTTGGTTTCTCATCTTCCTTTATTTTTTTACTTGTTATTACAAGATAAATATGCAGCATATTTCATGTGTTTTTTCCCCTTCTCAAGAGTATTAATGTACCACAGTGACTTGCAGGTGGTGTTGCTCAGCTCTCAGTAGTGGTTGCTGTATTGAAATAGAGGCTTATATGAAGTCTTGACAATGGTTTAAGTAGGCAGTTAGCACAGACTTCATGGGGAAAAAAACCAATCTTAGATTCAGATTAAGTAAGTTACTAAGATGTCTTTCAGGAAATTGACAGTTTTCTGTTTACAGTCCAAACAGAAAGATCAGCAGAATAAAGAAAAAAAGAAAAAGAAAAAAAAAATTAATAGCAGTGGAACCTTCCTGTGTTCAGGTCTTTTTGTACAAAAAAATGCAGGAACACAGGATACAAACCTAAATGTAAGCGTGGTGGTAATGAGCCACTTGAAGACAGGTTTCTTGCACTGTTTAAGAAAAAAAAATAGTATAAATACAAATACAACGTTGTTAATCAAAGGAATAATTTATATTTGCATGGGATCTTGCTATTGCAATATTTGTGGGGTGTCAGCAGTTCCAGAGGGTGATGGTAAATGGGAGGAATTCACCAAAGAGCCTTAAAAATATACCGAGATGAGAAAATGTACTTCAGAGTTTGGCTGAAGGAGGCCACTCTAACTCAGCAAATGCTAAGTCTGTTGCACACTACATTAGAAAACAAAATTTAATTAAAGGCTCTTCCATTTAGAGGATGAAAACATAACAATCTAATATTAAGGTGAAGGCAGAAAGAAATCATAATTGAAACAAGGTTCACAAGTTTAAATAGTTATTCTTTACCATTAGAGGAAAAATTAGTAAAAGGGTGGTGAAATTCCTTTAGGTTCAAGTCAAGGCAACTAAGGCTGTGGGTTTTTTCTCATTTTCTTATTTTTTAGTCACAGCTCTACCACATAGGCTCCTAGAGTGTGCGTAATCCTTTTAAAGGAGAAACTTTTTTAACAAGGTCCCGCATAGTTTTGTAGAAGATGATCCCTTCTCAAAAGGGCTCATTCTTATGGAGCCTGCAGGAAATGGGATAAAGGCCTCAAGAATGGAACCATTGCACCATGTAGGCCCTAAAATGCTTCCTTGGCTGAAAATTTTTTTTCTTGGTTGACTGATGTGCACTGTCTGCTTCACTGAATACAGAGCTTCAATTATATGAAGGATTCTCCTTAGAAGGAGGAAAACCACAAATGAATGGTGGAGGCGAAGGGATGGCCTGAAAAACAATGGACTACATCAAGTAGCCATCTTGTGTTTGCCCAAGAAGCCTGTAGCCAGATACATACTTGGTTTTGCTAAATTTCAAAGGGATTGAGATTCAAAAGGAGTGACACAATAATGGGTGAAGCAAACCTTTCTGCACCAAGCATACTGTTGGGTCCTGGCTTAGGTGGGGGCTTGACAGATTTGGATTGGAATGTATTGGAGCTGTATGGAGGCAAAGATAGTTGTGGCACTGGTCTTTGTGGTGCAGCTGTGGAGAAAAAGAGAAGAAAACTTGCTTGAGACATTCTACAGTGAGGTGGAATGAAGAAATACAGTCACATTACTGCTGCTTATTTAGATGAACAAGAGCTCTATAGAAAGTCCTTGACATGTTAGTTACAGATTGCAAACTCATGGTCAACTCATGGTTTAAGTATTAAAAGTTAACTGGAACAGGCTTGAGCAACATTTACATTTTTTAACTTCTGTTTTGGATAAGCCACTGTAGAGCTGAAGGTGGTACATAACTTTTGTTTTGTTACATTGCTTCTAAACAGTGGATTTGAGGCTACCTTTTTGAACTCCACTCCTTTGTGAGAATTCTCTCACAACATCATAAAAACCAGAATAAAATAAGACACTTTCTTTCTGCAGTGTCCTCAGACCTCAGCTACTGGTAAGAGTGGAGCGGATTAACTGTGCTCTGCCCAGCTGAAATATCACTAGTTTTGATGGGGTATTAGAGGCAGAGAGAATTTGTAGAGACTTAGCCAACTGTTCTGCTTGTTATTGAGTTATTGTGTGTTATTGCTAAGCATTTGACAAGCTGCCAAGATACCACCTGAATTTTTGGAATGCCTTTAAAGAACCAACTCTGTTTTTTAAATTTTTTTAGAATTAAGACAAAGATATACTATGCATTTTAAAAAATCACTGTAGAAATACTTACTGTTGTCTTCCTCCTGGGGAAAATACAAAAAAAAAAGAAAAATAGAAAAAGAAAATAAACATTAGTAACATATTATAGCACAGTTCCTAGGAATATTTTACTGTACAAAAACTTGGAAGTTGGTGATTTTTGAGTGAACAAGGGCTCTAATATCTGTACTGTCACTTTAGTCTAAAATCCTGGGGTTTCTGTCATCGTGCAACATCAAATAATTTTTAACGTTCTTGCATTAAGATGCAGATATTATTTGCAAATAAGCTGTGAGGTAATAGATCCATGATGGATCTTGACCCAAAGTAGTCAGAAACTCTCAGAAGATGATAACAGGAAGTAAACTGAACTTGACATGGAGAAACTATTTAAAAGTAAACTATGCTCTATGAAAAATCTGTATTAGTTGTAACTGATGAAAGAAATGAATGAGTTTACCTTTTCCATAATTGTTAGTTTTTACAGGTACTTAATTTTTAAAAAAATTCCTATACTTTTAAATATTTGCTTTGAGACTACACTTACTTCATTATTTTTGTGCAGATGCCAGCCCTGCCTGAAATGAAGCAGAGGAAACAAAACATGAATCACAGATGGAATATTACTCATTTATTTTGTGTGCATTAGGCTCTATTTTTGACAAAGACATGAATTTATTGTTTTACAGACCCAATGAATACAGAAACCTTTTTTCCTTCATAAATTTTCAGCCATAATCTAAGATGGGCTAGTCATTAGCCCGTCTTGATTCTAGCAACAAGGAAAATGGCTGATGAATTGAGTGTAATATTAGAGCTTAAAACAAGTTTTTACAACGATGAAACATTAGACTTCAAGTCTTGAACTCATTTGTGATGCTTAGCAATGTTGCTGGAGCACATAATAAGCCTTCCAGTCTTTGTTTCTCTGATAAATTAACCTGACTAAATAACAGCTCTCAATAAGTTCCTTATTTTGTTTGAAAATCCATCACACTGTTCAGCCCACAAGTTGTCTAGAAAATGCTGTAGAAGGATCTAGTTCTGCTAAAGAATACTGATTGCTATGAAGGAATTTTGCAGGCTAGTAAAATCCATGGTAGGCTAACATCCTAAGTAAAATAGCAATAGAAGTCATGAAAGAACATTCCCTAGAGCAAGAACTTGATCTCATGGGAAAAGCATGGATCATAATTCTCAGTGAAACTTAGAAGCAAATCATGCCCCATGTATGGCTGTTTCAGATATGACTGGGCAGGGAGCTTTTTCTGTCTTTACACTTTCCTGTAGCTTACTGCACATCCATGCTCTCATTCGGTCAATATTATCTATAAAATATTCATATATTCATAAAGCAAAAATTGAATGTAAATATTTGTCATGTAAATTATACTATCCTATGCTGCTTATCTGTATTTGTGTTAAATAAAATTTATCCTTTATTAAATTTCAATTAGATGAACACTTACTTTACAGGGATTTGCTTCCTTAAAGGAGGTGGATTGCTTCTTTGATATCTGTCACTTGGTGGGACAGGAGGTTTTGGCATCATTGCTAGCTGTTCTCCCAGAGATCTAAAGCAGAAGCAACATGATGAAATAAAGGCAAAATCTGCCCACTAAGAAATATCTGGGCAGGCATCAAGTGTCTCTTTTCCAAAGGCAAAACTTACCTTAGCTGTGAAATCAGAGGCTGTAAAAAAATGAGGAAGAAAAAGAATGTATAATTGTATGAAAATAGTTGAAAAAAAATCAATAAGCTTAAAACAAGCAAAGAAACAAACAAAAACCCCCAAACCAAGGCCTTACCTTTTCAGGTAAGCTTGGCTTCCTCCCTGGAAATAGCAAAAGTTTACATTTAGAAAAAAATGGATGTTGTGATAAATAATCGAACTTTCTATGGAACAAACAAGTGTTGAATATCATTGAATGTGAATTTTGCAGATTGAAGCACTCAGCCTCCCGAGCTGTAAGCCAGGAAAACATTCTGGCTTTGCTTGAGATGGCAAAATTGCAATATCTCTTCTGAAAGTCAATTTTTAAAGAGGCATTTATTACTATCATACTAGTTATTGCTCAGCTTTGAATGACTGGATACTTTTATGCCATTATAGAGCAGATAAAAGTAATAATAAAGAAGCATCATATGTTAGATTCTTAAAAGTCTTTTAAAAATACACTTTCCAGGTCTGAAACAAATATTTTTTTTGGATTGCTTGTTTGTTCAATACTCAGAATTCTGTTAAGTCTGGCTGCCAAATTACATATGTGTGCAGAGTTTCCTTAGCTTTGTATGCAATAGTTATTTCCTCTTTTAACCTACTAAACAGTCCCTCGTTCATTCACTTAATATTAGAGCAAACTTTTATTGCACAGGGATCTCATAATGGCTTTCTCTTCAGCCAGTCCTGAGCTGGGGCTTCAACTGTCTAGATACAATTTCTCTCACTTTTCTAAGTTCTGCTCACATAATTTGTCATAAGCAGATCACCTGCTATGTGCCTGGATTACAGTATGTTTGGCTGAGCCTTTCTCTTTCGCATGAACTATATTGAAACTGATAATTTTTATTTATTGAAAAAATCCTACCACTGATGTTAGCTTATGGAAATACTGACCTGGTACTGGGCTTTCTCTTTCAAATGTTGGAACAAGGTGATCCAGTGAGGGTTTTGTGCTTCTGTCTATAGAAGGAGCTGGGGCTATAAACAAACACAAAAGCTGTGTGAGATGATTTGCTAGTATAGATCAATATATCTTTATTTTCCATGAACTGGTGTTACTTCTTAGATTAACAAGTGAGGCTTCTATATAAATAGCAGAAGAGAGTGGATCTGAGGAGATACAGGCAAAACTGAAGTGCCATATAGCCCCTGAAAAAAGTTTTATGTAGAGACAACCAGCTGTACTTACGTTTCAAAGGCTTGATATTTCTGTCTCTACTCAAGTCGTTGTTGCTTGGTGAAGGAAGGAAAGCTGGCAGCTAAAGCAAATATTTTACATGTGGTTAAAGTGTGTCTTCACCTTTCTGTTTTGATTTTAGTGTATAAACCCCACCACACAACATCTGCCAATCTTTGGCTCTGCTACAGCACAAGGAATAGGTCTCTGCTCAACACAGGAAGGATAAAAGCCTTAAATAGTCCTAAAGAATGACCTGCATACATACTTTTTGTTAGGTGCAGAATTGCCTCCATAAGCTTTGTCTCACAAGGAATGCTCTAGTGGGATGTTGACTCTGGAGAGGCTGTGAGTATTGTTAAAGGAAGGTAGCAGCAGTTTCCACAATGCTGTTGTATCTTTTTCCCTTCAGTGCAGCAGGTGTTAGTTTTGAAACCTGGTACTGAAATTACTGGATGTAAATTTGAGGCTGAGAAATATGCACCAGGTCTGTGTTGCTGACTGA
Source organism: Florisuga fusca (assembly GCA_038090715.1). Lineage (NCBI taxonomy): Eukaryota > Metazoa > Chordata > Aves > Apodiformes > Trochilidae > Florisuga > Florisuga fusca. Next base: position 1,141,624 of record JAAWXA010000026.1, on the reverse strand, counting down.
GGCAGAGGGAGAAAGGTCTGCTCTTGGGTACTGGGAGAGCTGGATTCAAACAGCATCATGTTCTTGACAGCTGCAAAATACCTTTGCATCTAAACCTACATTTCTCCAGACAAACACCCTCCACTGGGACAGACCAGGAGTCCATCTTTTGCATCCTAAAATTATCTTGACTCTTATACATGGGTTGGTCTAATGTACACCTCCTCTAGTATACACTGGACCTATAATGCCAGTTATAAAAATCACAATAGCTTTCTATTCTGAAATATTCACAGTACCCAAAAAATAGGAAAAATAATTTTGGATCATTAGGTTCTTATTATACAGTCCCTTATATTTGTATGTGATGTTAATTCAACTGGGCAATTGCTAGATATATAGCTTGGAAAGACAGCCTTTTTTTTCCTGCTTACAAATATCATGAACAAAAGAGGCATCTATTACAAACGTGTAATTTGTATGGAAGAGGCATTCACAAATGGGTACAAATTTCCAATGTAAGAAACACCTAAGCAACGTGAAGTAATTTGATATATTTTCCCCATAAAATTTAATTGTTCCATGAGAATATGGCCACCCTGTAAGAGAATTCAAACCTATTTTGATGGGTGAAATTTTTCCTCTACCGACAATATTTGAAATAAAATGGCATTACACTTGGATTTCTAAGAAAATACTGGTAGAGGAAATTGGTGAAATATTAAGAAAGAAACATACAGAAGCACCTCTTCCCCCAGATGAGGCTGGTACTGGGGATGGAACAGGTCGCTGGGGTGGTACTGGAGGCTTATGTGAAGATCTGTTTGTTGGAGATCTATCTAAAGAAAACAAAATTCCCAAAATAAACAACTACACAGAGTTTGGTTATTTTATTCTCACTAAACCTTTATGAAAAGGGCCCTTGCAATAACATGCATACTTAATACATCATAAATACATTGGTTTAGTATATAGTGGACAAATGCTTTATGATCCATATGGTATTGGGAGTTGGAGGCTCAGCTGTCCCCTTGATGGTTGAGTGACTCCATCTGCTACTTGGTAGTCCCACACTGTTTATTTTCCCTCACCACAGTGGACTGACTGTGTAAAACAGCAGCCAGACTGAAAGGCAGATTTGTGCTTCTGTATTTGCCTCCCCAGCTGCAGGCTGCTGAAGAATCAGATGTAAAAAAATGACAGACAGAGAAAGCTGATCTTTTTCTTTTCCCAGTTTTCACTATTTCTTTGCCACAGTTGTGACAGTTTACTCTGTTCAAGGTTACACTGCTAAAGGTAATGCAAAGTGCACATATATTCAGTTTAATGCAGATTCAAACTGAAGGTCAAATAATGCACACATTACATGAAACTATTCTTTAATCCATCGTAGCTCATCTGAAGTAGACAATTTCAAGGAAAAACCTTCTATATTCCATTATCAGACAACTATAATGTGGTTGATAATGTGTGAAAACATCATTAACAAATGAAAATTACTTTTTAGTAGTTACCTATATAATCTGTGTTGTTTGCAAGTGACTTGGCAGGGAATATGACATTGTGGTGTGCTTCATCATTATTGGATGGAGGTGGCTCGTAGCCATCACTGTCATGTTCTGCTTCCTCAGGTTCTTCTGTTGGTGATTCATAGTCAGCCTCATCTTCCTTGTCCTGGTCATTGTCAGGGCTTTCATAGTCATCATCATCATCATCATCCTGGCAAATGTACATAAAAGAATATTAAACAATGCAGTGTGATTTCTTTGTGGGCCTTGACAAAAGGCTGAAAAGTTCCAGACTAGCTCCGTATTGACACAGACCACAGGTGCTCTGCAGGACATTGTTTTTACCATTTTTGCTTCTCCCCAAAATGGCAGCAAATCTCCTGCAAGCTTTGTAGCAAGTGGTTTTTAAAAATCTCTCTCCATTTTTTGGAAAAAAAAAAAAATCATTGGCACTGGTCAGTGTAAGAAATCTTTATAAATCCAGACTGTGCATCAGTCAGCTTGTTCATTTATCTAACTGAGCTGTGTATGCTTCACCTAATGATATTTACCAATGCATTTCCTGTTCCAAAAGGCAAAAGGAACTTTTGCAGTCTAATTGGCTTCAAAAAATTAGATTCTTCAACATATCAGCTCTAGAAAATAAACTGTCAAGAACTTGCCACTGAATAACATAGCAACCTTTCCTTTACTAGGCACCTCTTTTAAGAGTTTGAAATAAATATATAAATGAGAGCTAATGTTCCATGGGGAGCTGGGTATGGGCTGTGAGCCAGGAGTGGGACTGCCATTCTGAAGCTGTCTCATTGCTGCAGGGGACCCTTTTCTCAGTGCAACTGTGCTGTCCAAAGCAGATAATGCAAGAAATGATAAACCTTACAGAAGAAGTAATCCATTCAACCTGTAGGTTTTGTTAAACCTGATACTCACGAATGAAGACCAGCCATCATCTTCTTGACTGTACCCTGCACAAAGAAGCAGAATCACAGGCTTCTTAACATGTACAACTTGAAACTCTCAAGACATGACTTGACAAAAAGGACACAAAAAATCCCAGGTCACTTCTGAAGCACAGGGAGGAGGCAGGCCTTTCAGAGGCATGAATGGTACTGCAAACAGCATTTTGGATTCTATCTCATTTATCTATGTGCTGTCACTTGAAGTTCATCCTCCACTTTCAGTTTTAAATATAAGTAGAATACTTTGAGAATAAGCACAGATTTCTTATCTCTTTAATACTATTTTAGCTTTCATATCAAAGGGTTTCTTAATTTCAGTAAAACTGGAGGAACACGGTAGCTTGTAGAAGTTTAAGTGCTTGTGGTCTATTAAGAAAATAAATGCTAGAGAAATTTGGAGCACAGCAGGCATCTAGAAGGTTGCCTTTATAACATAGGATGCTAGTAAATCTAGGGATGGGAGGCAGTTTTGGAAACAGCTATATAATCATTGATACTATGATGCTATGGTTTAAAGAAAGGCCACGTGGGTATGTCTGCTCATGACAATGTCTCTGCTCTTGCAGAGCATCATTTCTTCCCTTCAACATCTTCTCTATTTTTTATTTATTTTTTTTTTACTTATCCTAACTACTGTTCTTTTTTGCAACTTCATGCTCTCATCTTTTCCTGTTTGTTGTTTTGGTTTCCCTTTCCTTTTATTTTTATTCTGTCCTGCATGTCTTAACTTAATTTTAGTATTTTTAAATGCTTTTTGTTGTTGGACGGTGTCTGCCAGTACACACTTACCAGGATTTTCAGGATATTTTTGTGTTTGGCCCCTACAAAAAAAGATAAAAAAATATAAATTCCTCCCATATGCTATTCTTAAATATTTGAAGCATCTTGAAGTCTAGAGACATTGGTCAGCTTTAACAGGAGAGTGCCCAAAATGCCTGAACTGCACTACTTCATATTCCACATGCAAAAGCTGAACATGAGCTAAACAGAAGATGTAGAAAAATTTACTAGCAGCCCTAGTCCTGAAAAGAGAAACTTTCTTTACTAGTTCCATTCAGACTGCTGGAAGTCAAGACCATAAATATTTAAAAAGAAAAAGAAAAAAAGCGCCATATTTGTTTTACTTACCATTTTGAAAAGAAAGATAACCTCCCTTCATTTCTGTTAATTTCTTGACTTAATTTACTTATAATCCTATTTAAAAGAAACACAGAAACAGATTAAAAAATTTCCTTGAAACTTGTCAGTTATTTTCGTAACTGCTTTCCCTCAATATTTGCTAAATTAAATCTTGTCATTCCTAATTATTATTTACTGTGTGGAAAGAATACTGTATTTGTCATCTTAGTGCAAAGTTGCTGTCTAGCCTATCCAATTGCAAACTAGTTTTTTTTGCATAGATAAAAATCCCATATTGTTGGATCAAGTTTAAAAATAAACATTAAACTCAGCAAGCCTTAGAAAGTTGGGGTGTGGTAAACACAGCTTTAAATAATGGCAATTGCATTTGTATTATTTTGTATGGAAAAAGCAGATAACATCTACCAAGTTAATGGTTCCAAAAGCAGGGGTTAAGTGTACCCTGTGTCTACTCTGTATTCTTTTTTTATCTCTTCCTCTGCAACCAGGGAATTGGATGTATCTCCATGTTATAACACATTTGCAGGGCAGGACAGAAGTATCCATGGAACATGTGCGGAGTACAGCTGAATGTTTAGGGAGTGGATGTGTTTGTCAGCACTCCTGTGGGGTCTGTATCATACAGCATCAGGGTGAACAACACCCAGTGAAATGCAATCCTGAGTAAATTGTTGGTCAGGAGTACTCGTGGTGCTAATACTGCCGGGATCCATAGCAAGCACAGACAGGCCTGAGGGTTGTTACACTGACTCCTTGTGACCCTGAGGGTACAGGACAGTCACTACTGAGATTAACAGAATTATGTCCACTGCTAACAACAGAATTCTCTTCTAGTAATGAAGTTTGCCTGTATTATCTTGTTTCAAATAGAGTTTTTGTTTCAAAGAAGCTTTTGGTGAGTCAGGCTCTGATCCTTCATTCCCAGCATTTCTTTCTGAGGAGAGTCACACCTACAAAGTCCCATGGCAACCAAAGTAAGTTGGTTACATACATCTGGTTTTAAATACCCCTTTTTACTTCTAGCATATACTACTTAAGTCGATCACAGACAGTAATTGTGGAAAAAAAACAGAAGGAAAAAAATTAGGAATGCAATGTATCTGTTTAGCTCACGTTCTAAATTCTGCAAAATCATGTCTGGGTCGTTTGTTAGCTCAGAATTCTTTTCCCTTCATCTGCTCAGTCAAACTTCATAACAGTATTGTAAAATCTTTGTGGCAGCACTTTGTTAGCACTTTGTTTTGGTTTTCTTCTTTTCTCATGTATGTTTCTGCTACTCAGAAATAATAATTCCTTAGTTTTTTCCAAATTACTTCATCCGTGCATTTCTTTTTTGTCTAACTGCATTTTTCTGCACTAGTATGATCATGCTCTCTGAAAAGGACGAAGATGCATAATTTGAAGTTAAGAACATGTATAAACAAGGATCCAAGCTTGAAGAGAAAGGCAGAGAAGAAATAGTTTTTGTGGTTGCTTTTTTAAGGCAGTACTTTTCAGTTTTCTGATCTGAAACAAATGTCCTTCTTGCCTCTTTTGCGATAAGCACGTGCATCATTTTTAATAACTTAGGAACTACAGCTGTCTAAATCTGACATTGTCACCCAAGCAAATTGTGTACAGCAAGAAAAATACAAAGATGTATATGCAGGAGTCCTCTTGTTCCTCTTTCCCATGCAATCAACACTCCTATGTGCAAGACATTTCCTTGTGCTGCGGGTGATAAGGAAGTTGCTGTGTGAATCGTAAGTTCCATGTGAAGCATCAGGAAATGTTCCAGGGTGGACAGTGCGCTGTGAAAACCAGTGCTGTGTCTGAGAAGGGCATTACAGAACTTGTGGGGCTTATTCTCTGTTATACAAGAGGCAGGGGAAGGATCTTTCATAATACTGTGTATATTTTTCAACTAAATAAATAAAATGAAGATTGCTGGACTTGGAGCTGATTCCTTAGTTCAGACTTCCATGGGTGTGAAATGAGACCTGAGTCTTGGGAAGATTTCTGGACTAAACCTGGGCTGGCTGCTGTGAGCATTTACATGAACTAGTTCTTGAGGAAAAACTAGAAGGAAAAAGTTGCTTATTTACCTTTCTGCTTAAAACATGGTGTCTAATCTTCACATTTATTTGAAATGCTTCAAACCAATGGCTCAGAGGAGTTATTAGAAGAAAGCAAAGTTTAGGATGGTAACACCTGACAAGCAACACTGAGCAGCTGAGTCTGTAGCCATGTAAGGAAGGAAGTACCAAAACCACACTGCTTTCTGAGTTGTGGGAGGGAAAGATAGAAGAGGATAAGGCAACAGAATTTGCAGAACATGTTACTCAGACTTCTCTTTCTCTTTCTACCTCCTCCACCGGATGCTTAGTTTAAAACTGGCAGGAAGTTGAAAATTACAAAAACCCACACAACCAACCCCCAAAGCAGTACTCTGAAATGGGCTTTTCTCTGCTTAAATGCAGATACTGTTGTTGTGAGTAGAAGGGACAAAGGACTTCAGATGGCTGAGCTGGAAGGTGAAGTCCTTTAGAACTGGGAAGCTGCACAGTTGCATACACTGTCAAGAGGAGTTGGTGATGAAGTCTTTGTTTTCGCCATTGAGAAAAGTCTGCTGAGCCTTAAAGCTGACTGAATAGTGGTTATACTCCAGACCTTTCAGCAACCTTTAGCATCTCATCTGAAAGAGCATGTGTGCACACACATTCACCTCTGCCCAAGGCTATGGTTTTAAAAGAGGGCACTGGAGATTTCTTCATGTTTAGGTTTGCACTTTGACTCTCCTGAAAGAACTTTCAGAATGCTCTGAATGTTTCCCATTCAGAGCTCATCACACTTAGCATGTTTAAACTGGGAGATATAATTGTGTTGTAGTGCAGAGATGCTTTTTTTATTATTGGAAATTTTCACAGCTGCTGTGGGATATAACATAAACTTTCTGACCAAAAGCTGAAAATTTCAAATCTGAGGTTTGCCATCAACCTGCCACTGATGGATCAACAGCCTGGTTTAGGACCTTGATTTACTGAAAACTTGGAAGTATTTTCTCTCAAGATGGTAAAGAGCAAGAGTGCAAAGACTAACTTCAGTGTTTAGATCATGGTTCAGGAATCAATAAGCCACCAACATTATCTTGAATGAAATCTTTACCTTTTCTTGTTTATTAATTCTGACCGTGTTAAGAAAGACACATTCTGCTGAGTACACTCTAAAATATTTTGCAAGGTTCACAGTTGTTATCCACAAGCATAAGCCTTTATGACCTCTGACTGCCAGTAGTAATGAGCAATAAGAAAAATCCATGTATCCCTTAAGTTATATATTGATCTTTTTCTTAATTAGATTTATTTTTAAAATGATCATTACACCCTCATGAATTGGTCTGACAGGTTTTATTATTTGTTTCAGGAAATGTTCTACTGTACTTTCTAATGGCAAAAGCTACTTAGATAAAGGTTCTTGTAAAAGTTACAGGATCATCTGCAAGTTATATTCAAAACTTGATCAGTAGCTTTGCTCAAACACATATATTCAGTAAAATCACAGACCCAGCTCAGGAGGTCTTACTGGATGTAAGCTGTGGTTTGCAAACCCTGTGTAGCTGCAGCTGCTGGATTCTGGGTACGTATAAGTCAGCATAGCCCTGATAAAGTTACTGGAAAACAATTTCTCTTGCATATATACTTCTTATTCATTCCACTGGCCAATGCTGTAAGTGTGCTGCTTGCTATTAATATTAATCATTTTTTTAAATATGCTCAGATTTTGGCACTGTTGTTAAGTATCAGGTACTGTAACTACATTATCCTGATGTGTATTTCAGCTTGTAGGAAAACTTTCCCACTAGGTTTGTTTTATGGTATCAAAGGAAGGTGTGACTGTGTTCTCATACAAGTCAACAGCAAGTACTTTTTATTTTGGTAAAAGTTGGACATTCTGAAGTAATTAAATTGATGTTAAAAAAGTGACAGGTTCTTCTACCTATGAATTTTATTCAGTTGGGTTTTGTGTTTTGGTTTTGGTTTTGTTTTGTTTTGTTTTTTCATGGCAGCCAGTGCTCTTTTGTATTAAAACTCCTCATTCTTGTTTTAAACAGTGGCATTACCTGGAGGACCCCACTTCACACCAACCTTTTTCCATGTATATTCACAGTATTCTAATGATCTTTATCCCTGTTTGTAAGCACAGAGAAAACTGAGAACAAGGGCATTTGTTCCAGAACTTTCATTCAGACTTATTAATTTTTTGTATTTATTCAGTTCTTGAAGTTGTGTACTGAGCTGCAATCTTAAAGCTCTTGATTTCAAGCTGTCTTCTTGCTGAGCAACCCAAAAGATTCAACTGGAAAAGGCTGTTCCCTTTGTGCGACAGTAAGAGTAGAGGAGCTAAAAAACCTATTTAACACTGAAATGAGAGTTCCAAACTGTTTTATCTTTAATGCCTCCATAAAGGAAAATCCCATGATGAAAAAATCATTTGTACTATTGTGTGCATACCAAATTTTTTTTCCTTTGAGATAAAAACAACAGCTAAGCAGAGAACAGCTAAATCCAAAATACTTCAAAGGTAATACTTGCAAAAAACTTTAACCTTTGTATATCTGCTGTAAGTCAAAGAGTTTAAAGATGGGTTATTTTGAACACCCCCCTGATGTTTTTTTGTGTGTGTGTTCTATCATTTTATTTGGTCAGGCACGACTATTACTCCTTTTATTTGGGAACATTTTTTTTCTCTTAGTATACTACAATAAACAGGTCTCTTAACTAATCACCTTCAAATCTTTGGCCTGATATTTCCTATGAGTTTTCACTGCAGACCAGATAAGATTATCTTTAGTATTAAATTGTTTTGGCTTTACTTACGGCACTCTGAGTTTGGGAAATTTCTGAATATCGTTTTCAGACATGTTCTGAAAAGAAAACACATGGTATAGATCACAAAAATATTCATGGAATGGACTGTGACAAGGGATTTCAACTGATAGGAATACAAAGTGCATAGAAAAGCAATGGGGACTCTGTCCCATGGCTCATGAGAGAAGGGGACGTATTTTCATAAACAGCAAATGCATATTCTGCTTGAAATCATTATCCGTGGCGTTCTTCTTGGTGATTTGGGAATTATGCTTCTCACATTAAATATAAAAGGACAGAAAATTTCAAATGATTTTTTAAAACACACACAGTTTTAAGGCTATGTGTAATGAAATGCCCTTTGTAAATGGCTGATCCTGGTAGTAAAGGCTAAATTCTGCCACTGGTTCTGATTTTAGGCTCTTCTCCACATCATTTTAGTACAGCTAAAAAATATGGTATCTAGGTGACTTCAGAAGCTAGATATCTTGACTTTCTCATGGGACTGAGGGGAGAATATTTCTTTTCCCTTCAACCAGAATATACCAATGACATTGCAGATTACTCCTGACCTGAGCTGAGATGTTCTAATTCTTGAGAGCTTTACTGACACGACTGAAGACTCAGCTTCTCTCTTCTTCCACCATGTGTATCTCCAAGTTTAGGACAGATTAGTGCATTATAAAAACATCTGAGAAAGTTTTAAGTTAATTACCAGCTTCATAAACATGAAACATGTTTCTCTTCTCTTCAGAACATGGATGACAGGGAGGTTCTTTCTGTCTTTCCTACTTCCAGCAATAAGAGCTTTCTAATTACACATGAGTCCACGAGGCTATCAATGATTTTCTGTATGGAAAAAATTCTGTGTTTTCCATCACTATTTTCCTCTGTTTCCACTATTTTCCTCTGCAAGCACTTAAAGGAGAAAAACACAGAAAAAATGCACTCCCTCTATGGAAATGTCCTGCAAGATTTACTGAGGAATTGTGATTGTTTCTAAAGACTTTTAAGGTTCTCTCTGGAATTCTATTGTGGTGATAAACCTGAAAAATATTGTGGGTTTAAACTCTCATAAAAGGGCAATGTTGCCATTTTAAGTATTAGAGAATTTTGCTAGAAGAAGGTACGTGGGATCCCTCTGGGTTTTTCCTACTGCATCTCAGCTGGACTTTCTGGTAGTCAGTAGATACAGAAATGTGACTTAGAAACTAAGATGTTGTTATGAGTAATAAGACAGCATTATTTTTGCAGTCCAGATCACCATATAGATCTGAAAATAGATTAAGAACCTGGAAACACTCAGTTAACCATTTTTTCTCTGCAAATGTAATTTGTCAGTTTTCAGTAACTTACAAAATGTAGAAAGATATTTCTTAGAAAAACCTTAGAGAAGCAATTTTTTTTTTCAGGATTACATTGGACTTAAGAGTATTCAACATAAATAATTATTTTGTAGTTCTGTTTAACAGATGAATCTATTTTTGCATTAAGCCATTGACATGTAGGTTAAAAACTTTAAAAAAGAACCTTAGCAGATGTGCTCGGGTGCTTGCTTACTTAATAGAAAACCATCTTTCTAATATGCTAGGATGCTTCTGAAGAAGCTTCTGCTGCACTCTCAGCTATTTTTTTATGAAAATGCTCTGTAAATTATAACAAAATACATAAATCACATCATTATTGCTCTTGGGGTTTGTGCCTCACAAAACTCCAGAATTTCGTAATGCTTCCAGAGCCAGAACTCCCACTCCAGTCACACATCCTTGGCATTGAAGCTAAGGAGAATCTCTAAGGGGTTAGAATAATTCTGGCTCCACCCAGGAGGAGGGAGATGTAATATCCTGTTGCTATGAAAAATGTCAGAAAATGTTTATGCCATTTTTCAATTAAATGTTATACAGCTTGTTATAGAGAAGGAAATAGAAAAATAAGCCTTTAGAAGAGGTAGATTTCCCCACTGTAACTAATTACACTGATGATCAAAGATTATCAGCTTTTGAAGAAAATAGAATAGAAAATATTTGGAAATAAAATAAAATAAAATAAAATAGGAGTAAAATGAAGAAATAGTTAAAAACTTTGTACAACTTCATGGATGTGTATTTAAGACCTGCAAATATCAACAATGTCAATGGAAGTTGTCAGTTTTTCTAAAGTTAAGGCAAGATGTTGATAAAGCCTGGACTAATGTCGATTTAAATCCAGACAGAATTTGCCTACAAAATTTGATGCTCTTTAAGTGTTTTGATTTTGTATGTTACTGTAGAAGATACCTGTTTTTAACTACAGAGGCGTGAAACAGTGATATCAAGTCTTGTCATTCTGTTCAGGTCTGTGTCTTCTTTAATAGGAGAGGACAACTAATAAAGGTGAGTTTTCTGTAGGCAGTATTTAAAAACAAGCACTTCCTATACAGGAGGATGTGCATTCAAGACAAGATTATGAGTTCTCTGTCGGTTTACAATATACTAAAATACATACCTGTTAAACAACAAGCTTTGGTCCCCAGCATTCCACATTTAAAGCAAGTTTTCTGGCTGATTTTAGCTAAGGTGTTCACTTCTACCTCAGAAACCCTCTGCAAATGGAGTACTTTACCTCTGCCCGCTCAAAGCAGGAGCTGAAACCATCACTTGATGGGAATTTTACTGAAAGGAATTTTGCAAATCTGCTTACCAAAAACCTTTGTCCATTTATGCTGTGCTTTCTCACGACTTTCTCACAGTCCTTATATTTCAGCTGTCAATGAAAAGAAGATTATTATTGCAATCTTAATTATAAGAATAATTTAAGACATATAGACACATATGGCTAGACCTTAGTAGATGCTTCAAGTTATCTTTTTGAATGCTGGACCCTGAATGGCTCGTTCTGTTCTGTGAACCTGGATGTTTAAGACAAAGATTGTTCAGTGGGTTTGAGTACTGTTCCATTTAGAAACGTGTAATTCCTCACGTTTAAAAATCACCTCACAGTTGCCTAGCCCTGCAAAAATATTTGAAAAATGGGTAGTTGTGGTACTGACTGAGCTAAACAGTTGTGGAAGATGAGAATTACAGAAAAACCTTACTATCTTGGAACACTGAAGCTCTGCCTCCAGTCACTGAACTCATTGTTGTGACTGAAGTTTATCTGAGTGGAATTGTTGCTTGTTAATCCCGGAAATTATCTGTAGTATTTGGAAAGCTTTTCCACAACATATGTTTGACAGTAGCATCTTGGACAAGGACATGCACTTTGGAAGCTGACCAAGTAAGTTTCTACCAGGCAAAAATTTAACGAAGTAAATTTAGGAAAAAAAAAGCCCCAAACCAACACAAACCAACAAAGCCAAACAAACTAACCAAATTTAGCCAGACATGACTCTTAAATATTTCCAGTAAGTTTGTCACTGGAATTAAGGTTTGTCTGTTTGTGTCTTTTTTATTTGAAGAGTAATAGCATGATGTGAGAATACAGCTTGTATTTTTGATCTGTCTAGAATGCATTTTTTCTTTTTCAAGATGGTTATGTCCATAACAGAAGGAACCCAGGGAGTGGGCAGACAAAATCACTTGTTGGAGCCTTCAAGACAGGAGAATGGCTCTGGTCCTGCCTGAAACTTGAACTAAAGTTATGCAGACAAATGATTCTGTGGTGCTGGGAGAGTTCCCCTAAAGCTAAGAACATTTTGTAGGGAACATGATGTCCTTCCTTAGTTCTATCCTCTTTATTCATTTCAAGGAGTAATCTCGTAATGTGATGTTGTGTGAGAACAGATCCTGAAAACATCTGAACGGATATTAATGGATATAAAACATCTGAAAGGACATTTTTAGGAGACGCCTTCAGTTACCCTTATGCAGAAACAGACCTAGCTCTGATGAATATTTTGGAACACAGATTAAGGCTTTTGTGCAGACTGAGGAGTTATCCTGTAAATACTGTCTCTGTCATACAGTGGGTGCTGTCATGACACCCCTGGCACAAGGCTGCAGCCAGGAACTGTTATGCTTGGTAGAACATGTGAATGTGGCTGAGGCCTAATCTCATTCTTAATGTAATTGCTAAAAACTATGGATAAAAAGTACAAATAAGAATTCTTATTTGACAGAAATTAAGGACTTTATTCATGCCATTGATACATCATAGTATTGTTACATAAATTACTGATGGGTGTGCTGGCTGGAGTTTGCTCGTATAAGCTAGCAATGAACTGATGAAAATCTTACCACTGCCCTGTGTCATGACCAGCCACTTGAGGTGAGAGAAGATTTGAATATGAATGTCCTTTTGAAAATCATCCTGGAATTATCTCCATTTAGGAGGAAAAAAATTGCTGGATTTGAACCCTGGAGTTTGAACAGGTGACTGCAGGCAAAGCATACCAGTCAGATGCAAAGATACCAATTCTTAAGGTATGACTTTTGACTTTGTAGAGATTCGTATTAGGGAAATCTAGGATTTTATCTTGGGAGAGGATCTGGTCACTTATGGAAGTTGCCCAGAGCTGGCTGGCAGGCTGAGATGATTGTCTTATGCAGATTTCTTAGATGACTTTAAGCAGCTTTTCCTCTGACTTCCCTAAAAGTGGAATGTCAATGTTATCACTGTCCTGGGGGGGGTGCATCTGAATCAGTAGGGAGGTACTCCAATAATAATTTGTCTGAAGTTGCCTGTTGATGGTGATCTCATCTGTTCCATCTCCAGTTTTTCAGTTCACTTTCCTGTGCCACAATAGCTGCAGTCTAGGATTAGAGGTTTTCAAGTAGTGGGCAGTTTCCCACCTCTGGAGATTTGGTAGACATAGAATTTATGTTTGATCTGCTTGCCTTTATTAGGTAGTTTTGCATTCTAGTATAAAACTTGCCTCAACTCCCCCAGTAACACTCTCATAGAATTACAAGAACTGCTGAAACAATAATTTTTTCATGGTTTCAAAATGAAGCCCAAACTGTTGCATGTTTTACAAGTGTGGTCTGACTTTCACTTGAAAACTAGCCAGCTATGCTGGCATTACTTGAAAACCTTCCCAAATCTTCTGATGGATCTGAATGCTAAATTCTAAGCTGACAGTTTTGGACTTTGGTAGGAATACATGCAGTTGCAAGGGAGATGGAGCAGGGACTATCTCTGACGTGAATTGAAAAATGAGTGATTTACAGAGAGCATACAGAAATGAAATGTCAGTAGAATTGGCTGAGTTACAAGTTCCTGGGCAATTACAAAGGTGTCAGCACTACTTTGCAGAGGATTTACATTGGCAGTGAATCCCTGTATTGCCTTTCAAAGTATTTCTTCAGTATGGAAACCCCTCTGATTTGTAAAATTAAAATTCTAGATCATCACAAGTGAAAAAGATGTCAAAAGAATCAGTTCCCAACTACTCACACAAGGTAGCATCCAAAAAAGTAACAGTGTGAGGAAAGAAGGGGTAGTTAGTAATCTGAGTTTTTCCCAGGAAATTTTAGAATTAGAGAAGTCAAACCAAAAGATGAAAGGTTTTTCCAACTGAACCTAAAAAAATTAGGGGTGCATGTGTCCACAGCATTTAAGTTCTTGGCTGAGTTCCCATGAATCTGATTAGCAAAGACATTCAAAGGCTCATTTGTGAACACCGAGCAATTTGAAAAACAGTCTCTCTCTTCTGAAAATGATTAAAGAAGACCTAGAAGGGCTGTAATCTTCACATATTAGTGTTGTCTACAGCTGTTATATCAACAGTTGCTGTAGTAAAGTGCACACTTTCTCCCAAAGCCATCAGTTTCTCTTATAACCCATTTAAAGCTCATTTCCAATATTCATTTATAGATTTAATTGGCCGGTTTAGCTCAGCTTCCTAATTGTTAGTGGGTTTGCTTCCAGTTTTGTAGCAAGCTTTGCCCATTAGAAAAATATGTACATTTGGTACAGTGTTACAGTAGTTTGTTCCTTCATCATACGAAGATGAAACCCAAACTTACCGTCTTGAAATATTCTGCTAAATCATCAGGGTTCCACGTGAGGACGTCTGAGCGGTAAGGAATGTTTCGCAAATCCATGGTAAGTTTTCTCCTCCCTGATCAGTTGGGAAATGTTCATGGCAGTGCTGGCAGTGGAACAGCCATGTATTCCCTCTGTGTGACCACCTCCAGCCTCTGCACTAATTCCTTGCCCAACGCCTGGCTTCTGTTTAAGACCTTTTTGTTTTTTAAAAATTTAGAACTCGGTTGCTAAGACATCCAAGGGAGATACTGCTTCCTCTACTACAAAATGGTCTCTTCTCAGAAAAGTTGTCAGCTAGTCAGCTTTACCACTTCCTTTGTCTGAATATAAATAAGTAAAAGAGGAAGCACAGCGTTGAAAATGTTCTGCCTGTTACAGATAAGACCCTATTTGCTTGTAATTACATACATAAGAATTTACATATTTACACAGTACTTACACTGTAAAAAATACTGGCGTGTTATCAGCACAGACATGGGTTAATGTTTCTATGCAAGTCTAGCCCAGGCAAGCTCTCATCGACCTAAGAAAACATTCATTTAAGAGAAACTTCTTCAACTTACCTCAGTACATGAAGTGTTACATTATATTTCATTGATTTGTCCATCAAAAAAAGGATATTGCTGGAGCTGTAAATAAGGAGGCATGCATGAATCAGGGAGGGAATTATAGTTAACTTTCCTTCAAATAAGGAATCTCCCAGTGAAACTGAAAAATAGACAAGCTTACATGAAAAACTATTACATTGTCATTGCCTCAATATTCCCTTTTTCAGCTACCTCTAATGAGGATTTCTTTTCTGAAAAAGAAACCACAGAACCATAAATCACCACAGGGACAGGATAGGCTGCATTTGTGACATATGGCAAATTCAAGCAGCATCCTGTCAGTTTGTCACTTTGGTGAGACTGCATTTAGTTATTCCAAAAGTACGTGGGGGTTTCTTTGTTTTGCTTTTTATTTGCTTTTTTTTAAAGCCAGTATGTCCAATCTCCCTTCTCTTGATGTGGACCTTCTTCCCAAAGTTGTGTTGGTGTGAGTGCTTGGGTCACTGTTCACCTCTGCTCCAGTGGGCTGCACAAAAGGTGTCATTTTGTGACCTCCTTGTATTAGTAACAATAGATGATGTGAAGCACTGGAAAGTAAAGTTTCTCTTTTTTTCTAATGAAGTGCATCATTCTTGCTATTTCTGGCACTGACAACCTTCAGCCTTGGGCTTGTAATTTGCAAGTGCTTTGGATATGAGTTCATGTATTTGTAAGTCGTATCTACAAGTCTCTATATTATCAAATTTAAGTTTTCCTTTTGAAATTGAGAGTCTGATTCAAAGCAGCTTACGTTTTCTGAAGAAATTTTGGTAAGTGGTGGCAAAATGGTATTTAAAACCCCAAAACTAAACTGCTGCAACAGCTGTTCTAAACAGTGTAGCATTTGTCAAGTACATGATACAGCTGTGTTTTATGGGTTCTTATTTGAAATTATCTGTATGAATCATCTGAAGCACATATTGACAGTATCACAGAAATCATCACCTCTTCATTGTAAATTCATGTCTGTGGCCAAATTACCTTGTGACAAAGAATCCCCAAAGGAGAAGTTGTTTTGATGGTGCATTATCAGCAGTGATAAAGGGGATTACACAGCACACACCTCAGACACCAAATCACACACTACATCTTTCAACAGAGAAACAAGTTTCTTGTAGTACAGAAAGAAGCCTGTGGTATAATTTCTAATGCATATAATTTCTAATACATCTCTTTGTATTTTCTCAATTGAATTTTCAGATACACTGCTAGATTAGTGTAACAATTTTAAGTTGCATTTCCAACCTATGCATTTATTTGAACATATCAGTGGAAAAGATTTTTTAACTTAGAAATAACCCTGCCTGAATCATGGCCTCAGTCCCAACCAGACCACAGAGAGCTGCTTTGCAAGATGCTATGGAAGACAAAATGTTTTGGCAAATCCTACATTTTACAAAAGGAAAATCTTGATCCTGGAAAAAAGACCCCTAAAAGAGTGTTTCACTCTTTTAATTGTTCTTCTGTTCTCTCTTTCCAAATTTTCCCACTGGATTATTATTTCTCTTCCTCTCTCAGAGTCACTATTGTTACCTCCAGAGCTGGCATTTCCACTCAGGTGCTCCTGTTGCCTCAGGTGTCCCCTGCTCACAGAGGCAGTTTCAACACTGATGGTCACCGAGAACAGAAATCAGGAGAGAAAAAGTTGAATTTCCACACTTGTGCAAGCCCACATGCCAGAGTCTCTACTCAAATTTATGTAGAGGATGTAAGGGCGATTGCCTGGGAAGCAACCACATTTTATTTTTATGCAGAAAGACAAAATGACTGCAGGGATAGCATTAGGGTACTTAAATGAGCTGCAGTAAGCAGACAGGGCCACAGAGAATTCCCAGGGAATAATGTCAAGCTTGATAGGCTACAGACAGAAATCTGGTTGATAAATAAATACATTTCAGTGGTGGCAATCCTAGCTGTCTTCTGGGAGTGATTATTTGCTTTGAATCTTGTATCAAAAGAAATGAAGACACAATATGTAGGCAGCAAGAGATACATATGTTCCATAGTATCATCTGTTACACACTTCAGTTGGCAATCTGAAATGGGTTTTGAGCTCTTAGGTTTTCAAGTGTTGAGTAACAATGACATTATTATCACATGCATACCTTTCCCATTCCCCCACCCCTTTTTTAAAAAGAATTAGGTCTTTTATGGTTGATGCTTGCAGTGATACAACCTTCACATAAAAAATGTATCTCTTCATTTAACATGGTACAGTTCTCTCAGCTGTAGCTAGGGGCTGGTGACTGATCTTTGACAATGTGGGAGTCTAACCATTTCAGGCACCACAGGAGGGAAATCCACACTGCCCCCCTGCTTCTGCCTGGAACACCTCAGTATTTTCCATTTTCTCTCACCTCTTTCTGGTGGTGTTCTGCCCTGAAGCACCCTGTTTTAAGTGGAGTCCAAGTCTTTAGGCAGCTTTCAGAAAGGATTACTTTTCTAGAATAACTCAGTTTATGTGTTATTTTTCCTATAGTGAAGCAAAAAAAAAAGTTCAGACTTCACTAGAATTGAGTCATGTTCATCTCAATCCCAAAGCAAAGTGGATCTTTATGACATGTTCTTCTCTTGCCCTGCCCACTTTTGGTTTGGTTTTGGTTTTAAATGGGCTCTTTGTTCTGGGGATACTTTGCCTCTGTTTTCTCATTTAGCATTGCATGCCTTACTCCCAAGCTTTATACCTGTCTATAACACATGGAAAAACTCCTTCCATTTTTATGCCCTTTAAAAATCACCACAGTATTGTTCCATATTATTTTCTGTCTTTAACAATTACCAAGCCACGCTTTCTACTCCTCTAATGCCCTCATCCATTAGTTCCTTAATTCTTGTGGTCAGATTTTAACCCTGACTTTTCAATGTCTGTGCATTAATGCTAGATTCCCCAAATGAGTTTTTGCCAGCTTAAAAAAGTTCCAAGAGCAGAACTGGGAGGCTTCCTCCCCACCTCTGGCTGAGGCACTGACCGGCGCTGGACACCGACCCGCGGCTCCTGTTGTCACCAGCAGGGATGCAAACTGACCCCGGGGAAATCTGGGACCAGGGTGATGTCTGTGGTGCCTCAGTGCCACTAGCAGTCGAGGCAGAGGTTAACCAGCCTATATTTGAAATATCTGGTTTGAATAAAGCCGATTTCACAACAAAACAAAACAAAATTAAAAAAAAAAAAAAAACTCCCTGCTCTTTCTGAAATCAACTATCAGCAGTTATATTATTGGATGGGGAAAAAAATAGCTGAAGCAGCGTATTTTCTAGCGCTAGTGAATCGTGTTACTTTGAATAGGTGGAAAAGGAAAATTTGTGCAATTCCCAAATGCCTGCAATTCCAGTATTTAGCCACAAGAGGACAGCTGAACTCTGTTTAGAAAACTCTATCAACTTCCTATAAAGGTGCTGTAAAAAAGAAGGCAAGTCGAGAAATTCTAGTATGAGTACTGTTTTTTCAGTACATATTTTATTCCACTCTGTCAGGGTCATAAGTGTCATAATGTCTCTAATTTGCTCAGAGGCACTGCAGGGGAATGCAGGGGAGAGCACAGCAAGCATCAGCAAGGAAACCTACTGAGGCAAGACAAAAAAATGTTATGCTTAGTGTGTGAAAGGGAAATGGGAGAAGAGGAAAAGAGAAAGGAGATAAACTTTGTGACTCTGAGTGATTGCAAGTTGTTCTTTTGGCCTGTGCAAGGCTCTGCTAACAAGAAAAGCAGCTACAAGCTTGAAAAGCAGGGATTACAGATACCAGTTCCCTGAGAAAAGTTGCCACGCAGGACAAGACATCTCTCCTTTGCTCCTTGTCCTCAGGTGGGGAATATATAAAAAGAAGGCTGGGTGGGGAGGAGGAAAAGGTTGATTATAGAATTATAGGTATTGGCTTCATCATTTGCTCAAACAGGTACAAAGTAATTTCAAATGGGCACAGGCTATGGGTAATTGCATTGCTTACAGTGAGATTAAATTTGCCATTTTCCTGCAGAGGAAGCTCAATAGGCAGCTGCTAATTCTCTAATGTAACCTATGGGAGCAATTTTACCATGGCTGCAATGTGTTTTAAGGTAAATATTTATATTTATGAAGAAGTAATAAACAGTATTGTTATGGTCTGTAACTATTATTTTATATTTTGTTTGCAAGGATAAACATGAGCCACTGCTCATATATGTCACACAAATTGCAAAAGGTAACTGGTTTTATGGTTTAAGCAAATTATAATTATTTATTTCAGGGAAAAAATGACACCAGGCTGCAAAAGGTTAATAGTGGGAAGGAGAAACAGGTGGAACACGTTTTTTTAAACTCCAGGGAAAGGCTATTAAGAGAAGAAAAGAGAGCAGTTGGGTTATTCCCCCTTCATAGCCTGGTGGGTGTTTGTCACAGGGCTCTCTCTGTCTCTTGCTGGGGGAGGGATTTACTGCTCCTGCTTTGCTGCTGATTTTGCTGATGCTGCTCCTGCTAATATTCCCTTTTTCCTCTGGCTTTTTCTAAAGAGTTCTTCATAAAAAGTTCTTTCTTTCCATTAATTATTGTCAGAGGGTTGCAACTGGTGTTTTGGACCTTCCTTTTGATATTCGGGTCGTTCCTGGAATTCTCCTGTATTTGCTGTCAATTTGCATTATATGTTTGGCCAGCATTATTAGCATTTTATCTTCTTAATCCTTCTGAGATTTTGCCTAGTGGAGCCAGACTTGATACGTATTAAACAGTGTAAACAGAAACTGGGACCAGGCATTATGTCGATTCACATGTTAACAGCATAAACTAAGCCAGGGAGCCAGAGAGATGCTGATGGAAATAAGTTTTGCAGCGTTTTAACAGGGACCGTCGGGGTGGGGTGAAAATATGTTAATTGAAAATAGCTTTTATATATTTTTAAAAGAGTAAAGAAATGCTGGATCAAGAGAAAATTTCGTATTCTCAATGTGTCCACTTCAAATATAAAACTGTGAGTAGGGTTGGGAAAGAATTGAAATTATGTTTTGAGCATTGTGCTTTCTGAGGCAGTTATGTTGTTGTCTTGAGCCACCATATTTCCATTTCCCAGTGTTAATTTTAACAGAAAAGGTCTGAAGACTCATATTTGACAGAAATATTCTAGCATTCCTCCCCCAGTCAGGCACATCACTGTTTTCCAAAGCAAACTGTTGGGAATAAGGTATCTATAGTATAATAATTAGTAAGTTATTTCTAAAGATGTTTTTTTCTGAAAAGCAGTAAGTCATATTCCCTGAGTTTTGTAAAAAGAAAGCTAATTTGATGAATAAGCTAATGGTGAATGATCAGGTGGTGGGGAATTGCATAGGGAATGTATGTGTAATTATACATATATAGCATTACGTTATATATATTATATATAAATGTTGTTCATCATCCATTTGTTCTCTGGAAAGGTTAAGTCTCCTTGGATGTACAGTCAAAGAAGCTAGTATACTGTCCACTTTGGAATGGATTTCTCTGGTTGATGAGGACATGTTTGAGTTCTAGGCGTTTCATCATGGCCAATGGAAACTACACTTTCTTTTTGAATATTTGAAAGAAAGGGTAGTGTTAATGTTTTCCATCCAAGGGTAGTGTTAATGTTTTCCATCAGCCACCTTTGGAGATCAGATTTCCCTTTGAAAAGTCTGTATGTGCTCATCAAAATGTGTCCCTTATGAGGTAAATGGGATTCTTACTCTACATGAGAACCTTTGGTCCCGAAGTTTCAAGGCTGGGTACATGAAGTGAGGCACCTCATTTCTTGACAAGGAATAGTTATATTCTGAAGAGATGAGTGGTGGCAGGCACTGACTTACTGAAGATACCTAGAAGTTAAGGCTGTATTTTGAATATTTTTGAGGCCCAGTCTTTGTGGAAGTTGGACAGGGCTGGTTGGCTATTATAACTTCAACAGTAATTTTGAAGTTCAGTGCTCTGGTAACAGACTGTCAGCTGGGACACTGGGAGCTGTTTGTGGTTCACTACTTGATTCTCCTGTTAGTTCAGGGTGGTAACTTTTGGGACACTTTTTCCTTTCTGCACTGTTTCAGCCGTGCTGCCTTCATTTCTGAGAAAGATGTGGAATGGCTTTACAGTCTTACTGCAGGCTGCTGTATGGATGCTTTCAATATGGAATTAAATTACTATTTTTAAGTAGAAAGTTCAGTAATGAATCAGTGAGTACTGAAGCTGTAATTACTGGAGGCTGAAAATCACTTCTGATCAATCATATGCTAGCTGATATCTGGACCTTGAGGCTTTGATCAGTCATCTGTGAAATGGTTCAACCAATGTCCTTGTCATGGGAGGACTGAATTTCTACAACTGGTCCTGCTAGGCCTTGAGTTCCTCAGGTCCTGCTGTTTCCTCACTGATACACCAAGTCACTCAGGCAGGAGGTGCCTGGGACCTTGGTGTCCAGCTGATAATTATCAGAAGGGACATGTACAGAACACTCCATTACTACTGATTATACTGGAGCACTAAGATATAAATATGTAATTGTTGTGAATGTAGGCTGTGACTAATTCATTTATTAATTTCCTGGTCATGTTGTTTCAGGAGTTCAATTTTGCATGTAGAAAAGACCCCCCCTGTGATTTTAAATATAAATCAGCAGGGTCTGTGCTCCTAATTGAGAAGTGCTTATAAATCCTTTGCAGGAAGTCTGTTTCTCAATCTCCCCTCCAAACCCAAAACAAATGAAAAAACAACCAAACAAAACCCCTTAGGCTTTAAATATTAAATAATGTCACCAAAATGTTTTGTCAGTTATGGTGTTATCTCTCTTATTGTTAGGTGTTAAAAGCCTTTAAAAGCTATGGAACATTTTATAGCAAGCATTTTAATGAAGAAATTCTGAACAGTGTAAGCCAACTATGAACTAGATATTTCACTAGATATTTCTGAAATGTGAAGCAGTTAGTGTGTCACTCATGGAGAAGTTATACAAATTTATGCTTTCTACATCTTTAGTTACTCAAATATATTGTGATGAGCCAAATCTTTTTCTAGGTTAAAATCATGCCTCTAATAATAACGATTAGACACTTTATACTGCTAATGGTTGAGCTGGTTCTAAAACCAGTGATAACTACTAGGACTTGGTCCCTTGCTCAACTTACCTACAGTATGTTAGTCCACTTAAGGACTTGGAGTGTTGTTTATCATGTCATTCAAAACACCCCTGTATGATGACAGGAGACACAATTTAAAGTGAACTTAAAAAAAAAAATCCCTAAAGACTATGAATGGTTACTAACAATGCTTATGTTTTAATTTACAAATAGAGACAATGCCAAACTTCATTCAAACTGTGAAACCAAGTCTGTATTTTGTTACAAACACAGCCAACATAAAAGGAGAATTTAAAACATTTACCAGCAGTAAGGATGTAATTAAAAATGGCCTAATCTCTCAAGGATGTAGTAAAAAAAGTGAACACGTCAGCTAGTCTTGACTTTTAAGGTCTCTGTTTTTCTGCCAGTTTTTAAATGGCTGGGATATTTTCCTGATGGAAACAGTTGAAGCTTTGCAGTTTGTCTTTCCAAAATGAGATGGGCAAAGCATGTATGCAGCCCTGTCCTGTTGTGTTCTGGCACTAACAGGGAACACATGATTTTACAGGAATTTTTCAAGTTTTTGACTTATACGCTGATCCTGCAGATCAATAATTCATCTCATGACAAGAAAACATAAGTACAGTGTCTGTTAGCTGTGTAGCCTGAGGAAGCCTTTTAAGTGGCTCACCCTTTGTTTTTATGTCATATAAATGTTGGAAATGTTGGAATTAATCTCTGCAGGGTGTACTGTGTCTTGTACTGGGAGATCAGCTCAAACAAAACTTGCTGCTTAAGTACCTGTTTGATTTCAACAGGTCTGTAAACATGTCAGAAATGACATTAGGTTTGTGGTTCAAGGTGCCAGATGTAAAAGAATTGGCTTCCATGGAGGCTTTACACTTTAGTACACATATACCCCTGCACAATAATATTTTGTAATCACTGTAACATTTTTTCAGAAAAAACATAGGTTGCAGAAGTGTCTGAGATTCTCTGAGGACTACAATGAGACAAATACAGTGTTTCACTACAGGAGTGAAAGAGACTTGTAATGGTTTATTTTTTAAAGCCAGGGGTTTTTAGCAGATTTGAGAATTCTATATCTAATCATAAGTTAATATCTATGTTAATATCTAATCATAGTTAATATCTATAATATATCTAACCATAAGAGATAGGAGTAAGCACACGGAGATTTAACATAATTAGCAGGGGTGAAATACTGGGCCTGTATAACAACAGCCTGTTGTCATTAAGACAAAATAATGCACTGGAAATTTACAAGTGAAATACTGAAATCAGAAGAATTTGTCTAAGAAGAAATGACCCTTTCCTTGTCAAATTCACTCACTCCTAATTATAATCTCAGCAGGACAGTAACAGGCAAGACTCAGCAGGTATGTTTTAGCAAATGGAAATTATTAGACTATATTTGCAGCAAAGTAAAGGGAAGAACTTACTTTGGAGTCTTTAAGGGAAGTAGAAGACAAAGCTAGTAGTGCTTTAGAGTTTCTTTATGGTCTCAGGGACCAAAGTCCTTTAGTATAGTCTGTTAGGTTTTTTCTGTTCTGACTGTCCTGGTATCTATCTCCATTAAAGCTCTACATTAAAACAAGTTTAAGTCAGTCTTCCTGGATGAGAATACTGAATTCCTTTAAAAAGGATGCCAATAAACTACATATCACTGGTATGATATCAGGAATCTTACTTGGCCCTTCTCTCTGCCTAATGAACAGTTTTGGTATGCAATTTGTCATTAGTTGGTTAGTTCTAGTTACCTAGCAGTACCTGAACATATGCTATCCAGTAAAGCATGTCATCCACTTTGCTTCTAATTGGAGGTATGGTTCAGTTTTGAAGTCAACTGTAAAACTTAATTAGTTTCAAAGAGTTTCTGAAACAAAGATATTTAACTCATAGGCACTAAGAGACCTTGCTCATCTTATAAAGAGGAACTTTTATTGTTTATTTTTATATTACGGGGTTTTTTTAGAGGTTTCACTGATTTCTGCTTTAAAAATCCATTGAGTGATATGCTGGTATGGCTTTTTTATTGCCAGTGCTTAAAGCATTACTTTGAACTTATTTAAATTCAGCCAACTTGCCTGTTACTGAGTCAGTTGTTTTTCCTGGACAAGCTCAGGGCAGTCATAATAACCTAACTAATCTAGGAAAGAGTGACTATTGATCAGTCTAGAACGAGGTGGAAATTGTCTTTGAAATCCATAAGGGCTGTACTTAATTCTGTTTAACTTCTTGGAAAGAGGTCAACAGAGTGAAGGTATATTACTGTGCTAGATTGTGTCAAAATATATTTCTTTCACTCACACATTTGCCACGACTTAATGGGCAGCTTCCCTTGCAGTGATGTTTCTTTAAGCAGTATGTGGGAGTGTGTGTTTTTTTAGGGGTGTCTCTGGGTAACAGCTTCTTCAGTGACTGTATGTTTCTGACTAATACATAAATCTAAAATGGATAAATCAGATAAAATAGAGTTTTGTTTGAGTCATGGGGTCAGTCCCTGCACAAATNTTTTTTAAAGCCAGGGGTTTTTAGCAGATTTGAGAATTCTATATCTAATCATAAGTTAATATCTATGTTAATATCTAATCATAGTTAATATCTATAATATATCTAATCATAAGAGATAGGAGGAAGCACACAGAGATTTAACATAATTAGCAGGGGTGAAATACTGGGCCTGTCTAACAACAGCCTGTTGTCATTAAGACAAAATAATGCACTGGAAATTTACAAGTGAAATACTGAAATCAGATGAATTTGTCTAAGAAGAAATGACCCTTTCCTTGTCAAATTCACTCACTCCTAATTATAATCTCAGCAGGACAGTAACAGGCAAGACTCAGCAGGTATGTTTTAGCAAATGGAAATTATTAGACTATATTTGCAGCAAAGTAAAGGGAAGAACTTACTTTGGAGTCTTTAAGGGAAGTAGAAGACAAAGCTAGTAGTGCTTTAGAGTTTCTTTATGGTCTCAGGGACCAAAGTCCTTTAGTATAGTCTGTTAGGTTTTTTCTGTTCTGACTGTCCTGGTATCTATCTCCATTAAAGCTCTACATTAAAACAAGTTTAAGTCAGTCTTCCTGGATGAGAATACTGAATTCCTTTAAAAAGGATGCCAATAAACTACATATCACTGGTATGATATCAGGAATCTCACTTGGCCCTTCTCTCAGCCTAATGAACAGTTTTGATATGCAATTTGTCATTAGTTGGTTAGGGAAGCTGTAAATGGAGATTAATCTGGTAATGAATCCAGTAAAAAAGCTGCCAATATTCTCAATGGAAGTTGTATTCAAGTATTACTAACCAAATTCAGTACATTTTGGCAAAATGGTGGGCAAGTTTGTTCAAATTATGCTTTTACTGGAATAGGGAAAGAGAAAGGTAAAGAAGGAAAAAGTAAAAAGAAAGTAAAGAAAGGGAGCCTTTATTTTTATTTAATAAAAATATAGAGTAAATGTAACATGGTTATTTTTCCAGGAATTACCTAGCATTACTTTAACATATGCTATCCAGTAAAGCATGTCATTCACTTTGCATCCATTTTTGCATCATGTCATTCATTTGAAATCCCTGTATGACAGGTATATATTTTAATTTCTTCTAATTGGAGGTATGGTTCAGTTTTGAAGTCAACTGTAAAACTTAATTAGTTTCAAAGAGTTTCTGAAACAAAGATATTTAACTCATAGGCACTAAGAGACCTTGCTCATCTTATAAAGAGGAACTTTTATTGTTTATTTTTATGTTATGGGGTTTTTTTAGAGGTTTCACTGATTTCTGCTTTAAAAATCCATTGAGTGATATGCTGGTATGGCTTTTTTATTGCCAGTGCTTAAAGCATTACTTTGAACTTATTTAAATTCAGCCAACTTGCCTGTTACTGAGTCAGTTGTTTTTCCTGGACAAGCTCAGGGCAGTCATAATAACCTAACTAATCTAGGAAAGAGTGACTATTGATCAGTCTAGAACGAGGTGGAAATTGTCTTTGAAATCCATAAGGGCTGTACTTAATTCTGTTTAACTTCTTGGAAAGAGGTCAACAGAGTGAAGGTATATTACTGTGCTAGATTGTGTCAAAATATATTTCTTTCACTCACACATTTGCCACGACTTAATGGGCAGCTTCCCTTGCAGTGATGTTTCTTTAAGCAGTATGTGGGAGTGTGTGTTTGTTTAGGGGTGTCTCTGGGTAACAGCTTCTTCAGTGACTGTATGTTTCTGACTAATACATAAATCTAAAATGGATAAATCAGATAAAATAGAGTTTTGTTTGAGTCATGGGGTCAGTCCCTGCACAAATTATCTAATTAGTACTCAGCAAAACTATAGATAACCTTCCCCTCTACAACAGTAGGGAGTGAGCTTCCCTGCAGCTCTCAACTGCAGTGCTGCTGAAACCATTGCCAAAAACATCCTCCTAGCTAGGAAGAGCAGTTGACTGAAGCACCAGTTCCCTGATGCAGTTTTATTTATTTTTGTGGGCTGTTTAATTCCCTGTGCACTGCAGGTCTTGAGCAGCAGCAAATAACATCCGTGTCCGTGCTCCCACACTGTGGAGCTGGCACTTTGCTTGGAGGCCATCCCCTTCCACTCCCAAGGGTGAGTGCCACTGTCTGCAATATGTTCCCTTCCTGAGATTCTTCTGCAGCTTCTCAGAAGCTGCACTGAAATTTCCAAACTCACCAGGCTTTGTGTGCCTTTGCCTAAAGTAGGTGTGTTTTCCCACATTTAGGCCTATTTCTGCTGTTTCTTCTACACCATTATGCCAAGGTGTGCCATTCCTTCTCTCAGAAAACTCTGCCAAAATACAAGACAGCAGTTAAATTCCTACTTCCAAACACCTTCCTTACTTCTAGTCACCTCACAGTGAGTTGGAAATGGAATTGGATAAAGAATATAAATATTATCGTATTGTTACAGTATGATTGTTTCCTTGTTTTTTTTTAATTACAAATTCTGCTATTCTTTTTTGAAAACTAAATGTTAAATTCTGGAAAAAAACCAAGACCAATCTTGTCTTCTGTGATTGCCTATCTAGACTAGATTTGCTAAAATTGACACACTTTCAAAAAAATTACAGAAGAACCTACTTCTAGGACTACCATGGTCATTGTATAAAATAATTTGGGCTCAGTTGTCCTGGTCATATCTGCTCCTGTGTCCATAGAGAGGCCTTTGTACCTGCTTCTGAGAAGGGTCTTAGGTTTTTCCCTCTTCCACCAACTACAATTTTTACTATCTCTTATTCTAAGAATCCCACTTTTGATTTCTTTGTTTGATGTTGAACTAATATCTGGGATTTTTTTTCTGTACTGTAATCCTACCTTCTCAAATTAATGTTAGAAAATCGGATATTAGCAATTAAAGGTGGGAAATCCTCAGGGCCTGTTATCATTGCTGTGTGTGATCTGGCAATGTGCAGTGGAATGTGCAGAGACCAGCTGTTCTCACAGCTGCCAGATTTAACTGTGCCTTTTTTTTGGTGACAGTACAGATCAAGGTGGAACACTTATAATTAAATGACATAGCTTTCCAAAACTGTTTCTTTGTCTGCAGATCAGTTCCTTCTAGATAGGTCCCTTGGGATTTATCATAATAGTGATACCTACACTTCAGTGGTTCTTGAAAGCATTTGACTATAGTATCATGGTTCACCCAGATTGAGAAGTGGATTCTTGAAAATAAGTGTACTTTGCATCCTGAAACATCCTCCCCCTCAGATCTGTCATATGACTGAGCCTTTCTGTCATTTCCCAAGTGGGAAATGGAACAAAGGAAATAATTGTCATTTTATAACTCTTCAGAGAACTCCTAAAGAGCCTTTGTAGTTTCTATCTCTCACTCTTTTGTAAAGATCTCTTATGCATGACACTTTGAAAACAGTGATAGATTATAAATTCATACACAGGTTAAACAAACTGGCAGAGTCTGGGCAGGCTTGACAAATCCTTTCTCCTTCATAAGCACATAGAGCTGGAAAAGTCAGTGATAGCCTGGAGCTATCCACTCAATATGCATAGTTATATCTTTATGTAGAGAATCACTTATGGGCTGTGAGTTGTTTAAAAATTGCTGACTGTGGTCTAGTGTCAAAGCAAGGTACAACTTGGCCCTGCTTCTGATACTACATCTTCATCTAAACCAGCAGTTCTTTATCTAAAACATTAGGCTGCTGCTGAGTTCCAGAGAAAACAGTAGTTGTCTTTCCTGCTGCATCTCTGAAAACACAATATCTTCAGTGTGCTCACATAAAAGCCTTCTGCATAAGCCAGTTATGCATTGGAAGTCAGCAGGGAGCAGAATGAATCAGAGCCTGAGCTACCTGAATTATTATACAAAATGTTGAAACCCTGGCTTGATACATAAGAGCTTATTTTAAAGGAAATCACCTGCAAATGCAAAGTTTACAGACTCCTCTCTATTTCTGCAATCTGGTCCCTATACAAATGACAGAACGTGCTTTGCATTATCCCAAAGAAGGACCTATGTTCTCTGTATTTAAGCTCAGGGAAATAAACTGGAAGGACTGCATTTAGAGGTGGGTGGGTTGCCTCTGCAGGAGATTTGCCTAAGGACATCAGAATTAGAGTTCTACTCAAGATTCTGACAGAAGGGTGACAGGATAATCTGCAAGTGCCAATCAAATTAAGATGCATGTATACACAGAATGTTCTAAACTCAGAAGGAAACACTGTATTAATTCAGAGTGAAGCACCAAATTAATTGACAGATTGTGACTTTTCTGCCTCCTTCAGCCCAACACGTGTTTAGATATGAACATTTCTGTTCCTTAAAGTGCCTGGAATGAAAATCAAGTCTGGAAACTGCAATATGTGATGGTGTCAAACCAGCTGAGGTATCACCAGAAGAGGTGACCCATTGTAATGGAAGTCTTATGTTTGCTGTAGAAGGTAGTCACCGTTGGACAACTAAATGTATTAATACAACAGAACCTGGTTTTCTCCCTCAAAATCAATATTTAGAATGCTCACTGTTATCAAGAATGACATGCACAAATGCACCAAATCCTCTTTAGTTAAATTTATAGGATTTCAGTGCTGTAGGTGTTTGTGTTCTATTTATGAGCCTTTAATTGATGGTGACAACGTATCAGTCTAAAGTCTGACTGATACATTCTACAATCAGTGTTGTTCTGTACTGGTGACAATACTGACATGGTGGCCTAAGAGCTAGCTGTAGCTTTTCTTCCTTAGAAGAAAAAATACATTGAAAGGTTTTTTATTGACAGTAGAATGCCAAACTGGGAATATAGATGTTTTTCTAAGCAGCTTTTGACCACTCCAGTGTTTCAAACTAGACTTATAAAACACAGAAAGGCACATAAAGGGAAGTGTGAAAAATGAGGAAAATCAAGGGAGAACTATTTATTAAATAACAAAAATTGTAAAATATTAGTACAGATACCTAAGGCTAGTAAAAGATCTGCATCTACTAAGGCTTGTCCACTTGTTTTAGAACCAAAAATAAAGAGAATTATTCTTCTCCTCTTCACACTGTCCTTCTTTATAGTATCTTAAACTTCCTGAGCTCTTTTCACATTGCATCAGTAACAGTCTCCCCAACTCCTGTAGCTGTTTTCTTAGTCTGTCTTCAAGTTGATTGCACAGCTGCAGGGGAGGTAAATATTCTATCAGTCCTCTCCAGCTGCTACACAGCCTGTCATTTTATTGCCTCTTTGATGAATCTCAATAGTTTTAATTGATTTTAAAAATAGAAGCTGCTAAAATAGGATAAAACCAAAAACATATCACCTATTGCTTTTCCTGTTTAGCATATTATAATTGACTTTCAGGGAATCCAAAAGCAATGCTCATGGAAACTGTTCATTCTGAAACTTCTGAGCTGAAGCCCACATCTACAAGATGAACAGTTTACCAAGGGGTAAGGTGGGTTAGTCAACCATGCAGAGTTTGACTCAGATTCTATAGTCTGGGTTATGAAGAAAGTCAGGAGGGAGTTCTCCTTTTTGGTGACTATGGTGCTCATGTAAGCATATATAAAGAGTAAAGTTTGGAAGATCAGTATCATTTAATCTCATTTTATCTGCAGAAACTGCTTTAGTTCTTAGAAATCCTTTCAATTTTGGGGAAAACTTTGCAGTTCCTGTGTTCCATAGCAGAAGAGACAGAAAACGATGGCTCAAATTATAATTTAATAACAGTAATGCAGTAAATTGAAATGTGATTAGAGTTCACTTCTTCACTTGACCCTGTTTCTGATTCAGAACTGATAAATAGCTGCTTTAACAGCATTGTTCCACCATGAACCACCTGGATGGTACATCCACAGTGAGGAGTTACTGTGGGACACTGGAACTGATGGCATAACACACAGTGGGAACAGCATATAATACCAATAAAGATTCTGACAGACTGAGCTTGTATAAATGAGAGAATGATGTAGAAGGAAACACTGTTTCCCTTTTAATTTTACAGGTAAGTAGCAGTGCTCATTAATAACATGCTAAAGCACAGGAAGATGTGTGATTGCTGCAGTAACAGTTGCTTTGGGTGTGTTGAGAAGTAACCTTGGACCGTTGCTTCATCTTAGCTGATGATTAACTAGAAGGATGATTACAGTTTGGATTAAATTTACCAGCTTCAGAAAACCTTGCAAATAAGATAAATGTGGACTTGGAGAAGACAATATTGCTCATGAGATGGGGTGGCCTTCTGCAGAAGTTACTGGACTGGGAGTTACGAGACCAGACTGCTGTAACTGCCCCACGTACAAATTTTTGTTCCTTGTATTTCATCTTGACTTTAGTTACACTCTTTGGTTTCAATCATTTGTTTATTTTAGCTATTTATACCCTGGTCTGGCCCCATAACAAACATGATCTGATAGACAGTCCTGTTTGGGCTCTCAGCAAACAAGCACCTCTGTCATCAGATGTGAAAAATGGAGGGTGAGCAAAGTGTACTTGCCATAAGCTAGTTGATGTTAGTAATCTTCAGGGAAGTTTTGCTTGCTTCCCATGTATACTTTTGGGGTCCTGTAAAGGCTTGGAGGTGTAAAACTGTACAGGAAGTCCTCCATGTTTCTCCAGATTCTCAGGAACTTCTGCAGAGTTTCAGTAAAATAATGAATAAATCTCAGCTGCAATGGGGCATGTGGGTATTTCTGGCCCCCAGCTAGTCTGGCTAAATCCTCTCATGCTGCTATAACTCAGAGTAGTGCTGATAACCTTGTGCAATGTAGAGTTTGTACTTCTTTTCACATGGATTTCATTAGCTTTGAGACAGAACAAAACAGCAACAAAAAATTCAGAAAATGAAAGGCAATGTCCAGAATTCTGACAGCTTTTCCCCAGCATGCTGGTTAAAGTACAGCCTTGTGCACCAGGTGTGCAGAAAAAGGAGTTGCACTAAGTGGAAAACAGCAGATTCACCATCTTATTGTGTAAATATCAGGAACAAAACCTTACTGCATTCAAGGCAATAGTTTGTCATTGTTAGCTTGGCCAGGACCTCTTCCCTTGATGTCTTTTTGTGAAGCATTGCACTTGAGAAGAGATGTACTTCAAAAGGATCATGGGTAGAGGCAACTGGTATAATATTCTTTATGAATCTACCCTTTTAATTACTGATGGAGTCTTATTTTTCAGAATGAATCTGAACTGCCAAATGCTTAGTGTTATAAACATTTCTGGATTTGCCCAAATAAACAGATTTCACCTTAGGGTAGTTTACAGGTTGTTTTGCTTACACTGCCATCATAAGCAGGTGGTTAATCTGCTAATTCTAAGGTATGATATCTCTGTATCTTGCTGATTGATGAATTTTAAACAAGTTTATAGTAGGACTATAATTTATATTTTTATCAGTGGAATTTTTGAGAGTCATGGAAATTAAAGAAAAAAAATTCTCACAGGTGTCTACAAATTTACAAATTATCTAATCAAATTATTGTATCCTGTGTTGAATTTTATTGTTCTGCATCATAACACCTTCAGGGTTCTTCTTCACAGGTCAATACTGCCACACTTCTTCAGATAGTAGTTGTGTCCTAAAGCCATTTATAGCTTTCCATCAATTACAGATTTGCCACTGAGTAATTATCAGAACCAGGTTGTTAAAATCCATATTTGGGTGTTTGCCTAAGCTTATAAATGCAATAGAAAGGGGTATAAATATATTCTCAAAATCAGATATACACACTGCAGTTTTCACATCAAGAAAATACTCCCATAAGACTTCAAATAACTTTTTTAACCTCAGAAAAATCTTTTCAGCTTCTTACTTTGAAACTATTACTTTATCAGATTGTCAAAATAGGCTGGGTTAATTTAATAGAGGAAAAAAACCTTAATAATTGTGAAATCTATGTTTGGATCAGATGTTTTGCATTAATGTAAAATGTCTTTAGACAGCTGAAACATTGATTTTATATAGCTGTTCACTACATTTAACTGGATAATTATAGTTTAAAAATTGTAGGTGAGTTCATTTCACTTTAATTGTGAATTAATTTGGAAAGGGCTTAGCTGTTTGCTCAAAAGCTTCAGCACCTATTTTGTGCCTAAGGAAAAAAAATTGGTGAGGATACAAGATCAGCTACTAAGTATGGAAGTAGCCTGCTTCCTTTTGTTTCTCTTAAGTCTTCTTACTTTCACCAGATTTTATTTTTCTAAAGTAGAACAAGTTGTTAAAATGTATAAGTATATAAATCTCTCTTGCTGCTTTCTTAGTAGCTCAGTGTCTGCTGCATGATTGATACACGTGCACCCTAAGAATGGGCAGGATGCAAAAAGCAGCTGAAGATTACTGACTTCAGAAACAAGACTGGCAGGAGGTGCTTTGCTGCACAACGGCTGCACAAAGCTGAAGACCATTTGTCACAAAGCAGTCAGGTGCCAAGTCATTGAAACTTATTTTATTGAGGCAAACAGATTATTGGGATGCCAAAAATAACTGAAGTACATACATATTACTAGATCCACTTAGGAGAAGTAGAAAAGTCTTTTGGGTCAGTTCTGCCTGAGATAATCACTGCAATGTAAAGGAAGAAAATACTTTGTCTAGTCAAGGTATATACCAGACAAATCAATGCATCAATGGCCTAACTCAAAGTTGAGTGAGAACCTAGTATGTCAGGAAAGGGGGGGGATGAAGGGAATATTTCTAAGTATTTCTAATAATGTTTAATATTTCCTCAAACTGAAATGCTAAGGAAAATTTAATTTTTGAAACTCCATGACATAGTGTCTCTGGAAGAAGCTATGCGCTCCTTACTGCCACAGTTATTCTTTAAATTGATGCTCTCATCAGTGGTGGTTTGTTTGCTTTGGTTTGGTTTGGTTTTTTGACCTGTCTATATAATATATTATCATTGCCTTTCTCCTTCTTCATTCAGGGACAGCTCAAGCTCATGCATGATCTGATACTGTTATAAATTAAAAAGGAATGTGTACATGCTTCCATGTCAGTGAGGCTGGTAAGTGCAGCCACTGGTTCCATGTCAACAGTCCCAGCCTACAAGTCTGGTGACTTCTTTGACAAATTATTGCCACCAAAGTGAAGGGAAGCATGGTTGTTTTTTTCTTCTTCCAGTTTTGGTCCTGTGTAGTCACCACTGCCAAGGCTGACTTATCCATGGACCTTACACACTTACACACTTCCCTTACACACTTATGAGATATAAATCTCCTGCTCTTGAACTGGAACAGTTTTTGTGGATGGTAGATGTCTTCCTGGGAAGCTGCTTTCACCTCCAAATAACCAGTGTGGAAGGGCAATATCATCACCACCATCATCATCCAGATTCCAGCTCTACAACCTGAGTACAATCACTATGTTCAGTGAGTGCTATTTGCTCTCTGAGAAGCTTTGTGTTTGCCAAGTGGTGTCTCTGACCATAGTTATGGTTAAGAAAACTGTGCTTGAATTTGAATGACAGAGCAAAGGGAGAGTGTCCCTAACCCCTCTCCATAGCATGACTGTCCTCAATACAAGGCTAAGCTGTAAGTTAAGCAGGACTCCATTAAAACAGTGGCAACACTGCTGAAACCACAGCATCCAATGTGCATTTCCTATGTTAAATCATCACGTTTCTGCCTACTGAGCAGAACTCATATCCCTGTGGAATATTTCTTCAGACCCTGTGTGTGACTCTGCTGCTTTGGATCTCCTACTGACACACCTGTGATAAGGGCAGGCACAATGGAAGCCAAGACATGACACTAGGGAGTTTCTCAGACTCTCATAACCAAGACCTGTGAAACCCTGAGCAGTGTTTCGCTTGATTTGTAGGGTTGGTTTGTTTTGCTTTGTATTTTGTTTTGTTTTGTTTACAGCAGCTGTCTGTAGTTTTCAGGTATGTAGTAGCACCTTTTTTCTTTAGAACTTGCATGTGTTCAAATCTGATCAAGAGTCTGAAAAAGTGTTTGATCTCATCCCAGTCTGAAATACAATATTAGCAGTGTATTTTAGCTACCTCAAGAGAAGTCCAGTGCTGGAATATGATGAGTGCTGGAACTTCAGCCAATTTGTCTGCAGGAAGCTTGCATGGCAAGTACTGTGCTTGGCTTGGAAAGGAGAATCTAGGCACTTGTCTCAGCCTCCTCTGTAGGGAAAAGCTCTGTCAGCACAAAGCTCCAGGGAAGTCAGTGTCACAGGCAGAGCTGAACCACCTGCTTGAAGTGACTTCCACATCCAAGGTGTCAGGTTGTTCCTGGAAAAAAGAGTCAGAATTGTCACTTCAGTTTATGTGCACACTGTATCTGTATGCATGTACTTCAGGCAGAAGGTTTGGTACCCAAACCTTGATTTTGTTAGTTTCTCACTGCACTTGAAAAAAACCCTTTTAATGTGTATGCCTGTGCTTTCTAAGCACCCTTTCATCCCCTGGATTTCTGTCTAATAACTAGTCATGCTTGACAGATGGGATAGTGAATAAACAGATAATCCAGACTGAGAGGACAGTTTGTGGAAAATACTGATGTCTCACTATCTATATACTTTCCTCTCTAACAAGGAATGCTGCATGAGTCCAGAGAGAACCATTGTGCCTTAAAAACACCCAACAAGTTCTCTAATGATAAGGGAATCTCCATGTGATGTTTGTGAGGCTCTGATTAGAAATGCTAACTGGAATTATAGAGCAAATGAAAATGCAGTATGGTCATTATCCACCTGGCAGCAAAGCCAGAAATCAGTGGAGAAAGGTAGGAGCAGGGCTGGGGTTCTGCTGCTGAAGTTCTAGATGGGTACAAAGGAGATGTTGATTCTAAACTTGCTGGTGCTTTGTTCTTAGTAATCACAGGCAAGTGAGTCATCTTACCACATCTGGAAAAGAGATGTTAGCACAAACTTCCTTGGGAGTCCAAGGTAGCTGGATTTCTATACATGGAACAGGGTCAGTGTTTCTGGTGGCATATTGCAAACAACCATGGTATGGGATATGGCCCCCCAGGTTACATGTATTCAAGATTTCAGTTATGTACATCAATTTTAAAAGCTATTTCTTGAAGTTATAATTTTCTTAGGGGAAATAAAACTGTATTTCTTGATGTTTTATGTTGCTTCATATCTAGAGGTAATCAGGAAACACCTTGTAGGAACAATTGCCTGTACTTGCTAGAATTGCTTCCAAACAGATCATTGGAATTGAAGTTCTGGTCTATCCTGAGACAGCTGTGCCTTTGGGAGTTCCATGAAGATGATACAGGATGTCTGGCAACACTTCTGGATCTGGGAGAACACCCAGAACCTCTTCACCCCCCTGTCTGAAAGAGACAGTGCATATCATCTGTTCCCATAACTCTTCTCTGGGAAGGAAAGATGGATGCCCCATCTGGGCAGGAATCTGTGGCACTCTCCAGCTTTGA
Organism: Florisuga fusca; assembly: GCA_038090715.1. Lineage (NCBI taxonomy): Eukaryota > Metazoa > Chordata > Aves > Apodiformes > Trochilidae > Florisuga > Florisuga fusca. Next base: position 1,105,724 of record JAAWXA010000026.1, on the reverse strand, counting down.
CAATCAGGACATCAGGGATCGCCAGTCTCAAGACAAGTAAGTGGAGACTGAAAACAGTGCAGGAGGGAAGATCCTTCTCTTTCTTACTGGATTAATATAAGAGGGCATCATGCCAACATGGAAAAACTGCTTAAGGGCACTACAGTGGGAAGGAGTTTGAGAGGAAGTATTTTCTGCAAAGGTACGCTTCCCAAACCACAGGAAAAAGAGTGACTTGTTTATCCTGCTGGCCTCTCTGCACAAGTATTTCTGAAGTCAGATAAAAGAATGGGCCAGACCAAATACCCAGACAGATTACAATTGTCTCCCATGATACCATGTAGCAGAAACTTATGAAAATAATGTAAGAGTGTATTCTCTGACAGTACCTGGGATGGATCCCAGCCATAATCCCCTTTCGCTCTTTGGCCCCCACAGCATGACAGCAATTTGTCTGTGGGATAAACCAGGTTGCATGAATGCTACACCCTGACACCACTGGCAGCAGTTAGCTCTGCAGTTGCTCTTTCCAAACCTCAAGTACCCACAGGAAACTGGGGATATTACCTTTACTGTAAGAAAGACGGGCATGCAAGTTCACAGTCTGTTTGTTCATACTGATTCCAGAGATTATGCTTGAGCATTTGCTGTGTGGTTTCAAGTTAAGGGATTAAACTTTCCCCTGATACAAATAGGTTTAGCTTTGTATGATGTCAGTGGAAACAGAACTAGCTGAATCCCTGATTGAGGTTAGCTCATATCAGTTTTACAATCTCAGAGTATTTTCACCTCTCACCCACCCACACTGTGATCCTAATGGCAAATTAGGAAAGAATATTTTCCTAAAGTGCACTTTTATATCTCTATGGGATGGCAATTAATTTGTTACATAGTGTTCTCAGATTTTACATGCAGAAAATGAAACTTACCAGTTATGTTTCTGAATTCAGTGTAAATACTGCCTGCTAAGGACCCAAGTAAAGTAGAATAGAGGGCATACTGTGTGTCATTTTGGAGTTCATTATATCAAATCCAATAGAGAAAAATACTTTTTCCTACATCACAACCTTCTCCTTGAATGACCTTACATTTTATGCCTTTCTACCTTTGACTGAACTTCCTAGACTTCTGGTAATCTACAGAAATGTTATATAAAGTCATATACAGAAAGACTACCTGTTTATGCTCACCTTCTTGTCTGAAATGGGAATAATGAAAAAGCTTGAACAGGGATGTAACACCTTTTTTTCTCAGAGACTTTCTCAGTTGCTGAAGCCTGGCTACCTTTGCTCACAGCCAGAATAAGTTGCCTTGTGCTTTCCCACAGGTAACAGCAGGGAGTTACTGGAGACCCTTTATGATCACTATTTTTATACCCAAGCATTTTCTTTAGAATTTTCAGGGTTGGTGGCTACTTTTATAGGGCCTTTTGGCTGCTGAAACCTCAGATGGAAGCCTGGTTAACTCCAGTTTTTAAACACCAGCTTTTCCTGAGCTTCAGAGCTGTAAATCTCTACCAATCTACTGAACCTGCTTCAGTCTTTTTGTGGTCCCTTGGTTAAGATGATCCCTTCCTATTACTGTACATAATATGTTTTCTTTGACTCATTTTACCCTGGGTAGTATGGGCCAAAAAGGCAAATGGATGACTGAGAAGAAATATCTCTGTATGTCAGGGAGGCTTAAAATGCTGTCTGGGATATAACATAGTTTGTCTCCCACCATGTAGACATCTAAGTTTCCATAACTTGCTTCAACACAGCTCCTAGCACTCATTTTGTTCATCATCCTACATTCCCCCCCTCCCAAACTATATCATGATGTGTATATATAATAATGCAATTAAACATGCTGCAAACCTTGGATACAAATATACTAATTAACAACCTGCTGACTCCTTGATTTCCCTGTTGACAGTTTACTGCCTTATTACAATTTATCTTTTCTTTTGAAGAATCACACTTCCAACTTTGAATTGGATCTCTGGGAATAAAGGACAGCCTTGGAAATGGGTTAATGAAGGAGATACTTAGCATTGTTTTCCACAAATCATGTTTTGCAGTCGGCCAAGGTTATCAAGCCAAGAATGATCCAGAGTAAAGCAGCTCTCAGCTTTTCCAGCACCCCTGCCTCCTTTGCTACCTCCTATCCTCACGTTACTCTGAACTGTTTACCTTAATGGTTGGAAATCTGTGGTGTAGGGGGAAAAAATACTATTTTACACCTGAAACTCATGCAACAGTATTCAGGAATATATTTAATGGCTGTGTTTTTTCCTACATAAACTTAGGCTGAGCATCCCCAGAAATACAATAATCTCCGACATGGGGAAGACAAAATAGATACAGTACAGGCTCTGGGCAGTGTGGAGGTGAATGTGGCAGAAGCCACAGACTTTTCAGTATTTGATGAAGTCCATGGGGGGAGGATTTGGAGGCAGAAAGGACTCTGCTGCTCTCTTCTGCCCACAGAGCCCTGAGAGGTGTCCTCGGTGCTCACCTCATGCTGTCTCTGAGCTCTTGGCTGGCTCGCTTCGGCATAAAAGAAACAAAATAAAGGAAATAAAGGAAAGAGGAAAGACTTATGAGAAACAGACACAAAAATTTGCCTGAAAGGTTGTGTAGGAGCACAACCTCGAGACAGAGGCTGCGGTCGCAGGGTGTCTGTGTGCCTCCCCCCGCCTCTGATGGTCGGGGCACTGCTGAGAAGACACTTAACCCAAAAGTGAAATTAATAAAAAGGGAATTGGGTCTGCCCTGGCTCCAACCATGACGCAGGGTCAACCATCTTCAGATGCTTGAAAGGCAGCTGGGTGGAGGTCAGCGGAGCAGCTCAACATCCAGAGTCCGCTCGCTCAGTTCCGGAGGGACATCCCCGCCACGGGCTGCGCGGTGACACTCGTCCCGACGTTTCCCCCGAGGTGCGGAGGTGATCAAGGGAGGCGATTGGGAGCCCTGCCCGGCAGTGCCCCCCGGCTGCCCGGGGCTGAGAGCCGGGGCCGGGCCGCCCGCCTGAGGGGAGGAGGAGGGGGCGAAAGGGGGGTGCAAGGGGGANAGGAGAAGGAGAAGGAGAAGAGGGGAGCACGGGCGTCTGTGTGAGGGGAGGAGAAGGAGAAGGAGAAGGAGAAGGAGAAGGAGAAGGAGAAGGAGAAGGAGAAGGAGAAGGAGAAGGAGAAGGCGCTTCCAGCCGGGAGGGGCGGGCACCCGCCCGGCTCACTGCAAGGCGGGATACTTGGCACAGCCCTGTTTTGCTTGGGAGGGTTGTAAGTTGTCCTGCAAAGCTGTCTGATGCCTCCCGAGTGACGGCGATTGCCTCTGCTCCTGTGGCTTGTGCCTCAGTATAAAGCGGGGCACAGTATAAAGCGGTTGCTGCTGCTACAGGTGGCTGTGACAGGGACAGGGCTGGTCAAGTCATCTAACGAGTGGCACCTGGGCCTGAGCAGGACCCTGAGGTAATCTGCTTTGTAACCCACCCCGGGACAAGCACATACTGCGTTTCAGGGGCTGGTAAAAAACACCTCGGAGGACTTCAACGGGAATTAAAGCCTAAAAACACCCGACTTTACCCAGCACTGAGGAGCTCTGAGGCACTTCCACTTTGCTCCTTTATTCAAAGTATTCCAGTCACGCAGAAATGATTGACTGAACTGGAGAAGCCAGACCTGCGGCTGTTGCTAGGGGATAAACTCACTGTACAGTAAGAGAAAATCCTGTGAGCATCAGGACAGCACAGTGTGAGGGAGCATATGAGAGGTAAAGGTCTGAAACAGCTCTGTGCTGCCAGAGGTGTGAGCAGCCTGCAGGCTCTTGGGGGCTGACTGGCACATCCCTGAGCAGCGAGTGAGTTACCAGCTGAGCAACATCTAAACTGGTAAAATTAGAAGTAAAAAGACTTTTCCTGCGTGCAGCCTTGCTTTCCTATTTCTAGCAGGCTTCCTGAAGGAACACTCTGCAGCTTTCTACATACAGAGTGTGAGTACAGTGTTGGCGTATTTTAAAAAGTGTTATTTTCTGGTTCCCTTGGGCCTGAGCAGAGTAAAACTGACAACTTAATTGAAATCAGTGGGAAAAGAGACCCAAGAAAACGTTCTGCAAAAAGCAGCCTTTGTTGTTTGCAGCAACCACCGTCCCCCCGTGGCTCCAGCATCAGTTGCTGCATGACCAGTGGCACCTTGAAGAGCCTGAAGTCAAGGTCTCCTTCCTTCCCTTCCTGGCTTGGGGGTTGCTCCTCCTCAGCATCTTCCATCAGGGCATCGCAGCGTGTGAGTGCAGTGACAACCGAGCGGCTGAAGGGGAGAGCTGTCTGTCCGCTTAACAAAAAGGGAATGCAAATTTCCAGCTGCTATCTTCTTCCCTAGTAGCCTCCGGGAGGCAAACCTCAGCGCAGAGGCTGGGGTTCAGTGAGTGCAAGCAGAGTTCTGCCCATTGTACGAACTGTCACCTCAACTTTGTTACTCCTGGGCTCTGTCAGGGAGAGGAGCCTTTCTACCCCTCTGAACCATGAGTGGCTGTTCAAAGAGATGCAAGCATGGGATTGTCAAATTTGCACAGACTGTTTTTAAGCTCATCACGGGCACTCTCAGCAAAGGTAAGAGGAAACATTTTACCTCACACTGTTCTTTTATGTTGTTAGCTTTGTGGAGGAAGCTTATAGCCTTTAAGGAGGCTTGCAACGAAGTTTTACTGTCGTGTTTTCAGAGGTGTTTTGGTTTAATTCCGGGATTTGGCTGCTTTGAAAAAAAGTTGCTGTTGCAGTGAGGGTTGGAGCTATGCTGGAAAGCCTTATGTAATTGCTTCCAACCTGTGGGGTTTGTAACCTGTGTTTGTCTGTTTGCCACAGCCTGCAACTCTAGCGGGCTATTTCGGTGTGTTTGGAGATGTGTTGCTGAAAGGTGATGTGAAGCTTAAAAAAATGGAAACATTACCTGTCAGCAATCAGTACTTCTCCTGTGTGTTATTTTCTGCTTTAGTATTTCTGCTTGTTTGAAGTATGTGTGCATCTTGGTTAGAAATCTGGGTCTCTGCTTATCACAGGGATTTGAGTACCTTTTGTTTATTTGCACTTTGCTAGTCACCTGCACCCTGTGTGCCTTACCATAGGCAGGTGGAACAGTACCAAACTTATTTGTGCTGCCCTCTAAATAAATTAAGTAGTAAAAGAAAGAAATCTTCTATTCTTCTTTACAAATGTAGCAGTTCTTGTGAGGGTGGAATGAGGTAAGTTGTCACCTTGTTTTTGTTGGTCTTTTCTTTTTTAATCAGACTTGTCAGCAGCACCTCTGGCAGCTGATTAAATGTATTGGGGGATCAGTTTGGGAACTCGTGTCAACAGGAGCAGTGTTGATCCCAACTGCTGTTTGGTCTGCAGCTGATTAAATGAATACTGATATGTTTGGAAAGTCCTAGCAATAATAACAAAGTTGCACCCGACTGCTGTTTGCGTGTTGAGAGGTGGAAAACATTTAGGTGATGGTCAAATTTCCCCAAGTATTGCGTATATTTGATTGGAGGGGCTGTGATTTCTGGTATTGGTTCTACAGTTCAGACTAAATTACCAGCCAAGAGGTTTATGGTTGGGGGTTTGTTGTTGTTGTTGATTGTGTTTGTTGTTGTTATTTTTAAATACAAAGGCTGAAGCTGTTTTAATGTGTTTGTATCCAAAAAAGAAGCCTTGATTTTCCAGGTAAGTTTAGAATCTTCTGGGGTGTGTGGCTGTGTTGGCTGCCTCCAGCACATGTGCCCATGGATGAACTTGAATGTTATTTCTTAAGATGAACTAAAACAGGCTGAGATGACTTTTGCAGTAGCAAATGCAAAAGTGACAAGAAACAACATGGTAAGTGCAGCTTCATTTTTATACTGGGAAAATCTATTAATTTTCTGTCTAGAAAAGAAACATAGTTCTAAGACAGCTTTCCTATATTAACTGTACAGGCTATCAGAAGAAAACTGCATGAGAAAATCTCTGTTTCATATTAACAGTGCTGGACAGGTTGGTAATATTAAAAACCAACACTGATTTAAAATTGCATCTATTTAACTATACTTTTTTTTCCCCCATTATCCATAGGCTGTTAAACACCAGCAGAGGAATTATTAAAAATTTGTAAAGTATTTGTCACAGAAAGAGCTGTCAAACGTTGATTAAAATACATGGTTACATGTCTCTTTTTAAAATATATATTAAAACCAAAAGAGAAATCAACAGAAGAAAATACAGCAAAAGATATAACTCATTCTCATGGTAGGGAGGAGAAAGTAGTGGTAGGATGCTGCATGCAAGACCTCACCCTCTCCAGCATGTCAGTGGGGGGAATGTGTGGGGCTTTGTGTTTGATTCAGGAGGTAATGGGACACAGGAATGTGCTGCCACGTTCTCGGGTGACTGATGATCAACTTTGTGCTGTTTGCTTCAGCTCTGCCTTAGACAAGGGGAAACCTGAGTTCTGGTAGCATTTCCCCATTTGCTCATCTCGAGCAGTTCATCTCATGGGGAGTTTTCAAGTAGTCCTTGTGCCTCTACTGTTTGCCTTGCTTTGGCAAAGGGATATGTGTATCAACTTTTGAGTCTGACAGTACAGCAGCACTATCCAGAGAGCTTAAAATGAGAGGATAAAATGTCCAAGATTGCTTTCATGCCTACATCCTTTCTTCTGAAAGATGCCAGCATTGCATTTTCATTGTTTTTGCAGTCAAAGCAGTGTTATAATACAGTTTTACCCACATCTTTCCTATGGCAATATCTCATTTCAAGCTGCTTGGATTAGATAAGAGTGGCTTCCTAGGATTCAAATAATTTAAAACTCTGAACTTTTTTTCCTACTCAGCTGCTGGTGTTCAAAACTGTAAGAACCAGACTGAGGAAGGAATAAACTACCTGCATTACTTTGTTGCATAGATATCAAAGACCTGCTATAATTAAAATGTTTCTGTGTCATTAACTATGAAACTCATAACTGGAAAGAAAATTATTACAACTCTTGCTCAGCAGTGTTGATTTAAAAAAAAAAAAAAAAAAAAAAAGAAAGAAAAAAAAAGTAAGAAAGAAAGAAAAAAAGTTAAGTCTGTACATTTGTCCCAAAGCTTACGGTTTTGTGTGTGTTTTAATGAAACTTCTGAATTTAAAGCCAAGAAATAAAATATTGTATGTGACTATTAGGGGTTTTTTAACTTGCACTATGTACATTCTCTGGAATACCCAAGTAATATCCTGTGTTCTTCATCCCACTCCTGCCTCATTTCCTTCACACTGCTTCATAATATTTTATTTTTACTCTAAATAGTTATTACAAGGAAAATGTTTTTTTAAGGTACAAGTTTCATTCTCTTTTTATGCCTCTCTCTGAGGGTGGTTGTGGTGGGAGGAAATCCACAATTCTGTGAGATGTGATCTTTAGCTGGGTTCTATGACTTCTGCTTGTCTTAGTCGCAGTTTCCTGGTCCCTTGCTTGTTCATGCCACTAAAATGGGACTGAGCTAAAGCTACAAAGTGTTTTTCCTTTCGCAACAGGGTGTGATGGAACAGTACCTTTTTTTTCCAATAAGGGAATAGGCACACCTAATAGCACTGTGTGGTCACCAGCCTGTTTGTTACGTCCTGGTTTAAATCTGCAGCTACATTAAATCTATGAGGCTGTGAGACAAGAAGTTCATAGCTGGGACCTCTGCAGAGCTGGGCTTGGAAATTTTGCCACTTTTCCTCTTTGTGCATTCTTGTTTGGAAAACCTTAGTAACAGAGCAGAGATCTCTCTTCTGCTGAGGTGCAAATGAAGGCCTTTTCCACCAAGAGCTTTCTGTAGTGAGATGTATGCACTGAAGAAAATGTCTGAGGAATCTTGCCCCTTTATTTACTGCTGGTGGTAGCAGAGTGACTTCCCTGTTCTCAGTCATGACATGGATGGGTTGCCAGCATCTGCAGGTAAGGGTGCAGAAAATGTCCTGGAAGTGAGTTAGTTGGATGATGGACAGTGTGTGAGCAGCAGTGCACTCACCAAAGTTAACTTATTTGGGAAAAAAAAAACCCAACAACCAATAAAGGTGTTATGTGAAGTTTGGGTGGTTTTTCATGTCACTTCTACTGTGTCTTATGAAGTGGTGGTTTACTTTCTGATACCCTGGGAGCAAGTATGGGTGGTAAGGATGAGTTTGGGGGTGTTATTATTGAGTAGAATGATTAAACAACGAGCCTCTGTGTGTGAAGATAGTGCTGATGTTATTAAAAACCTAGTACAGGAGAGCCTTGCTGAGTGCCCAGCAATGAAGCTGGAATGAGAATTCTTGTATTCCTGCTAATGTGTTCTAATTAGTATTGCAAATAAAACAAGACTATTTTAAGGATGAACTCCTTCAAAATTTTCCCTTGCAAAAGCAGATAAGCCTCTGCAAATTAGTTACCCTTTCACCTTTGTTCCTGAGCTGCCCCTCATTCAGTCATGCTATTAAAATTCTTGACAAAGGCTCTAATTTCTGTTTTCTTGCTTCTCCCTGCTCTGTCCTGCAATGCAATTTATCTGGAACTAGTAATTTGTCCACTTTTCATAGTTTTAATTGTCCAATTATCCGTTTCATTGTGGTGATAAAGTCTTCAAACATCTTGCTCTCCCCAGAGCCTCCCCAAGTAATCTGTTTTTTACAGCAGTGTGGTCTGCTTTGCTGCTGCTTTGTGAATCCAAATTACAGATGGTCTTCTGAGATGTTATGGGAGATGGGGAGGAAATTGCATGATCCCTTTTAGTCATACACAAGTTCTGCCTCCTCTCAGTGGAAGCTCATCTTGTTCCTTTAGAGCACACTGGCACTGCCTTAGATTTGTCTTCATGACTCCAGCCTCTGGAAATGCAAGAGGAGGGTGAATGTTACCAGATGCCCTAAAGGCACAAGAAGTTTCATTGCAGCTGTTCTCTGCACCCATGTGAAATAGTAAAAGATATTTTGACTCTGCTGCTGCTGTGCAGCCCACCTTCACCCCCTGAGTTTTGGTTATTGCCTTCATATTTAGAGCAGCTGTAATTCAGAGGACTCTTGTAAAAGCTCGTGTCAGTTCTCTCTTCATAAAACCCAGCATTTAATTTTAGTTATATTTTCTCTGTACTGATGAATCTTTGAGCCAGTAAGCAAAATACCTCTTTTTGGCATATTACACATTTGTGTGTCTATTAAAAATTAACTGCAAATAAAACTTTTTTTTTTTTTTTTTCTACAAAAGGCTTTACTACTTCTGAAATCTGAATATATATTCATGTATTCCACTTCTGTCCTTCATCAGGAGCAAGATGGATATTAAGAGGTGAGAGTCAAAAGAAGTTGGCAATATTCTAGTATTCCTTTTTAAACTTTTCATAACCCTCTGCTTCTGCAACCTAATACATCTGCAAATATGTGGCTTCCTGTGTGCTAGAAATGGTGTTGTTCTAGAAGCATGTATGTATGTCCTGTCTCATAGACAGGAATGCAATGGTAGAATTTCAGGTGTAGTTAGATGTATCAGTGTCAAACCAGGTTCTTTTCTGGCATCTTAAGTCATAATATTAGTTATAACAACTGCTCTGAATATGCTTGAAAAATACAAAGTCTATCAGTGTAACTGTCCAGGTCTGTGTCCAGGACTATGGTAACAGAGAGCTTGTCTAGAAAAAGTATATATAGTTTGGTTTGATTGCATAACTGATGGATTCATTGGCAGATTCTCTAATAAAAATAAATCAATTAAACAATAAAGTAATCATTTTAGCTTCTAAAGCATAGGAGCAACCTATGAAGATTTGGTGTCCCATTGTGCCCAGGCTTTGGTTTGGTTTAGTTTCATGTGTATTTCTTTTTTGTGGGGTATTTTGTTGTTTTTTTTTTTTTTTTTCTGGATTGGTTCCCATCCCCTCTTTTAAATTTTCATAGTCAGAGCTATACTGGAAGCATGCTGCTGGCAAATGGCTAAGGCATTTCTACCCTTGCTGTATCTATATTGATATGTTAATTTGCTACTTAGGTGTTGTTGTTTTAAATGGTGCAAAATGGACATGCCACAGTATATTTTGACCTAATCGACCCTATTACAATCCCCTTAATGAATGGATTTAAGTAGAAATGAATAACTTTTGAAGATGGCTTTACATAAGTGGATAGCAGCATGTATTAAATCATCCTAAAATTAGTTTAAATTGCCACATGAATTGCAATTTTAAAATGCAGTGTTATCTCCAGTAGCAGGATATTAAATGGTGGCATTAAGGTAACACTTGTGTTTTTTACTGCTCAAAAACAAACACTGAGCTGCAAGTCAGCTCTGATTTGGGCTCTATTATCTAGGCATGGATTATTCCTGGGCTGCAGAATGTTTCCAAACATGAATCACCTCAGTGGTAGGAACAAAGCATGCAGTGGTGTTTCTGTTCCATGCTGGGTGTCTGGTGCAGATAACTGCTTTCCTGAGCAGGAATCCCATTGTTTGGGGTACAAATGAAATTCTGTCCTGAATTTTCTTTATGATGGCACTTGTGAGATGCCTGTTCTTGAATCTTTGTTTTTGTTGGTTTAGCATGGTTAGTATTGGTAAATGGTCGTGTAATGGAAAACAGGAATGGGAAAGTTTTAACCATGGCAGCATCTAAGCTTGTAATGTATGAATATTCATTGCAAATTTCTTTGACAGCTTTACTAAAGACCAATGGCATGTATAGTTAATTTGACTTTCACTTATTGGCTGGGTTTAACTTCTGTTTTAGTTTTTGTAATGATTGTTTCACAATGTTTGACTTGCAGGAGGAGAAGTTGCAGGTGGGGTACAGTTAATGCTGATGATTAGAAGTGAAGTAGTCTGAGGTTTAAAATAAGAGATTAATGCTTTCTTTTATCAGCTGGGGACCTGGTGCAGTAGCCCTACACTACAGAGTGAGAAAGAAATTGCTACTACAGGCTTGATGAGGTGCTCATCTTGCAAAGGCCAAAGAGTTTCAGGAGTGTAAAAATAAAATCTTGTTATAGAATTTACATAATTGCATCTAGCAAATGTTAATACAGTGTTAATCTATTGCAATTTAAAAAATTCTCTAGCTTTCCTGATTCAGACTGTGAGGCATCTAAAAGGCTAAATCTTTACAGAAAAGTGTTGAAGAGGATCTCAGATTCTTAGCTTCATCTTCTAGCTATAAAAGTGCCAAACCTGCTGGTAAGTGTGAGAAAATCAGGTGAACTCCAAACAAAAATTCTCAGTGCTCTTGTTCAAATTTGTATCCAAGAGAGTTTTACCCACCTCAACAGCCAAAGTCATCTATAGAATTAGTCCAGGTAGGGGCAACCAAGTTTCAGCAGTTTGGGTGGAGCTGTTCTGCTGAAGCTGCTCCCATTCACAGAGATGATTTAGCAGAGGTGATTATAAAGCAGTAGTGCAAATCTGGTGTGTGAGTGTACTATGGGGGACTGCTCTTCCCATCTCTGCCCCTCTTGCAGCTTTCCTCTTCTTTATGGGCTTCTGACTATCCCACTTTTAAAATATCCACTGTAAGACTGGATGTAGGGTGAGTGGCAGGAGTGGACTGCAAGGCAGAGGAATTGAGAGCAGTGAATTACTTGTTTCTGGGGAGCTGGATTTACTTTGATAGAAAGCCACCTGAATGTGATGCAATGCAAAGCTTTGCCTTCTTGAAATTGTTCTGTGATATTTTCAGATCTTGCAATGAAAGTGTTGATCATCATAAAAAAAAATACCTTAAAAAATGCCTTTAAATTGGCTGAGTTTCCATATGAGCTGCTGTAGAGGATGATGTGTTCTGGGATTTGGGGGTTTTTTGTTGGGTTTTTTTGTCTATACCCTTATATTTGTGTTATAAATGCCATTTATTTCTTTAAATATAGTTGTATCTGTGGATTTTATTACCAAATGCTTGATGCCTCAGGTGCATTTGTTGCATAAAGCTTTATGCTTAAGGCAGCAATTCACAACAGCAGTACGTATATTACCCAGTCTAAATGAGAAATGCATGCTGGCTACAAGTGGAATTAATGTTGGACACCTGGGAAAACCACCCCACTGGGATTATCATTCTCTCTTTTAAGTGTTTTTGTGTGTTCAGTTGGAACGATTATAGCAGAGGATGATGCTGGGGTGGGAGATATACCAGTTAAATAAGATTCTAACTCTTCCCATTTCTTCACAAATAGGCAGTGGTTTTCATGATTTGTATGTGGTGTGAGTGGGGCTCTGGAAAGAGGATTGTGAGGGCCCTGTGATCTTTCTTCTGCTACGGTTCAGGTGCTCTCCAGGAAAGTGTAGGGAAGTTTAGTTAGGAAAAAAATTCTAACTCTTCTTCCCAGTGTTATCATGTGATGTGGGAAAATGGATGAGAAAATTAATAGTTGAAAATCTTGATCTGTGTAGGTTTGAACTATGCACATTTTATCAAAGCAATTTGCAAACGTGTTGCTGTTACTTAGCAGGGTTGGTGGTGATATACAACAGATCATCTATCTATCAAAGAATAATGAAATCATAGATGGCAATGCTTAGAGAAGTACAGCTTGGTTTTTGCCTTTTACATTCACAACTCTTTGGGTTTACCCATGAAAAAACATGATTACTACTTAGTCTAGTGAGGATTTTCACCCTCATCAGCCTCTGACATTCCATCAATATTTCAACAGTTGCATGAAGCTCCTGGAATAAACCAGGAATAAAAAAATTGATACATTTTTAGTTTCCATTTTGATAAAGATAAACCCATTACTTTGGAGGCATAAGCAGGAAGTGTTCTACATCAAACTACTTACCCTACTACTATAAAATACAGTCGTTACACTGTCTAGAATCAATACAGCTTCAGCTGAGTGTTGATAAAAATTGAATAAGAACCATCTGGATTCAGTGTAAGAGGAGGCCAGCAAAAATGAAAACCCCATTTCCAAACATTAAACCAGGCAGGAGCTATGTTGAAGCTGACAAAGGCATAAAAATGAAATAGGCTTCTCAGTTGCCTACTTAAAGTCTTTGTTGTGATGTATAAATTGTTTTAAATTTTTTCTTAATCCCATACCTGTCACATCTAAACCATGTTTCTGCCTGGGAAAGTGGGATCAAGTGATCCTTGAGGTCCCTTCTGACCTGGCATTCTATGATTCTATCATCCTATGCATATGAGAAGTAACAGTTGTTAGGTTGTGTTTAAGAGAAACTCATAAGTGTGGGAGAGGTTTTTTTCACTTTGCCCTAAAATGTTTCCAAGCTCCCTAGTTGTTAAATTGTGTTTGTGTTGATGCCCTGAGAGGAGTTTTATCACTTGTTTCAAGAGCAGCAATTTGAGATTCAGTGGATAAAGGCTTTGTATAACTGGAATCTGTAGTGCAGAGCAGGTAACTCAGGATGCTGCAGTGGCTGGTCTGGTTTATCACCCATAACAAGCTTTGACAACCTGGGTCCTTTCTGTTTTCAAAAGTGCTCACTCCTGCAGTTGTGGTGATGCAAATCACCCCTTCAGAAACTGGGAGAAGTGATGTTTGCATCAAGGGCTGGCATTTGTATAGAGGGGTTAATGTCTGGTGCTGTGCCTTCCTTCCTCCTAGAAACAATGCTACACATTGTGAGTTTTCTGTCTTCTCATAAATACAGAACAGGAGTAACATTTGTATTATGAACATTACTTCTGCAAAATCACCATTATAAGCTGAACATATTTTGCAATGTTTCATGGAAAAGTACAACATCAAGACCACAGACTGTCTTGTGAAGACAGCTGTGATAAACAAGCTGTGCAGTTTTCTTTATAAGAAGAAGATATTCCAATATTAGACAAACTCATTTGACAGTAAGGTATGCAAATAAACTTTATAAAGGCAAGATAAAGGGACAGTAGGTAAGATTGCTTTGAAAAAAATTGTTAAGTTGTTGGAGAAGGGTATTAAGCCTTAAATGCTTTTTTAAATATTGTGGTTTCTGTCATGCAACTAATAGCACAAGTAAGGAAATGTTATTTAAACCAATAATTACTTCAGAAGGAGTACAGCAAATCAGAAGTTGAGGGGTAATCTGGATGTGGTAATGTAAATCCCTAGGAAGTAGTTCTGCATTGCAAGGATGAGATATGAAGAGCTGAAGCCTGTTATTTTCAGAGACACTCAGAGTGCTGTCAGTCTCACAGAGGCTAGGTTAGCATTTTTTAACACTTTTCTAGGAACTTAGTTGGTTTTGTCCATCTTCAGGCTTATCTGGCTTAACTATGCCCTCCATGTGTGACAAAGGTGTAGGTGTCTGTATTGTAAGCATAAGAACTGGGATGCAATATATGCAAGGCAGGGGGGGTGGGCATAATGAACTTTATCTTTTGTTATGGTTTGGATTTTCCATAACACATCAGCTGCAGGTTGAGTAACCTTAGGTAACAGGAGAAACTGTCAGTTCTGTAATAATCCTCACTTGCATGGATGTGGCTCTGGATCAGCTTCTATAGAACAATAAATTAAGCAAAAGTTCTTTTTGTGATTTCTGTTTGTTTGACTGTAGTTGAAATAGCAAAAATGCATTTTGACACTGACTTTCTAAATCCTGTTGAATTTTACAAGCTAGAGGGTAAATCCTTTGTGAAGGAATCAGAAATGGAAGAAAGATTATTTTATGAAAGGCCACCATTTTTACATTATGCAGAAATACTTGCTTTGCACTGAATGACTCCATACCAGAGGCAGCACTATGATCTACAGCAAGTAGTAAGCAACAACCTCCACACTACCTGAATTCTAAAAAATTTTCAGGATATATATATATTTCCCAAAGACAAGAGTCTTGCGTTTATGTTTGAAAAGGATATTATAATTTCTTAAAGTCCTTATATTTTGAAAGTATTTTAATAGCCATTGTCCACTGTTATAGGCTAAAAGGGATAGATGCCAGGTAAAGTTTTAAAAACTGGTCTCTCTTTGGTTTAATTATTTTCATATGCCTAACCTGTAGGGTGTTTCTTAAACATCTTAGGAAGAGAATGCATAAGATATTCCAGAGGGGTTTCTAGATTTTTGTGAATATGTTTGTTTCTTTCAAGCTTCTGTTGGACTGAAATTTCTGACCCTCTATATATAGAGATAATACATTAAATTAAAACAGCCAACCAGTCAACACTGCCCAGAAAAAAAAATCATGATAATGTGAGAATTTGTGCACTTAATACAACATGAAGAATCTACTCACCTGCTACTGAATAATAATAATAAAAAAATTAGTGTCATTTCTCAAAAACCTTATGTATTTTCTAGAGTTGTTCCATGCCACTGTTTGAAGTACTGTGTTTCCTAAGATGAAATAAATTGGTGAACTGCACTTTTGTATATTAAAACATGTGAATTTTCTTGTGGTAAATTCATGACCTTAGCTTAGATGTTCCAGAGTAGCTGAAAATAGTCCCAGAAGCCCAGTGAAGAGTTGCAGAAGAAGATTCAGTGAGCAGTGTTTATGCTGGACAAGACATTTTAAAAATTTATTTTCATGGGTTTTGTTGGGTTTTTTTATTATTTTTAATAAAGTCTTCTTTCTTTAGTTTGAAAAACAAGCTAATTCTGGTACCCTTCAAGGAACACTATAAATATTGCAGTGTAGCTCCAAGGCCTCTAAGTGCTTATTTTATTAAAGAGCAAACTACAATAAACACCCTTTACCTTTTAAGTACTCTGGAATAGAGTTCTGCATGTGGTTCTCTTAAGAATAGAGTCAACAAATAGAGTTAACAATATCTTAACAATAGTATAAAATGTGTTTTAAGTTTGCAGCCATTTTTCTTGCTTGCTAGATCAAAGCAGGATCTACCCAGCCCATGGACTTGGAGGGAATCTGCAGAATAGCACTCAGAAAATCTTCCAGTTGAGCAAAACATGTTTAGGTGTCCAATTCCTTTGTCCTTGCTCATGGATGATGCCTTTGTCCTTGCTTGTGAAGTTGACTAATGCTACTTTCAAGGGTCACATCTGATAGAGATGAAGAGTTTAGTCAAATCTCTATTCTTTCCTCTCTAGCCAGGAGACATTAAGCTGTATGAAGTGGTGGAGTGGCCAGAAGTCTCTCTGCCTGCCATTTATCACAACTTTGGGATCTGCAAAATTCTGTTTTCCTGTAAACTGAAATGATTCCCTCCAGTGCTGAAGTACTAAACTGTACCTAAGCCACCTATTGCCCAGTTTCCACTGCTTTCTCCAGCTGCTGAGATGTAATTTAATCCTTTTTTTACTCTTCACCACTCAACTGACAAATTGAGAATAAAAGTAAAACCTGAGAAATGGCTGATGAATGAAGAGCACTTGTTTTCCTCAATGTGTGATGCAAAACCTGCAGCTTTCTCAGTTTGTTTGTGTCAGTTGGTCCTGTCTTAGCTTTAGCTCAGATGAAATATGTTAGTTGTGAAAGTGAATGGCATAAACCAGGTAATAACTAACTAAACTGGATGGTTTTCCAGTCTGAGACCTTTTTTTAAAATATAAATAGCTGCAAATAGTGCATATAATGTTAGTGCATATAAAAAACACCGAGTAGTTGACAATGGGAAAAAAAATCCATTGAACTAAAGTATTTGTACTGTATACACAAGTGCCATTTGCAAGCTGATCCATTCCTCTTTATGAGTTGAACTCATCCATGTTCTCATAGGAACGCCTTGTTGTTGTGCAAGCCAGGAAGTAAAATGAGATTCCTTACAATATTTTGTAAGAGGACAAAGGTAAGCACCTGCCTGAGACCTTGGATACTGGGCCCTGAATTCTCAACTTGATGCCCTAAGGATAAAGAAGGAAAAAAGATATATGGATTTGTGGCTCAGAAACTGGAAAACTGTACGTGGCTTAAAATCTCTTCTCACAAGCCAGTTTACATTAAAACCCCTGTTATTTCAGTATTTGGCATTAACTGAGAGCTTTAAATGCAGAGAATTAAGCTAAATTGAGTTTCACTGCTGCAATAATTGAGTCTGGTAACAAATGCTTCCTCCACTGCAAATATTGGCATTTATGTGCAGCCTGAAACCTCTTGGAAACATTCCCATTGACTTACCCGAGGAGTTAAGCAAGTTTTTCTAAAAGAGCTGATTTTAAAACTCTAAGTTCAACAAAACAGATCCCAAAATGTTACCAATCTGAGATATCTGAACCCTAGTTTTGGTGTTGATTGGTATTTTAGTAACAGATACCATCCCAATCAGAGCTTCTCAGACTGAAGAAACTCTGGGGATGGGATCCAAGAAGACTGAGGTGGTTACAAGGACTCAGTGAAGTAGCATTAGAAGATACTGTCTTGAGGTATTCAGGGGGGACCTATAACTTTTAAAAGGTGCATGTGTGGTGCACTCAGCTTATTCTTTGCCCTCCATTCCCTAGTTCAGAGAGGGTTGCCCAGAGGACATAAATTGGTATCAGACTACTAGAGGAGGGGACAAATGCTATTCAGCAGCTGGAAAAATTTTCAGGCCTAAAGGGACCCTGAAAAAAAATGTCTTGCAGCAGGGATGGGGCAGCAGAGGAGGCTGCTGGCACTACAGAACTGAGACACCAGAGGCTTTGCCTGCTCCTGATGGCATCTCCAGTCAAGAGATATTGCCCTTCAGGACTTACTGGGAAAGAGATACAATGCTATGAGCAGCCTATGTCTTTCATGCAAAACTTCATTTTTAAAAAAGATTATGTACAGAAACTTAAAAACAAAAAAACAACCACCCCCCCCACACCTTATTAGGAAAAAATCACTGGAAATCTTGCTGTTTGCTTTGCTAAGTCTTTCTCTTTGTCAGCCCGCATATCTGCAGCAAAATTTCTTGGTGTTCCCACTGCTTTTTGATTCTAATACTGATAAATAAAGCTATTAACAGGCTATTGATAAGTTTGATTTGACCATCTGGTATCACAAAACCTGAATGGCTCCTTCCATTTCATAGTGTAGCACAATTGCAAAACTTGCAAAGATGCAAATTACCCCGGAGCTAGCAAAAAACTTACTGATAATCTTTCTGGTTTTCAGTCCTCTTTCCAGTAGAACTGGATATGAACTGGTGTAGTTTTACTTTCATCAAAACTGGAAGTTTACCAGCTTTATTAACATGCATTTTTCCTTGCTCTGGTGTTATACTAACATCTCATTAATAGAGAATTAAGGGCTCCCTGATATGTTCCTTAAACAACAAGGACAACAAAATTTAATACACAACAACCCAAACCTGCCTGGTTGTATAAATTACATACAGATGTAATTACAGATAAATTACAAAAAATAAATTCTGTGAAGAGGCTTCTAGGTAGGATTTTTATCCTTTGGAAGCAAGCTTGTTTGTTTGTCTGCAGGAGGGGAATGCAGTTTCTCTAGGCTCACAGTCAGAGTTGGTTCCAGGTGATTTAGGAGTCCTAGGGAACTATGTTACTCTTTCTTCTGTAGTCCTGAGGGGCAGGGGGGAAAAAAAAATGAAAAACCTTTTCAGCTTAAATCAACAGTTGTTTTGGTTTTGTTTGGGTTTTTGTGTTGTTGGTTTGGGTTTTTTGTTTGGTTTTTTTTCTGTTTGGTGCATGGAAGCACACTAGTGCACACTTCTCAGTTCTGGTTTGCGTAGGAACTGAAGTTGGCATTTTTTTCTGATGAGAACAGCAATAGCATGGGATGGAATCTTGAAAAGGAAACTTTTTCTATTTTGGCCCTGGTTTCAGGAGAATCATTGTGAAGATTATGTGCTCACTGAAAATACTGCAGCACATTCTCAGAATTTTTCAGCTTGCACAATATTTAAGTTTTTCCTTTTCAGTATCAATGTTACAATTGCACAAGAGGTTCATGCTGTTAGAATTATCAAATGGATATTTCAGTTTTGAGATGCTGAATGAGGTGGCTATGGATATTAAATAATTTAGGTGCTAGTGTCTACATTCTGATCAAGAAGACCCTGGTTTCAAGTCCTCTTTGTACATAGTTGTCTTGGTTGCTATCTTCCAGGTAAAGAATACACAAGAATTTAACCTGCTCATTCCTTGAGTTTGAAATGACAAGGTCTCATATGTTATCTGTAACTTAAGATTTCTTATTAACCTATGCATGTTTCCTTTCTAAATCCATTAGTTCATTAATTTTTGCCTTTGCTTCTTGTTGTATTTCCACTAACATAATGTGAGAAAGCCTAGAAACCTGAAGAGATTTGTTTTAATGATTTTCTATTCATGCTACCATGCTCCTGCATGGAATTCATTTACTAAGAAGGCTTTATAAGAAAACCTATTTTATGCCACTTGGCAGGGAAGACACAATGCTTAATTGTAATGAGTATTGATTGTTTTTAATTTGCTTGCTGTGTGTTAAGAATCAGCTTTCTTTTCCATCATTTAAGGAAGAGAAGTCACTAGCCCTATTTCTCACCTACCCTAGACTGTCCTCACTGGAGCCATGCAGGGTGCAGGAGTACAACAGAGTTTTGAGTGGAGAGTTAGCAAAAAGATCTGTTTGCTCAGGATTCAAATTGCAACGACCTTGTTCAGTTCATTGATGGGAATCTTCTCTTCACAAGTTATGACTTTTGAATGACTCAAATATTCACCCAGTTTCCCTGGTGGCTTTTTCCCAGGCAGTGTTTCTTGTTTCAGTTGAGCATAATCTGTTGGGGGTTTTTAACACAAATTTGTGATGCCAGTAGTAGAAATAAAGATAACCTTTTTAATGTCTGTAATAATTTACTCAGGTTGAGAAGTGAAAGGCAGCTCTCCTTTTGTCCTTTAAATGTGTGAAATATTGTAACTTGATCCATCACATGGTGATGCTGCTGATATAACGAGCTGCTGTTTATGGATTGAAAGTTTTAAAGAGAATGCCACAAATATTACTCATAAACCTTCATGCAAGACTTTGTATATGGATTTTAGTCAGGTCACAAATATGCTTATAATGCATTGTACAGAATTGGAGTTTGTAGAGGTGAAGCACATTCAAGTTTGTAGTTTGAAAATATTGATGGTGAAAGTTTGGTGTGTAGGAAGCAATTTCACAGCACTTGTGCTGTGAAGAGCATCCCATAAATACATGTCAGGATGGCTTCTTACACCCTGATATTCAGAATGAACTAAGAAGTAAATTGTGCAAGATACCAGCCAGGAAGAGCTGATTTCAGAGATAAAGGCTAATAGCTGTTTTTTCATTATGGGCTTTGTACAGCATCATGTGTTTATCTCACATTCTGCTTGGGTGCAGCCTTTAGTTGAAGAAAGCTGACTAATGTCTGAATGAAATCTTTGCTCCAGTCTTGCAGGACTTGACTGACTGCCTGTTCCATTTGGCTAATAAGAAATAATGTCATCTTAATTGAGTTTTTTGCAATATGTGCATTTTGGGAAAGAGATCAAGTCCTCGCTTCTCTAACTAACCTACCTTTGGGTGGGAGGTTCTTTTTTGTGTGAATGCAGAAATCCTCAGACTTCTGTGGAAAAAAATATTAACTGGGTTTGGCAGTAGGTTTTTAAACTCTATGCTGAAAGCTGACCTTTCAGTCGAGTTCAGTCTGCCGGATGCCACAACATCATCCTTTTGAATTAAGAGCTAGACTGGCCTAAAACTCACCTCACAAGGAAAATGCTGCTTTTCATGGAGCTGGGTCCCAATGTCAAGGGGAGAAACAGTGTCTGAATTGGAGGGAACATTGCAGAGGTAGGAAGAGGAGAGATGTTGGGAAAAGTCATGCAGTCAAATTAGCTGTAACACTGACTCAGCCATCAGAGTACTCCAGTGATTGTGCTTTTAGGTATTTTGAGACATAACTTACAACCTGTTGACATCCTCAGGCATATTAAGGACTCTCTCAGAACGGGGGGTAATTTAGCAGCCTGACCAAGAGTTAGTGTCCTCACTGACTTCTTCCTTGGGATTTGATAGGAATTGACTCAGAGGCCAAGATCTTTTGATTCTCAAGAGCACCCTATTATCAGGTGATAGCTGTCTGATGGTGTTTAAGAAATGCAGATTCTAGAATGTTTAAACAGTAGGTTGTTCTTAGACTAGCTTTGATTCCTTGAGCAGATTACCAGTAGGATGTAGTGTATATAAGAGTTTTATGGGATGTAAAAATAGGAAAAGGAAATGCTATGGCTTGTGTTATGGAGGAAGATGTTTATCATGATTTTTGGTTTTTATATTTGTTTGGTGGTTTTTTTGTTGTTTGGTTTTGTTTTTTTTTTTTCCCAGACATGGAGTATATCAATCATTTGCTTAGAAAAGCAAAGATTGGGGTGGGGGGTGTAGCTTTGTTTTGAATGTTGTATTTTGGCTTTTTGCCCTGATGGTATTTCATAGACTTTAATTTGTTTCTGTGATCTTTTCTAGGAATGTCTGTCAGAAGATGAATTACACTAAAAATTAAAACCCACGCAGCAATATCAACACTTCAGCAGTAATGCAGAAAAAATTAGAAATGGAAATTGAGATTTAATGTGGAAGTAGTCGTGATTAATGACAGGCATCAAAGTTTGCTTCAGTAAAACGTGGATTTCAATTGGTTGGGTTGATAAGTCTTTTTATACATGGAGCAGGTACTGGTTTTCTCTTTTGGAGGAGAACAGAGCATGGGAAATGACACAAGTTACAAAAGAAAAAAAATAATAATCATGTGGCAGGAGGCTGCATTGATTGTGTCTGATGCACACAGCTTAGTCTTCCTCTTGAAAAAGATGGGATTCACTGGAGTTCTGTTCAAAAGTGACTTGAAATGAGATAAGTCTCCCCAAAATCAGTAATATGTGGTTTAAAGCTGTAAAAATGTAAACTGTTTGTTCTTGTTCTCTAAATTCAACTCAGTAGGGTTTTTCTAACTTCAATTTGAACTGGCTAACATTTTGCAAGTCAGACCTGTTGACTGTTAAATATTAAATATACAGATAATTACTGTATCAGTCTTAGTTTCACAATTACTGGGTCTTGAGGCTCTTGGATCACCACACGAGAGTAGTCATGTGTCATCAATAAAACAGATTATTATTTTTAAATTTTTTTTTGTAAATGAAACTGCAAACATTCTAAACATCAGTTTATATTGTTTAGCCCTTAAATTTTACTTTGCCATACTGCAGCATCTGTAGATCTCTCTGATATCTTTATTTCTGTTTTGTCTTCATCAACTGTAAGAATTTTTACTTACAGTTAATGTACTGTAAATAAATGTACTGAGGATAATAAATAATGGTTTATATCAGTCAGGCAGTGGATTTAATATTATCGTGCAATGGATAGTGCAGGTAAAATGGAAGAATTTACTAATCAACCAAGTGTTACCATTTTTCTTTTTTCAGATCTACATAATTTTAGGAAGGGGGAAGGTGGCAGTGTTAGGATAAGGCATTCGTTAAATGAGAGGGGTTCAGTGTCCAACATGAAGAAAGTATTATAAATTGGCTTCTGAAAAGAGATCTTGGCAGGTTTGGGAAGCTGACATACAGTCTTCTGGGAAGTTGGAAGTAGTTGGTAACTGTTGGAAAGGGCAGGAAATGGCACTGATTGTACATTACCAAAATTTCATAGTAGCAATGTTGGGAACAGTAGTGTAGTGCTGCTTTATGAGGTTTTTTTGGAAACTACTGTACCTGATGTTTATAACCAGAGTAAGGAAATGTCATACAGCTGAAATTGCTGTTAAAAATCCATTAAAAAGGTCAATTTAAATATGCTCTTAAATGTCATCAGTCCGAGTCTTTAAATTTCATTCTTCTTTATATTATCTTATTGTAAAGTCTTGATATTTTAAAGCAGTATAATATACTTGCTCTCAACACCATCTGAGACACTTCAGAAAACTAAGTGATTTGCTGCATTTCCATGTAGATAAATTTTGTGCAGCCATGAACAGTGCTGAAAGGAACAAGCATGTTAACTTTTTTGTGAAACAGCTACTGTAGAGTTTTAATAATAACCTTTAAAAAATCCTGTTTCCCAGTGAAGAACCAGCTGGGCATCAGACTTTTCTGCATTGATCCACTCATTGATCTTTTCAAAAGAGGCTGTGAGACTACAGGAGCTCCTCATTTATTAGGGATTGTTTAAAAGTGACTGGAGACTGTGAGAGCTTCAGTAATGAGGTGTCCCATGCTGACAACCACCCCTGCACAGTGTAGGCTCCAATTTTTATCTACCTGTGTGTTGGGTACCAAGCCTGCAGCCATCAGCTGTGGCTCCCTCATGGGGGAGGCTGTGGCTTCATCATCATCCCTGTGGCCTCCTCATTGCTCTCACAGCGTGTGACTGGAAGAGTTTATTATGTGACAAGATATATATATACATATATATATTTATATTTGGATGAGTCACCTAACCTGAAAGACATTAATCTACAAATACCAATAGTAGGGGGCTTTTTGGCTTTTTTCTTCTTCAGCTGAGGCATTTGTTGTCTTCTTTGAAGACTCTTTTACCTCTTATTTGCATTTTGGGCTCCTTCATTTGGTAGATTTGTGCAGGGTTTTAAAAATTTATTTATTTTTATCAATGAGAGAGCTCGTTTCTGAGACTGGAGTGTATTGGTGAAGGTGTTAAATGACCTTTGTGGTCAGGACTCTGGTTCTTCTATTTCTTCTGAAGACTTCCAGAATCTCTAGGATATTCCTGGAATGTCTTGGTGCTTTTTGCTAGATTTGGTTTAGGAGATTTATTGTAGACTTGATGGCTGTCATGGAACTAAAGAAAGAAAGCTTTTTGGACCCCATGAGGGAGGAGGGGATCTATTCCCTCCCAGTTCTTACCATACTCTAATTAAGATCAGAAAATCAGCAGCTCCTCCCTCTTTTTCCTCTCACCTCCTGCTGGCCATGCTGCTGTTTGTTCCAGCCAGCTCGCCATGTGCTCTCAAGTTATGTACATATATATATCTCTCTATATTTGTATTCTTTGTTACCTTACCCTTTCTGTTATTACCTTTCCCTTGTGTTAGTAAAATCTGTATCTAATTGTTTTCAGTTTCCAACTTAAGGTCTCCAGTCTTTATTCCTCTTTTATCTTCCTTTGGGAGGGGGAGAGAGAGGAATTCTGTCATTAAGTGTGTGGCCTGCCCAAACTGCTAAACTGTGACAACGGCATGTTCAATAATATTAAAAAAAAAAAAAAAAAAAGCAACCTAAGAAAGAGCCCTAAAGGGCATATAGCTTCCTTGAGAGCTGCTGTAAGGAGCATAGTGTTATTAAAACTTCCCTCTCTACTGAATTCCAACTTTTTGCAGATGGAAGAAGAATTTTAAAATGTTCACAAAAGCTCAAGAGTAATTTGGCAACGTGGCACACTGTTGAAACACTTCGGTTTTAGAGAAAGTGGGGGGTAAGAAAACCTGTGACTTCTATGTTAAACTCTCTAAGAACTGTAGAAAATAATCATCACTGTATACCTGGACAAAACATTTTTAAAAAACAAAAACAGAAATCTGGGGGGGTTTTTTGTATATTTTGTGGGTTTCTACATTATAAAATTTAACTATTTGCGCTCACATTCATTGGTTCTTTTGGGCAAAAGAGGAAACTGAGTTTGAGCAGTCTAAAATGATAGTTTTCTAGTTCATGTGTGGTTTGCCCCCTTGCACCAACTGTTTTCACTTGGGATATATCCTGTTCAAGAAAGCAATGCCACTGTGTTGGAGAAGAACAATTCTGTATATATATGTGTGTATATATATATAATATCTATATGTTAGAGGGAAATAATTGAGTAGCAATCAACCAGCTTTATTTTGGGTAGAGGTAAATCTGAAAAAACCCCAAAACAACAGCTTGCACTCTGAATAATTTGTCAACTCTTCCTCTCAGCCTTGGCTATAAGCAGGGAGGTGAGGAGGATGTGGCACTGAGGGGTGGTGTGGCCTCTTCAGAGACAAGTAAGTGACCCACGGGTGGGGGAACAGGGACTGCCACTGAAATGAACAGAACATCCAACCTGCAGCTCTGCTGAACTTAGAGAGAACAAGCCTGGGAGCTCTATGGATTTATTGGCCTGAGTGTTCAATGGTCGTGAGCAAGTTATTTAATTTCCTAACTAGGGACCCTTCTTCAAATGCTGAAAACAGAGTTTGGACTGAAGCTTTTTAAGAGCCTATTAAACAAATATTTGGCTAGTCACCCCATGGGTTCCAGCAGAGTGCATTAGCTTCAGCACCTATCAGGTTGCATGTTGAATGAGGGGTGCTGATGTGAGTAACTGGCATCTTCTGCTATCCTGCTCTGATTTTGTTTTGCTGATCAGAATGAAAAGGCAAGAGTGGCACTATTTCATTAGTGGGAAAAGCATGTAATGAGTTAATATTTCAGTCTTTCTCTTTTGTAAAATAAACAACAGAGAACTACACCACAGTAATGAGAATAGTTTTTTCTACTACAATTTAATGAATTTAAATTTGTATCTAAGCCTTTAAATTTTCCTGCGTGGTTCATCAGCTGTGTGATGAAAATTTTGTACTTGTTATGCCAATAAAATACATCTTCAAAGAAGTATGTTGTGTTCTTCCTGTGTGCAGCAGCCATTTGAAAGTTTACTGAGAGAAATATAATCAGAGAACAGAAAATGTGTCTAGAGATGCATCAGAGAATTCCAAAAAGCCACGTTGCTTTAAACAAACAAGTCTCTGCTGTGAAATACCCTTGTGCTAAGCATGCAGACTTCTCTGGTTCTGTTAGATTACTGTAGGTATCCAGACATCATGGATATTTTCTCCTATGTAATAGTATTCAGTATAGCACAACTTCCTTTCCTTAACAGCTTTATAACATGCAGATGACAGGCAGGTATCCTTCCTTGAGTGGTGCACTTTTTTCAAAGTAAAGCAAAGCCAAGATTTGAATTAAATATAAAAATTTACTTCTAATATAAGCATCTTTGCTGCACCCTATACTTTTGCATTTATTTCATTCTGTACAGTTGGTGTAGGACTCAGAGTGCAAATTTCTGTACTTGGCTTTCAGTTGTTTTTTTTCCCCCCTCCCCTTTCACAGAAAGAGATATCCCTGATAATAAGTATCCTTTGGACCAGAATAAAACTTTTTTCAACAGAGAGGAAGTAAGAGTATTCCAGGAATACCTATTGTATCTGTATGGAAGTGTATAAAGGGTGCAACTTCCAGGAGTGATGTTTATGGATCTGGCACCAGCTGGTTTCAACCAGGAAGTTAGGAACCTGTTAAAATGTGGAAGAAGAATTTATTGCTAAGCTTGAACCGTAGCACTGTAAAGCAACTGTATCTCAGAAAACACAAGGAAACAATAGACAGTAACTCAGTCTATGTTCTTATTTTCAGGCATTCCTGGGTATGAATTTTATATTTTTTCTTCATGCAATGGATTGCAATCCATAGTGGGTGCCATTCAGTTTCCTGCCCTTGGGCTGATGCCTGGCTTGCCAAGAATCACATAATGCAGATAGAGGCAGAAAAAGGTGTTTTAATATCTTGCAACAGTCTGTGCTGGGTTTTTATTTTCTACTGCCAAGCAGAAAGAACAGAAACATACTGACTAATTTTTACCAGGACAATAATCAGGCATCCACCCGTAAACATGAGTGTAGGCCAAAGGAAAGCAAAGAGGAGGCTTTTGGGGGGATAAAGTCTGCTTAGAATGACATTGGTCTGCATTCCTCCTGGGTCATAGTAGCATGGTAAAGTCTGGTACTTCTTGAAGTTGCTGGCAATTGTTTCTATTCGTGCTTTAACTTCTTTCAAGTTCTCTGACTTTCCTGGAACGTATGAGCACTGGAATAAGAAATCAAGGTGATTCATTATGATGGACACTCCATTGCAGGGTTTATAGTAAAGTTATATTGAGTAAACCATTAAACATGCTGGTACTGAAACTCCTCTGCATCCTTGGCAGTCATCTTGGCTTTCTTATGTCCATGACCCATTTGCCAGCTTCCCTGTTACTGTCAGCATGCCTATGCCCTCAGTCTGCAGATTTATAGGTTGGAATAATGCTGTTGGGAACTAGCAATGCATATGTGCTTGAAATAGAACTGCAGGCACTGGGACTTACATTTTACTATTATAGTGCCAAGCTCTGATGTCTAACAAAGCTTCTGGGCACCACCACAGCAGAAATGCTGATTTTACAGAAATTCACAACTTTATTCACAACTGCCAACTGTCAGTTTGCAGGAAATCAAAGCTGCTTCTCTGTGGACTTCTGGTTGTAACTGGTAGACAAATAAGTGGAAAACATGGCTATTGCAGGTTTCCTACTTGTCCTAATTCACTTTATATTCTTAGAGAGTGTTGAGCTGGAATAAGTCCTCTGAAATACTTGATGTTTTGGAACTGGATGAACCTGACGCTGCCTGGGACAGTGTCCCAGTTGGAGTACTTCTGGCTGTGAGAGAGCAAGCCTAAAAATGTTGACCTCTTTGATTCCCAAGCAGAATTTGGCAGAAACAAAAGGATAAAACCCTACCTGTTTACCTCCCTTCTTTTCTCCCAACTTAATACTGTGCACCCATGTTTCTGTCCCACCCTTTTCTTTGGGAAGAGATCCCTAAAATATAGCAAGACCCCAAGGGGTTTTTGCTGCAGCCCCCAGCACCTCTGCAGCACTCGGGTGCTTCATGCAGTGCCACTGCCTTCTCCAGGAGTCGAGGTTTCTGCTGCCGTGCTGGCCCAAAACAATTGCACAGCACACCAAAGACAGGTTAATTTTACGGCTGATTGCCTTTCAAAACTACTAATTTATTTTTCTCTGCTGTCTAAAATGTGCATCATGTTCCCAACAGTCCCCTCCTTTCCTCTGTCTCTGCTTTCTTTACTCCCCGCTTCCTGTCAGGTACCTATAATGAAAGTAAAATTGGGATTTGTCCTCTTGCTGAGGACAGTTTTTGGCTTCATGTCTCTCCTGTTCAACAAGCAACTGAGCAAACCACAGTTTATGAACTAATTCTTAACATTGATTTTCACCTTGGGAGTCTTATTTATTTTTTAAGCATTCATAAGTATTAATTATTCATGTTTTGTCGGTCTAATTGCTTAATTACCATAAACATAATAATTGATTTAATGTTTAAAACAAACCCCAAAATTTAAATTTCTGAAATAGTTTAAAGATGCCTTGGTCTGAGCACATACAGTAAGATTGTTAGGATGAACAGCTTGTACTCTTACTCTGTTCCTTGGTTTAAAAATAATCATCCCCCCCCTCAAAGGTGTGAGATAGCTTCAGGGAGTGATTATTCAAACTGCGTTGCAATACCTTAGAATTTCTTTCCAGTGTATCTTCAGTCTGATACAGCATAACCTCTTGTCCTGAGGCTGTCAGATTAACCCACACCTGTAGACAGGGGTAAGGAAAGGCATCCTCATCCTCTGAGCCTTCGCTCTTTGGGCATGGAACTTTGTCTTGGATGTTGACTTTGAGTACCTTGCACAAAGTTTCTGTTGTCCAGACACTACAAAAACAAAGCATAAGGTTTTGCTTTTCAGTGTGTGAGTGGTGCCTGGTTTGAGGTCATGCTGGAGGTGTCTGTGTGTGTGTGTGTGTGTGTGCCAGCTGTGAGTGGGGGACAGGCTGCTGGATGCTCAGTCCTGGTGCCATCTGCTTTGCCCAGCCCCTGGTCATGGGTCCTCATCAGGCACACAATCCAGGAAATCTTTTTTTCCATTACTGTTTCTTACATGTTCTGTGGTTTGAAGTTAGATTCTAACCCCTTCAAGGGTTATTCAAGAAAGAAAAATTGCTATGGATTTTAATGGTTGTTAGTAAATATTTGCAAGTGCAGTACAACTTCTTTGAAATCTGCTGAGTATGGTGGAGCTTCTGACGTCTCAGAAGTATTTTAACAAATTTCAGTCAATAATTCTGAGAACTCAGGTCAGTTCTTATGTCCTGTCCCCACCTCCTTTTCTTTGTTGCAGGGATCTTTTGCATGAATAAGTAGTAGGAATTACCCTGGCAAAGCTTTTTGGTATTACATATACCTTTTTCTCAGAAGTTTATTTTGCTTAGTTGGTTTGGGTTTGTTTTTTTTTGTTTGGTTTTGTTTGTGTTTTGGTTTGGTTTTTTATTACTGCTACCACTTTAAACTTCAGCTTATAGCAGTACACATTTTTTGGAAAAAAAAAAAAAAGTAAAAAAATAATCTTACTCCAGGTCTTAAGAAATTGGTTTTTTACATGCAAATGTTTTTTGTGATTTAATCAGGAGGCTGAAAAATTCATTAAAAATAACTGTGAATTACTTTGTTTAAGGTAACATTTTTCAAACATTTTTGATCTTAAGGGTGCTTTTAGCAAGACAAATTTGGTGGGTAGACTTCATTTCTCCATCCAAATCTTCAAGCTTAAAAACCTGACATGCATTCTTCATCTTTTTAGTTGGGATTTTTTTGTTTGTTTGGGCTTTTTTGTTGTTTGTTTGTTTTATTTTTTTGCAAACTGGTTTTGTGTGTGGAGAGAGAATAT
Source organism: Florisuga fusca (assembly GCA_038090715.1). Classification (NCBI taxonomy): domain Eukaryota; kingdom Metazoa; phylum Chordata; class Aves; order Apodiformes; family Trochilidae; genus Florisuga; species Florisuga fusca. Next base: position 1,076,369 of record JAAWXA010000026.1, on the reverse strand, counting down.
GCAAAATGAAATAAACATGTGGGCAATAGTAACTTCTTCAGCATTCATTGGATTCTGCTGCATTTGCTGTGCCAGAGCAGGCTGGTGAATGTACAATGTGTTAGCACATAGTTTGGCATTGCTTTAACAATTGCATTTAATGCTGACAAGAAAAAGAGATAGCTTTTTGTACTCATAATCAATTGACTGTTATTACCTTTTAGTGTAGAATGGCACAATGGTGATCCCAATAAAAAAGTACATCACCATGGAGCAGGCCACCATTCCCAGCCCCAGGCACAGAGCTCGTGTCTCCCCTCGCTTTTGTGCGGTCACCAACTTTTTTCCCAACATGATGTGGAGTTCTGAAGAATGAACAATATGTTTCTGATACAAAACAAAATACAGAAAGGATTGAGAAAGCATGACTAGAATTGATTACAGGTATCACTGTTGTGTAACAGTTTCCTGAAATATAATGTATCTCGTGGAGGGGCAGTCCAATTTCTGCAAAAACTAGAGTTAAAAAAAGGAGAAAACCTGCTGGGATTTTTATTATTATTATTGGTATTATCTGATATTTACCCTATAGTCTTTTAATAAGTGTATGTATGTGGAGGCAAGGCCTGTGAAGATCAAAGGAAAAAATATTTGAACATTGAAATGCTACTGGCTTTAGTGTACTGTAAACCTGAGTATTTGTATTATTAACAATAAAAAACATAAAAGTCTATAGGTGGTAAATCATGTAGCATAACTCAGGACTCTTTACAGATCTTTTTGCAAGTGCATGACATCCAAAAGGCTGTTCCAAGGTGTCCAAAGGAACAAATGCAGTTGGAATACTGAGTTCTATTCCGTTCCATATTTAATGCCACTTTAAATAAAACACAAATGCCCACTGTGAATTTTGCAGACAGCATTTGGGCAGGAGTTGTTGTCCTGGTGATGGGGCACAATTCCCTGGCATTGTAAGAAGCATCAAGTTCAAAGCTGCCATAAGATGAACCTTACCTGTTCACTGGCACTTGAGTTAATACAAAATGGGAGCTAATGCCCTTAAATAGGGCTGTATGGTGTTTTTCTTGGTCTGTGGGGCTATAAATAGAACCTGTGGCATGGAGCACTGTCAGTGTTTGCAGTGTGCCTGTGTACGTATGTACAACCATGCACAGACAAGTGCAAGGAAACCCTGCACAGAAAGGTGGGTAAATGTCAGTGGTGACTGTTCCTTGGAAACTTGTATCATCTCTTTAGTTCTCTGGTGGAAAAGTGTAAATGACATTTTCAAAACCCCAAATAACGCTAAAATATTTTAAAATATGGGAACGTTGTACAGCACAGAACATTAAGAGCAGTTGACATGAAACACTCTTTTCTTTACCTATTGTGCATCTTAATTAGAGGAAGGAATGGAATCAAAGATCATCCTCAGTCCTGGAGCATGGGCCCTGACACCGTGTGGTACCTGAGTGACAGTTTCTTTCAACAGAGTTGGTAACTAATAATAGGCAAGTGAAAACATGCACTGTTAGCAAGAAATTCTTAAATACACTAACAGTGATTAATCTTTAATTTATTCTGCATGAAAATGAACAAGTGTAAGACTGGAACTGCCACTGTTACTTGTGGAGAGCTTCTAGTGGCCTAGTGCTCTCAATCTCTTGAATTGTAGATAAATTTCATTTTAGATTAACTGTAATGTTTACATAGCTGTCCCAGTTATGCTGAGAAATCGTGAGGTAATCATCCCCCTGGTTATGTTGAAAACAAGAACCATGGGGCTGTTAACCAAAGAATTAATAAGAAATGTAATTGCCTCATCAGTCTAATGTCAGTCACATACACAAAGTGCCAGTAAGTTCATCCTTCCTAGTCATCAGACATTGCCAGACTACCTTTTTAAGATACATAAGGAATTCCTTGCTGTAAAGTGGAAATTTTGGAAATGTCCAAAAGTTTTTCCCACCATTATGTGCAGTGTTGCTCCCCAGCCTGGCACCAACTGGGCTCTGCCTCTTCTCCCCCAGTTCAGATGTCTTCTCCACCCAAAGAGGATAAAGACAAGTGAATTATGCAGAGAATGTTAACAAGAAAGATTGATCTAAAAATATCTCACCAAGTGCTCCTATAAACTTATCAAAATAACTGCCTAAATCTTCAAGCAGTGTAAATCTGAGAGGTACTCATGTCACTGCTGTGTTGCTGCACCAGATTAGATGCAAATGTGGCTCCTAAAACTGAACTGCATACTTCCTCCTGCATTTTTATTATGCTGAGGGGACCAAAAAAATCCATATTCCTATTTTGTGTATGTGCAGAATAATTTAAGAGAAAACTTTGGTCACTGAAGGAAGCCCCATGTGCCCTATTTTCCTTTCATATAAATATTCTTGTGTCCTTTTACTGAAAATTTTGCATTTTCTGTGTCTCATGACAAAGGAATGCTGTGCATGCACATCAAAAAACATATTTATTTGGAATTTTCCCTGCGCTTAAAAGGTAAAAATTTTTTTTTTTACTTTCTTTTTTTTTTTTTTTTTAAGTGTTTTTATATTAAAANTTTTTTTTTTTTTTTTTTTTGATCAGAAATTGTTCTCTTCTTTCCCCTAGGTCTGCCAATATTTATTTATTTTTGTTTCCTCTGAGAAAACCATTAGATCTCTGAAAAATGAAGCTCTATAGAGGACTTGTTTTGCCCAGGAAGTCTGTGAGCATATTTGAATTGAAAGAGGTTTGAAGTGTATAACTTTAGCTTCAGTCCAGCCTTCAAGAGCAAATATGTTGGTATCTTTGGCACAGAAGTTTGTGGGGTGCCTCCATAATTATTATGACAATATAAGCTGCAAATCTTTTCATAATGTTCCTTCTCCATAATCTTCATCAGTCTAGTTACATTATACAGCACATTAGCTGTGCCACTTCAGCGTGTAATCACTGCAGTGCCAGCAATCCTAGGGATGCTGTCTGCTCAGGTTTGGAGTAGAATTCCCTGTTCTGATTAGAAAGCATGTTTGGTAGTTGGTGGGAGGTCTGTCCCCTCCTTTCCCTTTTCTTGGGGAGTTTCCAGTGCTCTGAGCTGGGATGGGACCTCTCTCAGGCTGTTTCAAGCTGCTGATAACTTTTGTGTTGTGGTTTTGGTAGAACTGCTGAAATCATGTCACTTGCTTGCACGAGGGTTGTGAAAAGGTGTGTGATACAGGGTAAGGTGGTGCTGAACCTTTATGGAAATGTGCACAGGAGAGACTGCCACGTATCCTTGCAGCTGTCCTGGAAACCTCAAGTGGCAGTATTTTGACTGAGTTACATTTTGCAACTACATTTATTTTATGAAATACACTTGTATCACTTTGCTTTATTAATGAACTGTTTACCTGATGACACTTGTGTGAATTAAAGATGTTAACTTTTTTGGTTTAAAAACCCCATGCAGTTGCTCAGAAGTAGTTCTGTTAAGTAATTTTTAAGCTACTTACTTGGTTCAGCAGTTCTGAAGTTTTTCTAGAGTGTTTCTTCTGGATTCTGTGCAGTACAGGGCTGCACAAAATAAATCAATTTTTGAGTCTATTTCCAGGAAGTCTGCAAGAGTCCAAGTGCCTTGTTCCTCTCTCACTTGGAGGTAAAGAAGCCTTTGAAGGAAAGCCAAACACACAAAGCCATCAAACTCAGAACCGAGATAAGGTGTATTTATCATTAAGATGAATAAAAGCTGTGATCACATAGGGGCTGCAGACTCCTGAAATTCTGTAATTTGTGAAAAGATTAGGATTACCTTGGCTAATACTTGTGGGGAATTATCTGATTACTGTTGCAAAAGAGTGAACAACTCTGACTTTTCTGCAGCATGTGAGCTGTCTGGGCTGTCTTCCATAGTGCTGCAGATTTAGAAAGATTGCTGCTCCCAAAACCACTGTACTTTTCAAAACCCAAAGCTATTGCATGCTCCTAAGGAAAACATTTGCTTAAAAATGTACTTACTGTTTCTGAAGAAATGATTCCTTCTCCGATGGAAAAACTTCTGTTATATGACAGACTTGGGAGAGTAGCAGGACTTAAAGCTGAAAGGGATTTTTATGATTCTTTTTTTCCCTTTCCTTTACTTCTCTGGGTTTGCTTTGCTGTGGCTGAACTCCTAACTTAGTTCCCTTATTACAAAGCTTGCTGTAACCATAAATGGTAAGGTATGAAAGATCTCTGTCCTTTTTGAGATTAATAGCTGAAAACCAGGAAGCCACAATATTAAGACCAACTACAGCTGAACAGGCTGAGTTTTCACGTAGCCCAGGGACCTTTGCCACATATCCTGGTGGATTTGCCTTAAGCTGTGGTCCTACTCCTTTTACACAGCTTTTTAGTTCAGAAATCTGATAGGTTTTTTGGGTAAGATTTAAGGATAGTCTCTATCAACGACCAGTGGTACTGAGTCTTGATACCTGAGCTATTAACAACTGTCTGTGGGTGCTTTGTTGCCACTAGTTTTGGTCAGTTTGGAGGCAACAGATGCGACAATTTTGACTGTACATCAGAGCCTAACAGACAAGAACAAAGCATCCCTCATGCTGCAGACATATTTGTGTTCCTCTGGCCAAAAAGCCAGGTCTGTTTTGGGACGAGTACACAGATAACTCCTAGTACAGAACTCCAGAGAAGGGCTAAAATAGGAGGAGGGGTGTTTGGTTTTTTGCTTTGGTTTCATTTTTTAGAGAGGAAAACTTTTCTTGGGGTACAAAAAGAACTGAAATTAACTAATCCAGTAAAAGCATTAAGAATATTCTAAGCATTGTAAACAAGGGCAGGATCCCTTCCAACCTCCTTTTAGGTGTCTAATCTGCTTTTACACTTTAAGTTGGTCTTCCAGGCTTCATTTTTGTAAAAGATTTGAAGTTGATGTGTTCAGAGAGTTCATACTGTCTGAAGATAACAGATGAATCTTCCCCAAAAGTAACCTTTTCTATTTTTATTGGTGCAGAAGAGAGCACACAAAGCTAACTTGAATTTAGACAACTGTCTGTTAGACACCTAGAGCTCAGTAAGATGAAGCCTTCTGCTGTCATCTAGATTGGAAAGATTTAAGATTATAGTCTTTTTTTAATATTTCAGAAATGATGGAGCTAATTTAAAGGATGACATTTGAAAGTTGGAAAAAGCCATATGTACAAAACTTATTCAACTTATTCCCAGATAAAATGTGATCCATCTGGGTGCAGCTTTCTATTATTTTTTGATATTTGGAAGACAAGATTGACTATTTCAAAGATGCAGTCTCTGGCTTCAGCTGAAGATGGGTTTATTAAATGTAACTTTGGGCCTGGGTGACTGAGGAGTGAAGGCAGACAGCAAGGTAGTTTGTGCTGACTGAAATCCATCTCCAACTCTGTCTCTTCTGCTAACTCACTGCTGGGAAGGCTGAGTTCCTGAAAGTGTTCTGTGAATATGGGGGGTGGATCAAACTGGGGCCAGTTTAAGGTCAGCTGGAGCAAAAGACAGTAGTCCCCGTTGCTCTATGATCCATTTTCAAACACTAGTTTTAGCCAAGGTACAAAATGTTGCAAGCTTTGCTTGAGGTGCTGTTTTAATGTGATCCCTGACTATAGTTGGGGGAAGAAAGAGAAGACAGTGTCAGGTTAGGCTTTTTTTGAGCTTCAAATACTCTACTTTGAATCTGAACAAGATCTTTTCAATGTCTTGCTTTCCACTTATTTTATTACAATGTATCAAACCCTCTGGCTAAGGACAAAATAAATTAAATTTGAGGGATAATTTCCCATCATTCTTCAAAAAATGAGCAGTGTTTCAACTTGGAAAAGAACTACTGTGTCTGTAAGGTAGCCAAGTATCTACACTTAAAATTATCAGTCTCTAAGCCTGAAAGAAGCTATAAGACAAAGACAAGTAAGATATATAATTCTGAGGAGATATTTTCTCTAGTGTAAGAAAAAATGTGGGAGAAGCAGGCATGTGGCTCTGAGAGAATTTTTGTAAACATTAGTGTCCAGAGTAGCTCTGTTTTGTAAATAAAAATATGGAGGGATGTTAAACATTGAAGCAGTAGCAGGGAAAAAGAGTTTTTAATATTTATTTGCTGTACTCAAGCCCTTGTCCATTGGGCACCATCAGTATTGCTGAATGCTTTGTTCCAGCTCTTGTTTCTGACAGGGCAAGCTCAGGTGTGTGGTAGTTCAGAGGACTCTCTACCCTCCCAGGGACCTGGACTGGTTTTGCTGTGATTCTGAAGCTTAAAGGAAGCTCAGCAGAGTTGGGTTCAACCCCGTGATCTACTGAAGAGTTTGTTGCTGTGACATTACATGAATTGAACTTGGTGGACTTGAAATGCTCATCACATTATATAAATATTCTCGGTAGGCGAGCAGAAGCAATGTGGATTTACAAACTGCAAATTCCCTTTTTACTGTCGTGTTAAGAGTAGTTCATGAGTTAAGAAGGACAAAGGAAAAAAGGCATCTTTTAGTTGGTCAGAACTGCTTATTCTATTCTTCTAAACTGGTTGTTTTCATGTTGGGGCATAAGGAAAACTTATTGGCTGTAAGGCAGAGACCGTTTAATAAGTATTGCCATTTTATTTCTAGGACTTTCTGCTGCTTTTAAAGAATCAGTGAGCTGTGAAATGAGAACAGTTGTTTGGATCTTCAAAAAGCCCCACAAAGTTATTAGCTCCCCTCTTCCTAATTGGAACATATTCATAGTGCAGAGCCTTGTCATGTTTAATGGACATCATAAAGAGAAGCTGTGGCTCTTGGAAAGGAACCGTCACCAATTAAAAATTACGCAAGTCAGAAGGGGGACTTGGATGCTCATTTTTATGCAACTAAATTAACCACCTGCTTGTTGGACTTGCTAATAACCAGTTTCATGAGGGCCAAGAGAGTCTTCAGAACTTGTCACAGATGTGTAAGTAGAATTTGGAACTGTTTGCCCTCTAACTTCATAGCGTGGCAGCTGTGTGCTTGTTGGTTGCCCAAGTGAAAGCTGTGCTGAGCTGTGCCCTGAGATCTGTTGTACCTGTAGTAAAGCATAAAGTTCTGGTAGGATTTAATTTCTCTTTGAGGTTACTAACAACCCTTTTACTGTTGTGTCTTAAAACTGAAGTTAAAAAAGGGTGCTTTACTGCTTTCTGACCCTGTCCTCTGTGAGTACAAACTGATGTCAAAGGGTGAGCATGGTTTTGTACCAGAGAATAGGTGCAGAGGCTCTTTTCTCAGTTTGGAGTTTATGTGCTAATTAGTTCTTCATAATATTTTTCCAGTTAAAGAGGCCCCCAGTGTTAAAAAGTGAACAGTCACCACCACAAAAAAAAACCCCAAACAAACCCACAACAACCCAAAATCAGCAGAACAAAAAAATCTGACACTGCATTTTATAGAACTGTTAATTGTGAATTTGGAACATTACATTGGAATATTTTACAACATTCCTTTATTAGATGGGCACAAGTGAGAGGCAATGGGATGACTGGGTTTGCCAAGCTGCTGCACTGGGCTCTGCCCAAGTGTGTAGTTAGAGGAACAGAGGAGGTGGGGAGGCTGCTCAGAGGCCAAGACCTGCTCCACCTTACTCTTTTTACCTGTCTCAGCCACTCGTGCTATCTCACTGTTGTATGCTTAACTGTATTGACAGTAGCAAGAATACCTGAATAACCTGAAAAAATCTAAATAATAGATTTTCAGCATAGTCAGGGGCTGCTGTTTCCTGAAAGTGTGTCTTCAGGCAGGTAATGCATATCACATGGTGTTGATGGGAACTTCATGCAAAGCCTGAGAAGTATCTGATTTCAAGGAAAAAAAAGCTGCTAGAAAATTGCAATCAGGTTAATTTTCTCATGTTCAGGTTAACTACAACATGGAGCAAACATAAAGCCTTTCCTGAACTTGTGAACTTAGTACAGCACCATTCTGTACAATATGAATGACATACAGGATGCAGGTACCACGTGTTCCTGATGGGAGCTTGTGGGTGTTGCCAAGGAATCAGGGCTGATGCCTGTTCATGAGGATGGAGGGCTGACTCTGGTAGTGTTGTTGCTAATGGTCTTTGCTGTCACCTGTGAAGCTGGTGTCTGCAGTGAAATTGACAAATTTCCATTTCTGAACCTTGCCTGTCCATTGCTTGTGCTGCATCTGAAAGAAGGGCTTTCAGCTCCTCATCTATAGAATGGGAACAATATTGCCTTTCTTATATCCTAAGGCCAAATAATTTAATGAAACGTAACTTCATAATGGAAGGGACTCATTATATTAGCTGAGTATAACTCAGTATGTGGTCTGGTAAGTGAAAGGGAACTAGGGTTTTTTTCTCCCTGTATTGGTCACCAAGCTGACAAAATGCAGACAGAAAAGAGAAATGTAAAGAAGCTTTCACAAAATAAGATGTTTGCACATGACAGTCTGTGATGTTTAGGAAGCCTAGGGGAATGTTATTTCAGAGCAGATGAGCAGAACTGCATGTTACTGCAGAGCAGGAGAGATCCCAGTTGTCATTCAGGCTTTTTCCTTTTTGCTTTACAAAACTACATACTTTCTTTTTTTCTGCAATTAAATTAAAGACAAAATGGAAAAAAAAATCAAATAGAAATATATTATGAAGTGTTGTTTCTATTCCACACCTTTTTTATATAGATAATTTGGCAGTTTCTTTTCTCTTTTTCTTTAGCTTGAAGTTAAATTGATTTAAGGAATTAAAGTAAATGATCTTTTCCTTGACATTCTTCTTTTGTTGCAGAAAATTACTGTAAAAGAGACTTGTCTATAACTAATAGTACTGATCTTGTGTTCCCTGAAGCAGTTAAATTTCCTTCTAGAGTGCAGTCCTCATACCTAGGCTTTATGTTCTGTACTATACACTTTCCATTAAAGTTTCCATGAAAGATTACTTGGAGTTCTTCCTTTACCTGGTGAATTTTAATCCATTTCAAAGTAACATTGTCCCAAGGAGGTAATGGCAGATAGGTTTTAGGCTTATGGAGCAATTGCCACTGTGATGAAAACCTCCAGTGGGCCACTGGGAGCAGAGATCTTTGATTTTACCTTTGTAAGAGAGAGGGTTGTGTGGGCTGCCTCTACAGCAACCTGATGCTGGACTTCTCCAGGTGTTGTGGGAGGTCTCAGCTAAGAGTATCTGACATGTATGGCACAACAGGGGAACACAGGTTGTCATTTGTGTTTTTTGCAGATTCACTGGTTGAAAAACAAAAGTCCCAGCTGCTCTGTGTGTGGAGAATGAAAGGGGAGTGCTGGAGGGAAATGTATGGCAGGAATTTGGTGGAGAGAACTGCTGGGAAATGGTCTCTTTCTCACATCAGATCTTCCTATCCTGACAAAATAGAGGCAGAAATAGAGGTAATTTTGGGACTGCTCCACCTTTTCCAACTGGTCATGCTTTTAGGTTGACAGCATTTTAATTCTGTAACTTTGGTCTTTGTGCTTCTGGTACATTTTTTGCTGGCTTTCATTTACTGATAAATGAAGATTAAAATATCAACGTGAGGCATGGATACTGGGCAAGAGGAGTAATTCTTAAGGGCAGGCAAAGATGAAATGTAGATGTAGAGAAAATAAATCAACATGATTTGGTTCTGCAAATGGTCTTGGGCTGAGATGCCAGTTTTCAAAGATTTAATTAAAATGTATGCTGTTTGAGAAAATAATGCTGATTCTTTTTGTGGGAAGAAGAAATGAACCAGCCTTCTGTCAGCTTTCCTTATAATAATTGTACATTTTACCCTTGGATGCTTCCTGGTATCACTTTTGGTCCTTAGTTTCTTGGTTTCTGTGCTCTTGCTGCTGATCTTGCAGTGTTGTGATCACTGGACTGATGAACCAAGATAGAAACTGTGACCATTGGGAGGAATTTGATGTCTGTCCATACCCCCTGCAGGAACTGGCACTTGTAGAGGATAAGAGGTTCTGCAGTACCAAGAGGCTTTGATAAAAGGGAAAGGAGTCAGTGCTTCATTTTAGGAGGTATCGTATGGTTTTCTCCTTGTTTTAAAAGTGCAGATGGAAAGGAAAAACTGGACTGTCAGGGCCTAAATGTTTTAGTTTGTCCTTTCCTTCAGGAAGTGATATTCTGTTCTCTGGAGTGCCAGGACATCTTTAACAAGCTCAGCATATCTGACCCAGCATGTGGTATGAATTTCTTTGCCCTAGTTTACTTTGTTCCAAAGCATGAATGCAAACCTGACTACAATAAGGATGTTTGTTCTACTTCTGCAAATCCAGTGGGTTTTTCCTGATCTGAAATGCAGTGGGTCCTGATGCTCACCCAGTTCGTAGCCTCATTTTGCAGGCTTGGTTTCCTGTGATGCTGGGTGTTAGGAGAGGCAAGACCTTTCTAGCTGGGGAGAGATCCTCAACAACATTTCTGTTGTACTTAAGAATGATTACTTGGAGAGCTGGATCCCAGTACTGTGTATTTTGCTTGCAAAGGAAGGGAGTGAACACTAAAAGACCTTATCTCAGACCATGGACACCTCCCTTTGTCCAGAGAGATCCACCCTCCACTCCACTCATAGGATTATTTGTTTGTGAAGCAGAAAAAACTACAGCATGGAGTAGGAAACTAAGAGATGCTCATCTATCATATTGTAAAATTGAAGACAAATGATGTTTGAGGAAATGATAGGCAAAACTGCATGATCTCTGTCAAAAACTTTACTTTGAATTAAGGAAGATTTTCTACTTGGCCTTGTGAAAGAAATCCAAGTCAAATATATTAATTCAGCCTCCAAACTAAAATATCAACTGTTTCTAGGTGACCATTTTCAATAGAGTTTGTTTTAAGAAGACTTATGAAAACAGAAGTGGTTTATATTAAAATTTTACTGGGCTTGACAGAGTTTCCATCCAAAACAAACTTAAATACTATCCCTTCATTAGTGAGCTTCGTTAATGGTGTTGTATGCTTTAATAGGAACTTCTGAGGCATTTTGTAGGATTTGGAAACTACTTGATGAAATGCTATGGATCACTACTTTAGGGTATAAACAGAGATGATGTTTAATCTTTCTCTCTCCTTGTCCTTGCTCATCAGATCTGTACTCCCCCTGGACTTTGTTCTTAGCAGAATTATTTTATCCCCCTCAGCTTCTCTCAGTCTGCTGCTTTTCTCATTCAATTCAAATAATAAGAATAAGGTGAATAAGCTTTTTTTAAATTATTTTTTTATTTTTTTTTATGACTAAAGGCGAGAAGAGGTTTAACTCCTTCTTGGACTTGGATTAAATGTAATCAGTTACAAAAAACTGTAATGGTCCTGGTGATGGTGTGTGAAATATGGGTACTCTTCCATAGCATGCTTTGAATTAAAAAAATAAATGATCTTGACCATCTTTTAGATGTTTTTTGGGAGAGGTGGGGAGAGTAAATGGTGGTGTCTCACACAAGAGTTCAATTTATTTATTTATCTATTTTAACAGTAAAATATAAGGATGGGTGAAAAATACCACATAAAAAAAAAATGTGGTTTTTTTTCTCCAAAAGCTTAAAAATTGTTGGCAGTGACATAGTAGAGACAGGAATTGTAACAACCTTCCTGGATATTATCTGGGGTTTTGTTGTCATGTACCAAATAGCTGTTTGTATAAGGTTCCATTTTCTAAAGTGGTTTATGTGTTGCATTTAAATTAACAAGATCAGATTCCTGCAAAAGTAATTTGCCAAGCTGGTAACTGCACAAGAAAACATTTCCATAGTTTCTTCATTAAAATAATTGGATATTTTGGAAAGAACTAAGGATGTGCTAGCCAAAAAAATGTTAAGAATCTGCACAAATTGGAAGGTGTCTATTCATGGCAAGAGGCAAGAGAACAGAGGAGATTTCTTAATTATTTTTTTTTCAGTGTTTGCAAACTTCTTTTTGGATTTTATAGCCAAGGTCAAGACATCAAAATGTTCCATAAAAGTTTATTATGAAAACTAATATAAAGAGACAATGACAACTTGTATTTATATTGTAATCTCATGACCCAGAACGTGCAGCATGTGTCTGTTCACCTGATAAGACCTCTGTGATGCCCAAATATGAAAATGGCATTGAGTATGACATCCTGCCAATATCTTTCACAGCACAAAATGCAAATGCATCCAGACTTTTAAAAATCTCAACTCTGGCTGAGCTCATTGGCTCTGTGTTAGAGAGCCCAGGTAGCACAGGGCCCAGAATGTGCATGCCAAGAATTCCTGATGACAGGATACCCAGCTGCTCCAGCATATTGCCTCATTTGCCTGCAATATGTTACCACAAGATGTATCCTTGGCCCTTCCGGTCTCCTTATGTTCTGCTTCTAGCAGGGGTGCTGAGACAATATTTTGTATCCTTAGCAGCTGCTCTGAAAGAGGAGTGTTTTCTAGTTCCTATTATTTTCCTTTCTTTCATGTAAAAAGGAAGACTTTCAAAGCATTGGCCATCAGGCTTCATGTAGTTAACTATTTTGGCTTTGAATTCAATATTTGGCTTATGTGCAAAGCAAGAGGCCTCTGCCAGTCACTGTGAGCAGGAGAGGTGGTATGCTTTGCACTCTGTATTCTGGTTTCCTTCATTACAAATTTTCAGCTTGCTCCAGCTTTATAGTGAGCCTGTTGGACTTGCTTCTGACTGAGACTGAAGTCAGATTCCTGAGTTCATCAAGTGGAGCTTTCCCACATTTTGTACCATCTCAGGAGTCAGGATTTTGCCTTTCATTGTTGCATTTCCTATCAGTATATTTCTTCTTTAAAAAGTTCTGTCTTCGTATACTTCATGGTCTATGGTAATAAGTAAGTCTACTGATGACTTTGGACTGATTTCTTTTTGCTGGAGTTCTTCAGAACAGTCATTTTTTTGAGAAAGAGAAAGGGGAGCAGAAGGAAAGATGGATGCACCTCAGTGGCAGCAGCTAACTTGAAAATAGACCAAATTTTAGGATTTTTCTCTTAAAGGTAAATTAGACAGAAAACAACTTGAGTTCCTTAGCATCTTCTCTTTTAAATAGCATCCCAGTGGGATGCTGAAAACAACAGAAACTGACTTGTAAGAGAGAAACAATTTGGGGGTTTGGTGTGGACAGCTGAAATATCTTCCTGGATCCCTTGTCTCTTACAAGACAGAAGTTAGGACCATGGGGAAGGAATATTTAACATCCTAGTTCAACAAAATAACACAAGTGGCAAAGTTCTGGAAGTGCTGATACCTCCAAGGAAGGACTGAGGCAGGGTGTTGGTATGCATGACACCTACTGAGTCTACCAATGGTCTTCAGTAAATTGCTGTGACACCTTTGGTGAATAACAAATATAATTAAACCCCCAGAGAGTTAGTCTGCAGCCTACTAACCTGAGTGGTAAAGGATCATTTCCACAATGAAGGAAATTAAGGCACATCTTGGTAGTTATCTTGTCATCCCTCTGATGACAACAGACTTCAAAGGGGGAGGAAACTGTTTCTTACGTTTTTCTACTAGCAGAAATCAGGCTTGTGCCTTTTTTTTTAGGTTTGAACATGTGCTGGGCTGAATGTGTTATGACTTGTAGCTATATAGTAGCCAAAATGGCAGAATTTTTTATTTTTTTTTTTTATTAAAGCCATTCTATATATTCTGTTGAGAAACAGAAGACCAAAGGAGAGAGAAAAATCTGAAATAAGAGAGTTTACGAGGGAAATAGAAGATGATAAGAAAAATCAGAAAAAATGAGAAGCAATGTTCAGCTTCCTTTTTCATGCCTGTGACAGCTGAGGAGCTCAATAGTTGTGACTCTGTGGGGATGATATCTGGCTAGGAAGATTAGTAGCAGGAACCAAAATCTGCCCTAAGACAGTGCAGAAAGCTGATGTTTCCATAAGTGTATGTAGAGATCACACCCTGTGCTGTGCTTTGCTTATCTCTGAGCCTGTGAATAGCTGCCTGTTTGGTTATATTTTTATTTTTATTACCCAGTATACTGCAAAGAGGTAGATAAGGAGCTGAAGTACTTTAAAACTTCTTTGTCACCCATCACTCCATCTGCTTCAGAGCTTAGCACACAGCCCTGATCCTTCTCTGCTGTGCTGCAGAGCGCTGGCAGCAGTGGGAATCCAGGGGTTGTTTTGTCACGTGTGACCTCTGACATTTTGCTTCTCTCTTTCAACACTTCAATTGCAAGGCAAACTGCCTGTCACCCACCTTGGTGGGAAGTGTTCCTGGTACAAACACAGTCTGTGGGATGGCAGGATACACACAGCTATGGGCAGACACAAGCAGCTGAAAAAGGGAACCCACTTCTGATGATTACTTGTGTGTAAACTGGGTAAGTAACTTTGCCCCTCCGTGTATGGAACTGCTCTGTCACACAGATGGCTGCTGCTAACAAGTCCTTATGAATGTTTAGTGTACAATGTTTGCCTTAAGCACCTCTTTTATTTCTGAGGAAATGGTAAAGTTTCATATGGGGAAAACATTTCCAAGGCCTATTTAGGACAGAGTTCTGAGCTTTGAAGTACCCTAACTTGTTTGGTGTTTGGTTTGGTTTTTTGTTGCTATTTTATTTTTTGTTGTAGTTTTTTTGTGGTTTGGTGTTTTTTTTAAATTATTATTTATTTTATTACTTTTTCCCCCGGCATGGAAATTGCAAAATATTACCACTCCCTCTGCCTCCCTTCTTACTGACCTAACTTTTCACTGAGAAAGTAAGAGCCCTAGTTTTGCATTCTTCCTGGTTTATAAGCACATTCTCGATTTGCAGGATTAATTTTACTGTGCCACACCTGATGACTTTTGTGGAGATGGAGCAGAGAATCAAAATGCCAACCTCAGTGAGGGATGTTGACAGTATTTTTATCAATGACTAAGAATGGCAAATCCTAAGTGGCTTAAAAACTGAGGTAGGATGAAAAAAACAACAGGGGCTGGCAGCCAGTGTAGGAAGATTAGGATATCTGCTTATATTCTGTACATTCTTATATTCTGTGTATATATTCTGTATGTATGTCCTGTAGCTTGAGCAGCATAGAACTTTTTTTCGATTTTGGGAACACAGCCAAGACTTCTCATGAGCATTTATGTTTGACATGGGCATACTCTGTCCTTCAAGAGTGGATTCAACTCTGAAAAAGAACAACCAGAAATACTCCTGTCCTGTTATTACTTGGACTAGTAATGAGCTTCTAAATGGAACCAAAGCTGTATGCTACAGGGATTATAAATTACTCTCGTGGTCACTTGGCTTAGTTATGGGATGTTAAAGCTAGTTGGCTCAAATAACTGAGATGGCAGAGATTGCTCTGATGTCTGGGAATTAACAGCACAGATCCTTTGATCAAAGATTTGATTCACCAGAGGTAAAGAGTTCTAGAGACAGCTAGCAGTAGAGAAAATCAGAGAGTCCACAGTGTTTTCATTCCTTTATATATATATATATATTTAATATTTGAAAAATAATTACATAAATATTACCAAAAAGAATAAAGAGATGGATTGGCTTGTCTGTAGCTATAAGATAGTGGAGTTTTGAATATCTCCTGCTTTCCTGTTGTAAATTCACTCACTGAGAGAAAGGAAAGATGGGTTAAGTGTTGTAGGAATATGCTTTGCTCTGAACAGGACCAAATTTTGCTATTACTTTTTGTGCTGAGGATGTTAGGCTATAAGGTAGTGCTAGCAGCTGAAATTGCCCAGAAAATTTATAAAACAATATTAGATTATTTCCAGACTCTTAGGGTGCTTGAAGAATGGCTAATGATGAGTTGGTTGTTCATAAAAGTGGCCCAGTTAATATTAATCACAACTCTTTTCTGTGACTGCAGCTGTCTTTTCTGTAAGAGGGTGATGTCTTGGTATCATTTCTTTTTGAAATGTGTTCATTTTTTTTTTTCTGCAATTCTCATGGGATTTTTTCTTTCTCAGACCAGCTCATGTGCTTTATTGATGACTGTGTTTTCCTGTAACACACCCTCCTCAAAGATCACAGTGCTAATGGATGCCAGTGGCATCAAGTCAGCCTTAGATGTGTAAAAATCTGCTGCAGTCAGCACATCTCAAATTAGTTTCCTCTGGTTTTTTTAATTTTTATTTTTTTATTCACGTTTCCCCAAGAAAATCATCTTTTGTCATGTGATTGTGAGATGGAACCTGCAGGCTGTTCCATGGAACACTGAGGTGCAGCCATTGCTCTAGTCCAACCACTTGGACTATGTGATGGTTTTAAATCAGTATGGATGTAACTAAATGACAAATTCTATTGTGAAAGCACCAGGTCATTTCAGGAGAAATGGGATGCAGAAACTGTTGCTTTCTCAAACCTGAAGATCTTTGAACAGGCTCTGCCAGGGAAGATATTTCAAACAAACTTTGTCATGAAGACAAGAAACCTGCACAGGTTCTTGTAGTTAAAACACAGCTCACTGTTCTTCACAAGTGTCAAATATAAAGCTTTTGAAATTTGAAACTAGGTTAGCCTCTGAACTGTGCAGGTAAAAACAAATACATCTGTGTTACTTGAGAAAGTTTTCCCAACAAAATAACCAGCTAGCCAGTGTTTTTAAAATTAGCCTATTTAATTACTTTGGCACTTTATTTCTAACAGTAGCTTATCTATTGAGGATGACAAAAAGCAAAAATAGAGCTTTTCTGCAATGAAGTGAATTTCAGAATCTCTAAGTATGTATGTGAAAATATGCCTACTTTTCTTCCAGTTTTTTCTTCTAGTTTTTAAAGCAAATGGAATTAAAAAAACAGCAAATGTGTTGCTAGAAAGCAAGAATGATGAAGAAATATCTCTGGGGATGAGAGAATTGAAGTAGGAAAGGAAGGAGTCCAGTTGCAGGGGGATGGAGCTGTTCAGAGCATGTGGCTGACCCATGCTCTCCCAGAATAGTTTTTCTGCATGGTGTGGGCTTCATCACTTTGCTGTTTGTTTTGGAGCTGAATGATAACCAGTGTTATTCCTGTACCATGCAAGGACATGGTTATAATCTCTCCCGATCTAGTAGTATGTTGTGAGCAGCATTACATCTACTCGAGCATCTATGGAAAAAAAAAAATAAATGTCCTAGCTAGAGTTTGCTTTGCTTTACAGCCAAACCAGTGCAGCTGCCTCAGTGAGGCACTGGGCCCAGATGGTTTAGAAAATTTGAGTAGCAGACCACTTCTGTAAAATGAACTAGGTAAGAAAAATTTTGGTACAGTTTATATATGCTCTAAAGATTCCCAGACTGCCACCAAGTTTGGGGAGCCTGATGTTAGGCATAGCCCTAAGGGTGAATGGGTGACTATAAAGAAGTAATCAGGAGTTTTGATTAAGCTGGAATTGCCTTAAAATGGGCAGGGCTTCAGAAGCTGAGAATTTCTCTCAGTGTATTTAATTTTAATTTCAACAAATTGGCTGTGCTTCCCTCTTGTGCTTTGGGATCTTGGCTCACTTAATGGAATTGACAAGGAGAAAAAGATGTACCACGTACTGCTCTCTGGCTGAGCAGCTGATGTCCTAAGTTAATGCTTCCATGCTTAATACAACTTTTATAGCAATTACTTCATCTCTTGAATTTTTAATATTTACAAATTGCATTTTACATTGGTGCAAGAAAATAGGGAGTGAAATGTAAAATAAATATATTGAGTCTGTTTCAAAAACCAACTGCTGAATGTAAAAATTTACCCAAGCCCTGAGCTTGTATTTTCCTGATCAGCCTCACACTGACAAAGAACATCAATAGCATGTGATTTTTTTTTTTCTGATAAAGTTAATTTGTCAGCTGAAGGTCTGTTGCTAGTTTGTGAGGACAAACCTCCATTAAACCATGGTGCTCAGCAGCTCTGATGTACATAATTGATGAGCAGCCAGTTTCATAAATATTTGCTCAACTATAACTTAAATTTAATCTTATTCGTGTGTACCATTGTCTCTTTCAGCTTCTTTTAAACAGTGTCTGGGTACTCTGAAAATGAAGTATTTAAGTTTTAATATCACATCAGTATGTTATTATAGTATAGGCTAAATTAGTTTAAATCTGTGTTCACATGTTTTAAAGCAGCACTTTGTGTCTGCTTAAATATGTACAGAATAATTGATGGTCAGCTGAATAAAAAGAGGCTTTGAATAAAAATTAGAGGGTGAATAGAATCGTGATTTTGACAAAGTTTTCACGCCTTTGAGTTAAATCACTTTTCTGATTACAGATTCAGATGAATCTGATTACAGATTACAGATTCAGCTGAAGTTGGATATGATGACGGTGTACTGCATGCTGGAACAGAGCAAAGCAAAGTGTGAACAGAAAGGAAATTTTGAGAAATGCTGCAGTAAGTGTTGCTGCAAGAAAGTGGAAATAAGGACGAACCAAGCCTTAAAATAGGAACATTTTTTGTCTCTTTCTCAGATTTGGCTCTATTTGCCAAACCTGAGGGTACATTGCCTGGACTCAAAGCTTCTGTTGAAATTTTATTTTGAAATCTTTAAACTGACTCGTTCCTTGATGTTCAACTAAGAAGCTGATGAGCAGTAAATATAACTGAATGTGAAAAGTTTGAGTGTTGAGAATTATGTTTAGAAGAGCATGTAAGTCTGGAGGATGCTGTAAATGACTTCTGTGGTTTTGCTTTATGGGGAGGTATTTACCCCCAGAGCTGTGACTGGACCGTGAAGACAGTAAGAAACTTCCATGTACTCTCGTGCTGCTGATAAACTTGGCTTTGGCATGTACTGAGACCTTGAGTAGTAACTTAAAACAGTAAATCTCAAACTATTTTAGAGGGCCAACAGTTGCTTTTTTATTCTTTTTTAGCTTCATAGAAATAACCCCAACTAATGCACAGTTTAAGTCTGTACTGTAAGACATTGTTTGCAAATGTTTCATTGTTTATTTACTTTTCTTCATATCTAAGGCATGTAAAGATCATATTTCCTTTGCTTTTTAAATACTTTTCTTTTAAAAAATCATCAGATTATGTGCCTTGACATGCAGCAGTATGTGTATACCTGTATTAAAAGCAAGCAGATCAGTACAAAAGCAGAAACTTCAAAAGGGCTTAGTGATTTAATTGCATTTTTTAGCTTTCTAGACTCTTTTTATTAATTAGATTTTTATTGTACCATATAATTGTATTTGTTTGTAGCATAAGGTGCAAACATAGTCTGGTAGATGCACCATCCACTCTGATTAGTGGAAGAGATTCAGTTACATGGGCTGCAGTGACCCCAAAGTTCTTGTGAATCCCAAGTTCTTAGTTTTTTTTCCTGGAAGGAATAGTTTGGGCTAGTGTAATGTATTAATGCAAAACCACTTTTATCTTTTGAATCAATGTCCTTGACCAATCATTGCTAAATTTAATTAATATTAATAACTATAGATGACATTTTACATTGATATGACTCCAAAGTGAGATATCACGTGTTTTATTCAAGCATTTTCTCTCCTGATGTCCTGGTTTGGGCCAGGATAAAGGTGATTTTGTGTCTTGTATTTTTGCTTTCAGCTAAGTCCCTTGTAAGTAGCTGCACTTACTGAAATTAACAGCAAGTTTCTCAGACAGTGTCTGCTTCTGGGACTGACAAAACTCGATGTTTATAGTTACAGCTAGAGACTGGTGTGCAGAACCAAGGACACTGCTCAGCTCTGAGGAACATTTTGCCCTTCAGAAGGAGAGAAGGAGTAAAGAGGTGACACCTGCAGGCCTCCTTTGGGGAGGAACAGACAAGATAGATGCCAAAATTGACCAGAAAATTCCATCCCATATACATCATACTCAGTATAAATTTGAGGGATCACGAGGGTCAAACCCCTTCCTGCTTCCCCTTGCTCACCTGTCCCTGTTTGCTTCAGCATCCTGGGAGGATTCCATCCATTCCTCTGCCTGTGGTCCTGATCCATACCAGCCTGAATCTGTGTGTTCCTGCCTCCAGCTCCCAACTGCTGCTGACCCCAGGATTCCAGCCTGGACTGTCCCAGGGCTGCCCTGCAGCCTCTGTGGTGGTGACGTGAGAGTTATTGGGGGGAAGGGGGAAGGAATGTGGTATCAATTTTTCCTGTATATTTGTATATATTTAGTAATTTTTCCTGTTTATCATTACTGTTTCATTAAAGTTGTGTAGTTTAGTTTCTAACCCATAAGTCTCTCTCCCTTATTCTCTCTCTTTTCCTTATCAGGGAGGAGAGGGGGATTAATAGAAAGCATCTGTTATTTGGTTTAATTGCTGGGCCAGTGTTAAACCTGAATATTCAGCTACTGTGTGATTCAATCTTATAACTGTTACAGAAAAGTTATTAAGTGTGTTCTGTGCATCTGTATCACCATAATTTTAAAGAACATCCTTGTAGAAAAACAAGGTCAATAGTTAAAATTTTCTCCAGTGTTTTCAGATTTAAACTATTGTAGATAAACTTTAAAACTTAATGCAGCAAGACCCTTCATTTGATGCACTGCTGTGAAATGCTGTAGCTCTGAAGTACAGGTTTGTGGCCACTGCATGAAACATGGCTATAAAGCTGTTCTTGGCAGCAGAGGCAGCTGCTTTCAGGTGGCTGTGCAGCCACCCTGGGCCACCTATTGAACTCCCAGTGCTGCTCACAGCTTTGTAGGATGTGGGAGCACTGCACAGAGCTGTCGTGTTACTGAGGCTGCTTGTGAATGCACTGGAACTGTCCCAGAAGCCTTAGATTTTACACTGGGCTATTAACCTGCTTCTCAGCTACTGCCTGCAGCAAATTTGCTGTATATACCTTTCCTTTGTGGTTTTGGTTGTTTTTTTTTTGTTTGTTTTTTTGTTGTTTTTTTTGTTTTGTTTTTTGTTTTTTTTTGTTTGTTTGTTTGTTTTGTTTTGTTTTGTTTGTTTGGGTTTTTTTGTTGTGTTTTTTTTTTTTTTTTTTGTATGTGTGGTCTCACTGTGACAGACCATGACATAGAATGTGTTGTAAATTTTTCACTGAATAAATCTCAAGCACACAGAGTACCACAAATAACCAAGATTCAACAAACGAGTGTTACACTTGTTCTTGCTGCATTAAAGCATTTAATGTAGCATATGCTGCATTAAAACATATATATAAAGTCATATATAAAGAATATAAATTGGATTTGTGTTCAACTTGGTGTTGTTGAAATACTGAAAACACCTTTTCTTATGAGTTTTAATTAATTATCTTCTGCTGGAAATACAGGAAATAACATTCTGTTGAGCAAAAGGAGAATTATGGAGAAAGAGCATGTGAGGAAATAGCTGGAACTGGGTTAATTCAGTTTGGGTTTTTTTCAAGGTTTAGTGTACAACTCCATTACATCTCACTATAGCCTTGCTGACACCTGTCAAAGTTTTTCTGCTGGTATCTCTGCTGCCTTTCCAGATACAGGCAAGATTAGCTGGGGGATACAAAGGTTGTACACAGGCCAAAGAAGCCAAGCCAGATCATTATTCAAACTTGTTTCTGAAGTATTCCAGGGGCTAATAATCCTGAGATAACTGGCTTTCAAAGTATTTTCAAAACTGAATCACAGTTAGAGGCACCCTAGGATGACAAGCAGTGGTTTGAACAAATCATCTGCTGCATGTGGGGGAAGGGAAATGACTACAACAAAAGATAAAGTGAAATTTTAAATTCATCTGTAATGAATTGAATATTTCTCTAAAATCATATTGAATGGCTTTAATCTCCTCTTAATTCTTCCTATGTAGTGAGAATAACAAATAATAATATATGTGTGGAGTATGAACCAGCTGATTCCTTGGATAGAAAACAGATCCTACAACTATTGCCAGACTAGTACAGGCTGTTTAGCAAGAAGATGATCTAAGTAAGGGTCCCAGTTCAGCAATTATGTCCTGTCCTGTTCACTCAAATATCTCATCTTTCAAATATCACGTCTGAGATATGAGCTCTCAAATATCTCATATTTCTTCTCCTGGAGTGGCTTAAATCTAAACTCAGAAGAATATAGTGGGTTTATGTGTTGAGGGAAGAAGGAATAGATGTCCTTTGATTTTCCCTGATTAGAGTCCCAGGAAAATGTAATGTAGAGCAGCTCGGTACCTATATCACTGCTCCCCACAGGCAGTGCTGGTTTGATGGCCCTGTCTGTGATGCCAAGGAAGACAGAACAGTACCTTAAAATGGGCCTGGACACCAGAGAGGTGGAAAAATTAATGTCAGTTTGTTGTTGTTGCAAAGAACTCGTGTTCTCTGGGACCTGCTTGGCTTACTAACTCTCACTAGCAATTTGAAGCATTCCCCTCTGCCACTTCCCTTCTTCTTTCTGATAATTTTCATCAGCTCAGGAGCTGGCATTTGTGTGTCTAACAGTGGTCTGTTACACACTGCACTGACTTTGGCGTTTAAAAAACCTCTTTTTGCTTCTGAAGGTGTCAGTGGACGTTAAGAAGTGACAGACTCCTGATTCCCTCCCAGATCTGCTGCTGCATTTTCCGGTTGTGTTGTGGCTCCTAAGGAAGAGGGAATTTTTATTAGGGAATAGAAATAGCCCTGAGGTTTTGGGGGATTTTTGTTTGTTTATTTTAGTTTGTGTGTGGTTTTTTTTTTTTTTTTTTTTTTTTTGTTTTTTTTTTTTTTACCTATTGACTTTCAGTTGATAAGTTCAAGGCTGGTAGGACACATACCATATTTCTTCCACGCTCTACATTGGGATCAAATGAATTTGTCAGTAGCCATCAGCTGCATATGTTGTTCTACAGCCAGTGGACATTCAGCTTCTGATGGCAGCTTGTTTTGTTGTTCAGCTCAATTGTTTCTGATGTTCTCAATGAAGTAAGCCTGCTGAAAGCAAATTGTATCCTCATTAGGGCTAATTAATAGCTGCATTTTCCAAAGAACTTCATGTGAGGCTTTGCACAGCACAATAAACTGAAATATTGGCCATCTGCAGACCTAATATCAACTTTGCAAAGGGAGGAGGATGTTATATAGAAATAGTTCTGCAGATCTTGCACTTTCTTTGTGTTTTATGCTCTTCCACATGGCTGTTGGTACTTTCATTCTTTTTTCAGACTAGCAAAAAAGTCTGGTGGGTTGGATTGGATTCTGCTGGCCTAGGAATTGTGGAGGGAAGTCAGAGGTCAAATCACTCCTATTTCTTAAATCTCATTCTCATAACCTGAGAAAATTTAATTCCAGGGTTCCTCTGGCCTCCAGTGATAAGACTTGTGATAACATTTATCTGTCTCTGTAGATTGTCTTGCCAAAAGCCCTCAAAATATCTTTCACATCCTGAGAGCAGAGACAGTGAAGCATCAATTAGTTTGCCCTCTTCTTTCAGGTCACACAAAACTTCATGCCTTTTCCTCACTATTGCTTTCTTTAAACTTCAGTTAATGCCACAAGACCAAAATAGTTTGTGACCCAAACATGGCACTGACAGCTCCCAGTTTCCAACAGCCAAGCCACATTAGCTGGAGGAGGCCCTTCTGAGTGAGGCTGGTAGAAACAAAACCATCAGGTGCTGCTGCAGTATCCATGTTCAGGCAGGTTCACACCAACAACCTCCATCAACAATTCTCCATCTCCAAAGATGGAGACTTTGTAGTAGTCACAGTCCTCCCCATGCCCAGATCCTTCATAGCACCTTGTTTAGTCCCTTCCTCAATCCTCAGGCTCCCACCAGGAATGCAGATCCCGCAGTCATTTCCATTCACTGGCTGAGAGCAGTGGGAGCTGTTACTCTGTTCAGAGCTGGTCTCACTTTTTTGTAAAGTGAAAGCCTATTTTGTCTTCTGGGTTTTTCCCTCAATCCAGAGTTTCATCTGATTTCAGATCAAATCAGGCCTACCTACATCTAGCCGAAAGCATTTTCTTTGCATAGCACCAAGAATGCTTTTTTTGGTTTTTTTTGTTTGACGCACATTACTACATTCATCTGTTCCTGTTAAGCATCAGCTGTGAACCCAGTGCTCAGAAAGCCATGGGGCAGGATTTGGTACTTCTTTCAGGAAAGTTTAAAGTTGTCCCAGTGGCTGTTTATTTGATCTTCAGAATTAAATAGTGTGCCTGAACAGAAGAGAAATACCAGCAGTGAGTACTGCTTGGTGTGCCCTTTGGATATTAGAAAGTGTGAATAGATTGTGGTCTTATGTCTTCTATTGCCTTTTAATTCCCAAAGCACGTGGGTACTTATTTTGAATTTCATAGTATCCAGCTCAAGAGAGATCATGGTTTCTAACATTAACAGTTGTCAAGTAAGAATTGCAAGGGAAATGGCAGTTTAAGGAAAAAGAAAAGATATTATGCTTCTTAATATGGTATTATTTCTGACTGAAGTGTCTATTCCAAGCTTTGCTGAGTGGTGTGCAGGCCAGATTTCCAACCTCCTTGTGTCTTATTAACTGTTTCTGACAAACATATGAATGACCCTGAATAATGAAAAGGATATTGCAAAGGAGAGGATGTGGATTACCAGAATTACTGAGCACTCATGGAGAAACAAAGCAAACAAAAGAATTTCTGTGCTTGTTCCTCACTTCCTCATTAATTCTGGGAAATGCATCTGGTTTTTGTCCCAGCCCACCATGATTTTTGAGATGCCAGGTTTTAAGGCTGTGGGAAGACTTTTCAGTTTCACAGCAGTACCCATGGTTGGCAAATGGGGAATAATTTTAAATTGGAATAAACATATAATTTTTGCATTTTGCTTGCCAAATATAATTCTGGAAAAAATTTCTTGTTCAACAGGAAATCTTCCTTTGTTTCTGAATAGTTTTACTGTGGACCAGTAGAGAATAAGTGACACAAATCAAACACTAGGAAAGGGGGGTTACCTAATATTACAGGGGTTTGACAGCATACATTTAGGATGGAGAGATCCAAGTTGCAATGACAGATATTTTACTTTTTAGAACATCCAAGAGCCAAAGTTTGCTAAACAGGAAATTTGTGATAGATGGGAATTCACGTTCTCATTATGTCCTTAGTCACAAAAGGTGTTCCTGTAGGAAGAAGTCTTTGTCAACAGGGACTGGGACCCAGGAATTCCTTTTCCTAGGTTAGGGCTGTGGATGAGGATGCTTGTGCAAAATAGAGCTGAGTACAGGGTGAGGCACTATCAGCTTCTTGACCTGTCTCTTCAGGTTGTTCTCAATGGTCAATGAGGCTGTTTGAGCTGCAACTTTGAATTTAAGGGGATTTTGAAAACTGAAGATATATTTATTTGGTGAATCTAATAGTTACAGGGAGAACTTTTCTTGGTTGTGTCCTATCTGACCAAGTTATTTTTCTGTACTGACCTAAAATGAGTCCAAAAGTGTCACTTCAACAGCAGTGTTTTTGTTGGGAAACAAAGTTCCTGTCACCTGCAAAACTGAGACAAGAATGTGAGAGTCTGCAAGCCAGAAAATGTGGAATCTGTTCCTAAAGTAAATTTATTAGCACTTTTATAATATGGAGAAATAAATTAAATCAATTTTCAGAATATGATGAGCAGAAGTACTAGAGAGCTCTGGGTTAGTGTATTCTTTCTGGTAAAATTTGAAGACCCTTTCCCCAGCAGGCAGAGGCTGTGCAGAGCAGTTATCCTCTTGGCTGTGTGGTTTCTTCACAAACTGTTTAGAAGTTTGCTTCAATCTAAACTTTATTTTTTTTTCTCCATGATTTTAAAAACCCTGTCAGGATAACACGAATAACAATGTTGTTAAAAAAAAAAAAAAATCCAGCAGTTTTCTAGTGTGGTATTTTAATGCTGTCAGACTTGTTTCCTGTAGTAGTGCTGCCTGAACTTCAGAATCTGAACTCTACTTTGGCAAAGTGGCAGTAGGTACTTTTCCTGTGGCTTGGCTATGGGAGTTCTCCCATTTCATCCTGAGCTGCTGCTTTATTTCTTGTAAAGATCTGTATTTTTGGCCAGCTCATCTCACATTCCTGAGAGGAATATACTTTGATAGCAAAAGGTATCTGTGGGTTCCAATAGAAATTAGACCAGGGGATCTACACAACAGGAACTAGTATTTTTAGGTTTATTTGCATTGTTCCTTAGGAACTTAGGAGCAATGTGTTCTAGCAAGGATACCTGGCAATTTCCCCTCCCCTTTCTTGTGATAAAACCACTTCCTAGTAAAGGAAACTATTTCCTATGATCAAGAAATAGTGTCCCTAGCCAAGAAAACAGAAATTATTGGTATAAATGTACAAAATATACTTATAATTTCATAATATAGATAATATATTCAAACATGTTTATATTTTATATGTGTATATAATGCACAATAAATATGAATAAGGTATTTATGATTTAAGCATTATAATGTATAAATATTAAATAGTCTCTATTTATAAACATAATAATCATCATCATCATGAAAGGTGAGCCACCAAGTCGTGTATATTTATTAAAAGAACATCAGTACATGTAGGATCATTTTCAGGAAACTGAGACAGATGTGTTTTGGATTCATACAAAGCATTTGCTCTGTTTCTGAAGGAAAATATTTGCTGGGTACTCTGTGGCTGCTGTGCATCCAATGCATATGCAATGTAGGAGCTTTATGGTCTGAAGTTGCTTTTCTGACAGCCCCTTCAGAGAGGGCAGGAGCTCTCTGGAGACAGGGACATATGAAGCTGTCAGAGTGCTATTAGCAATAGTGTAAAAATAATTTTCAAGTCCTCGAAAAATAATTCAACCCCAAGATGTCTGAGTAAGCAGTGATGGTTTTTTTACTCTGATTTGTCCCACTGCTCTGTTTGAGGATGATATTAGAGGGTCAGTTTAAGACCAAACTGGCTCTGCTGGCCTCAGCCATTTGACAGATGGCAGCTGGGATTATCCACCACAGCCATGCCATTAACTGTGTGAAACAGCTATGGCAGAGGCTGTGCCTTTCATGTTTCAGAGCTATGTGTGAATTGAGAACCACAGGTGAGCCATTTCTGGCTTGTCTGGCTGAGCTGTGGGGACTTGCCCTGAGTCTCTGGACGTGCAGCTTTCAGTGCTGGGCAGCCCTGCAGAGGGTGAGTCTGACTTCTCACTGGGGGCTGCTGCAGGGCTGCCAGAGTGGATTGAGTTGTTCTGTCTTTTTGTTCAGCACTTCTGCCTCATGGGACACGTGGGCTAATAACTCTTCTCAAAAGCTTTGGCATCCTGCAGGATGGTAGTGAGACAGGACAGTGTGCAAAGGATGCTGAGACACCCAGGTGCTGTGCTCTATGCACCCTGAAAGGGTGGCTTTGCTTCTCCTCTGCTTTTACTACACAGTGCCCAGGCCAGGAGTGCCCCTGCTCAGAGGATGGGCAGTGCAAAATCAGCTCTACACTCAACTTCACTGCTATATCTGCTCTTATTTTAAAGGAACACCTCCCTCCTCCTTCAGTGTTCTTGCCACAGGGGCTGTTCTTATGTCCTACAGGATTACAGAGGGAAAAATAGTTACCCTCTGTTCTTTTAGCTAACACGTTAAGTTGCATAGATCCAAAGGATAATTTGCAGCAGTTTTAAAGAGCTGCTTCTTCATCTGCTCCACGACTTAGAGCACACAAGTAGAAAGGCTTGTACATTTCTACTGCACATGAGAACCATGAGGAGATGTGTGTGACCCATAGCAGTGCTTGGCACTAGAGCAGTCCCTGGCTATCCATACTGGTATGAAGATTAAATTTTTTTTCTGCACCTCTACATGTTGGGGACCTGCCCCTGACCTCACCAACCCAGGCTTTCAGTGGGTAATATGAGGTGGATATTGTGATGTAAGCAAGAAAGATATCTTCTTTTCTTAGCTGGGATGATTCAAACACTTGTGGTTTTAGTTGCAGTGGCTCTTGGCATAGTGCTGTGCTTAATGCCTTTTTTAATGTTTTATTGTATGGCAGCATCAGTTCACAGGGAGGCACCTAGAGTTTTTCAGGGAACAGAGACATAAAAATAACAAAGTGCTACCATTGTGACAGCAGCAGCAGTAGCTGGCACACATTATTAAAGAGAGAAAGTTGTTTCAAACAAATTGTCCCCTTCCACGGGCTAGGGCAGTAGATGGGCTTCTCATTATGTATGCACTTATCTGTAGTGTAGCAAAAACTGATGGTTGTCACTTTGGTTTATAGGCACATGGCATGCTACTGGGTAATTTTAAAGAAGTAGCTCAAGCTTTGTCAGCTTTTTTTGAACTTGTTAAAGTAAGACTGAATGTGTTTTCACTTAGCTGTGACCCCTGTGATTTCCTGCAGGGGAAAGGGGTTGTGGCCATCTTCTCCTGAAAGCTCTGGAGCTCCTTTATTGTCCTATCTTACTGTGAAGCAGAAATGCCCCAGATTCAGCCCTGCCCAAGGGGTGACCAAGCTCCCTGCTTGCCTGACAGGGAGGGAGCTCAGAGCACACATAGCACCCTAGGCAAGTGAGTTAACTTGTTTTTCAGCATCTTCCCCATGGACAACTTTGGGGTCCCAGGGAGAACAGCAGCTCTGTGGGGTGCACTCAGGCATGACAGGCGTTTGTCTGTGTTTCTGCATGACTGCATACAGTGCCTGGGTGCAAAGTTGCTGCTGCTTCCAAATGAAGGTAGAAGATCTCAGATATGATGGCATGGCTTTAAGTACCCTCTGTCAGGGTGAGGCTGTGATGGGAAGGGTTTGAAAAGTGAGAATGGAATAATTAAGAGAAGGGAATGAGTAGATACAGAGTCTTACTGCAGAGTTTTTGTAAATCCATCTTTCCATCTTCCCTTCGATGATGCTCCACATAAATTCATCAAGTGCTTTACCTGAAGCCCTGGGCTTCCTTAACTAATTTTCACATTTCTCCCTTAAAATAAGTGAAGAGAAGGGCTAGTAAATGATCTTTCTACCCTGCTTTGCATGGTATTTTTGAATCTCTCTTGTAATGTAGGAATTTGCCAATGGAAATCACCTGAGAGTTTGCTTATCTCTGTCCATCCAGGTTTAACTTCAGCATCCTGACTGCCACAGCAGCTGTTGGAGCTTAAACCCAAATGGATGCTCTCAAGTCACAGGAGCAAAATTTTGCAAGTAAATAACCATGGTGTTTTTGTTGGTTTGGGTTTTGTTTGTTGGTTTGGGGTTTTTTTGTTTGCTTTTTTGTTCTTGTTTTTGTTTTTTTCTGATGCCTGCCAGAAGTGTGGTTTTTATACCAGCAACAGGTAGAAAGAATGAGAGATGATGTTAAGGTTTTTCCTCAGCTTAAATCTACGTGCTTCCTTATGTTCCTTGCTACTAGACAGAGCAGTTCCTCTTAATGTATACTATGAAGAGAGAATAAAAGGTTCAGGTATCCAGTTTTAGACTATATGCATTTTCACTGATTTCCTACTCATCAACTGTGTTCCATAGGAAGAGCTGCTGTAAACTGGGACCTAAGGGTCAAAGCCTGTGCTTGTCATCTGTGCTGGCTTCACTGAATCAAGACAGCTTACTGTCCTGGAGGTTAAGCTCTCAATAGTTGCTATAGAAGGCAAAGTTATTCAAGCACTTAGTATTTGCAGCACAATTGATCTGTCTTCCTGTTTTGTTTTGTTTTGTTTTGTTGTGTTTTTTTTTCCTCCGGAAAGAAGCAATCTTGAGACCTTTCACAGCCCTCAAAGTACAGACTGCCTTTGCCCTCTTTGCTCTCCATTTTGGTTAACCTGCAGGGCGGCTGATGAGTGGAACCACTGAATAAGGCAGCAGAGAGCTGCCTCTGGAGACCTTTGACATCCCAGCGGCTCTGCCGGGTTGAAGGAGGGCGGAGTTCAGAGCCCGGGGTGAGCCAGAGGTGAAGTTCTCTGGCAGATGAGCATGCCTGGTGGTTCAGCTGCTTCGCTGCTGCTCCCAGGATCCTGCCACCATCTGTAAGGCACGGGCAGTTGCCTTGGAGCAGGGATTGCTGCAGAGCCAGGGAATGCCAAGGGCTGATATTCCTGCTGCAAACCAAGAGCACACTCCAGTGGAGCCGGGCTGCACTGCTCCGCCTGCCGCTCCCGAGCAGCTCCTGGCCCTGCCAGTCAGTTCCCTGCCTCAGACACTCACAGTCTCTCTCTGTTAAACACCACTTAATTCTCAAAAATAATCTAGTGTGTTCTCTTAATTACCAATTGTTTTAACTTCTGTCTAAACTGGTGGATGTGCAGATACTCCTGTTCCTTTTTTATCGTTTCCAGTGTAACTGCAGAGAGGAAGAGGCCAGAAGGCAGTGTACCTCATCCAAAATTGAGTCTGATGCCCTCTTAGTTTTTCATTGTTGGACATAATCTGATCTTCTGTATTTTCAGTGTCTTGCACATGCAGTTTCTATATTTTATTCTTGCACGTTGGTAATGTAACAGACATGAAAATATTTTGCTGTGCCCATCCTCAACCAAATGGGTGACTTGAAGGCTTTCAATCTTAAGTAGCAATTTAGCTGTCTGTGTGTTTGAAAATTATGGCCAAGGCATATTTTTTTACTCTGGAAAGGTGGTTGTGTGACATAGCTGAGGGGCATCAGAGCAGATTGTCTGATGTGAAGTCTCTGAGGGACAGAAAGCTCTCCTTACTGCCTGGGATGAAAATTCTTCCACATGATCATTATTTGTCACCCACAGAGTGTGTTTCCTTTTTGATTCTTAGATTTTTTTTCTTCCTGTGTAGAGTAAATTTTGACAAAGAAAACAGCATTTGCTGAGAAACTGCTTTGACTTTTTAAAAAAAAACAAACTAACAAACAAACCCAACAAAAATCCAATTGTTGAAGTTAGCCAGAATCCAGTGCAGAAGACTTAAGAAACCCTTGCATGGCTGGATAGAGGCCTGTGCTCATAGAACCCACAGCTTTTCCCTTCAGGTACAAAGTCAAACTAGGAGTTACTGATACTTAGGACTCAAGGAGAACTACTAGCAAAAGGATGCAGAGTTTCATCTGAACATGAGCTCCCCTGTGCTGTACTACTGTCTGGATAAATGATGTGAGCTAATAAAGTGTCTGCTCCTCAGATATGCCAGTCTGGAAGATTAAATAAATTTTATAAGCTCTCAAATAAATCAACAAGGAATATACACTTGCAGCATTGAGAATTATGGAGTCTAGTCCAGGTAATTTAGTCCCAAATAATCTGCAAAATTACAGCAAGAGCTGTAAATGGAACACAGAAAAATTAAATGTGAGTCTAAAAGAGTGAAAAAGAGACATTCCTGTTTCAGGTGAAATCTGGATGTGTTAAAACCTTAGATGGGAGTTATGATTTTTGTTGCTTTCTTGCTTTAACTGTAGTAGAGTTTTGAAATTTTAAGCTACTTCTGGGCACAGTCATGGATCTTATTCATAAATGGTCTTTTTCTCAGACTCACATCCTGTGTTGTGCTGTTTGTGTGTTTAATTGCCAGGGTAAAAACTTTGCATTTGTTGGCTCTGAATGAGCTTAAGCTTCCATGAAAACTGCTATCAAACTACTGCTCTTCTTCATTCCACTGAGGAGCACAATAAAGTCTGAGTTAAATCAAGCTCTCTGCAGTGTGCAGCCACTTCAATGAATGTTTCATGCTGTCTGCATGATGCTTTTAAAGCATGGCAGTTGTTTCTGTAACCACTGCACAGGAGATGAATCATTGATGGTGGGTATGGCAATCACAGTGTAATTATTTCTGCTTGCATTCTTGTGATGGAACATTTCTTTAAAATAATTTATTTCTCAATTTTGTGCTCAGAAATAACCTCTGGACTGCTGTGGAGTGAGAAATTCTACACTGTTTAGAATTAGTTTGTGCTAAGTTCATTCCCAGAAACAGTCAGGATGCTTGTGAATAATGAAACTTAATGAATAATTGTAAAAACTTAATGAAATTTAATGAAACTTAATGAATAATTGTAAACTATTGTGGATATTGTGTGTGAATGCTGAGCCTTTACTTGTGGACCTTTTTCTACTGGTCTGTAGATGCTTCCTGATAAAGCAAACTATCTGATATTAAACAAAGATTTTTAATAAATGGTTTTTGTGTTTAGGCTATATTCCAGGACCTATGTTAGTGTTCTTAGTAAACTAGCAAACTAATAACCTGAAGCAAAGAAATGATCAGACGTGAACGAAAAAAATTTCATTACCACCAATATTATGGGCTTGGATGCTGCAGGTGTCCCACTTTATATGTGATAACATTTTAAACTGAGCAGGAAGCAGCCTAATAACTGTACCAGGCTGTCTGTGTTGTACTATCAGTATCTCCTGATGCCGTAACACTTGTGCCACACGGGGGTGGTACAGTCCAGTGGAGTCTCTCCCAGACGATGTCCCCTTGCTGCTGTAGGCATTCTGCTGACCCCGAGATGTTTTTATTGCCTTGGGTATTTTGACTCTCCGTTTGCAAATGCGCCGTGGTGCTTGCTGTCTTAGGAAGGGTGCTTTGAAATGTATGAGCACAAAGTAGTGTCTAGAATTCCAGCCTTGCAGTACTTTGTGCCCCATGTCCCTGCCCGTGGCAGGAGGGCTGCAAGTCAAGGATCTTGAAGATCCCTTCTTACTCAAATCATTCTATGATTTACAAAATTTTCTAGTCCTGTAGATAACGAAGTAATGCCAGGCTTCCCCACCCAAAATGATCTTTGCAGATGCACACATGCTCTCCAGCCTTAGAGAGGAGGGCTCCTCCAAAGGCAGATGTGAGGTCTGCATGCATGAAGAGCAGGTGAGGTGACAGCACAGCAGAGGTATGGCCATGGCACAGCTGGAATGGGCTTTTCTCTTAGTCCTCTGCTGCTGCACATCTGTCTCAGTGTCTCTCTGAGCTGGGAGCACAGAGCTCCTTCCCAGAGGTGAGCTCTGGGTTGTCACTCTCATTTCATAGATGCTGGAGCTGAGGGACAGAGCAAAGACAATGAGCCCATGGCCAGAAAGCACATCTTTAGCAAAGCTGTGGGAAAATCTCTAACAAAAAGCTTTTCCAGCCAGACAGAAAAGCTTCTAATACTGTCTGTTAGGCTTTTGCTGGGAATGGGTGGGCAAGAGAATAACATGCTTCACTCTTTGTTATAATGAATATTATTTACTATTGTAATTGTTGCAATACATTCAAGTTCTGGTTTTTAGATTTTGAGCTTGAAATAGAACATATTGCTTAGAAAACTTCCTGCCTCTTATCTGATTTGCTGGCAGGAATGGATCAAGTGAGCATGGGTGATTCTTTATCTACAGGAGTTTTGTTTATTATCTTTACCCATTAATTGGTTTTCTTCCTTCAGTAACGAAACTTGAATGAAAAATAATAGAATTAAAAAGCACTCCCATCATCAGATACACCAATCATTTAGGGGTGTTATTAGTTCATGCCTTACTGCAAAAGAGCTGTAGCAGTGCATGGAATGTGCCATATCTTGGAATTAATTTTCAGCATCTGAAGCATGGAGCTTGGATTTGATCTCTGGGAGCAGAACTGGGGAAGCATAATTCCACCAGCCTTCTGGTTTGGGGTTGTTTACACAAGCAATGAAGGTTTATTATTTAAGTTTATAATTTGCTCTGAAGTGCTCTAAGTGGGTTTAACGAAACAATTAAGTTGTGCACAGTTTGGCCTGTTGGTTCTGGGAGCTCAGTTTCCTGCTGACAGGCTGCAGCAGCCCAGTAAGTAGCAGCTGCTGTAGGGGCATCCTCTGTCATCACAGGTACCTACAGATGATTTCTGTTTCCTTCCCGGTGCTAGAATTGCCCATCGGAGGATGTCTTGCTTGAGTCTGAGTGTGATGTTCTTTGGAGCCTTTCAGATAAGTTGTTATTCACTTGGTAGCTGTAAAAAGGTTCCTAAAATCCCTGTTGAAGTTCAGCAGATCAACCTCAGCTCTCTGTAGTGCTTGTCGCTTTGCAGTGTCTCAGACTTTAACAAACTCATCTCTGTGTAAGTGTTGTGAAGAAAGGAAAGGCTGTCATTTCTGCACTAGAGGTGGAAAATTAAAATGGTCACACAGGAAAGGTGTCACTGGGGAGGGCAGCTTGCTCCTTCCAGTTCCTCCAACCTTTGTCCTGTCCCCTGGGAAATTCTCTGTTTCCATGGCCCTAATTCTTCTGTTACTTTGGTCCCTGAAGTAGCTGTTTCTCAGACCTTCACCTCAGTTTCCTTGTTGAAGTCAGGTCTGTGTACGGGATGCTGCCTAATGTGCGAGGTCAGTCTGCATTTGATACAGTTCATTAAATCCTAGATATTATTTGTCAGGATTCAAGTACTCATAATTCTCCTTCTTATCCTTCATTTTCAAAATAAAATTAATCCAACAAAGCATCCTTCCATTTTGGCTAAAGACCATCAGCATTAGAAACAAGTGGGTGTAATCCCTAGTAACTAACCCACTTTTTACAGCAAGATAAATCTTAAGGTTGGGGCTTTAAAAACAAAAACAAACTCCTGCCTGTTTTCAAAGGAGCCTTGCAGCTGCATGAGTTTCTTCATTTCTTTTTAACTGAACAGTCCCTAAAATATTTCTGAGCCACAAGTGCTGCCATAGTCAGCTGGACTAAAAAGACTTGCTAGCCTGGCTTAGGTGGTCCAGGTGCCAAGGAAATGCTGTTATGACATGATGTGGATGTGTAGTTACTTGCCTAAATAAATCTTAATCTCTAGGAATCTCTAGGAATTTATTGCACTCTAGAAGGGAAGACCTTCGGATTTAATAATAAATATTAATGATACTTAATAATAAATATTAATAATATTAATAATACTTAATAGTGGAATATTTTTTTTGTCCACGAGGTGTATTTTTTCAGCCACTTTTTGAAACAATGTGAATTTCTAACCTATATCAGCTGTGATTTCCAGAGGGGAATACACCCTGGGGTCTGCCATGTGGAACGATGCTCCCCAGCTCAGGCCTTGCCAGGGCTGCAAGTTCAGCTTCCACATGGAGCAGGGGAGATGGGGAACAGGGCTGCCCTCGGGGGGGGTCAGGTGGATTTCTGCTGACTCAGCTCATCCCGGTTTGCTGCCGGGGGGAGCGGTGCAGGGGGCGGCTCTCGGCTGAACCCTCCTGGTTTCTGCATCCAGGAATTTCTCAGACTCGTTTTTTTTTGTTCTTTTGTGGTTTGTTTGTTTTTTTTTTTTCAGGCGGATCCCAGTGCTCTCTGCTGTCGGCATGCTGCATCCCATCCGGATGGAAACGGGGATTCCTGAGGGGTTGGGAGAGACGGGAGGTGCCTGAGGAGCCCCGGGCTCTGCTGTTGAGCTGCGGGCTCTGATTTTAGGTTGTTTGTGACAACACAGTAACTCTGGTTCTTTTTCAGCCTTCTAGGAAGTAAATAGTTCGGTCAGATCACTTGGAGCTTTGAGC
The DNA here is from genome assembly GCA_038090715.1 of Florisuga fusca. Taxonomy (NCBI): domain Eukaryota; kingdom Metazoa; phylum Chordata; class Aves; order Apodiformes; family Trochilidae; genus Florisuga; species Florisuga fusca. The sequence continues at coordinate 1,041,224 of JAAWXA010000026.1, read as the reverse complement.
GCGGAACGAATGTGTCCTGGGAAAAGGGTAACAGGAGGCTGAATGTGACTTAGAAATCTTTTACATGCAATATAAATTATAAATTAATATAAAGAAGAACAAAGGCATAAGTGAGCGCATTTCAGTGCAGACACACTTGACAAGGTGTAATTCAACCCACTTTTTTAAAAAAGCGTTTTGATAGTGCCAAGGGGAGGGGTGGATCCCTGCTTTTGGAACCAGCAGGGATTTCAGGGCTCAGCCAGAGCCTTGGGAGCCTCGGGGGTATCTGCAAATCCATCCCCACCCCCACGGGGACCTCAGGGCAGGGACCGGGAGGGGCCGTGGGTGCGTGTCGGGGGGCGAGGAGGGGTCCGTGTCCTGGGGCTGCCTTGGGGCTGTGCCTTGGGGCTGTGCCTTGGGGCTGTGCCTTGGGGCTGTGCCTTGGGGCTGTGCCTTGGGGCTGTGCCTTGGGGCTGTGCCTTGGGGCTGTCCGGGCAGGAATTTCGTGGGTTCCTACAGCAGAGGGTGGTGTTACCTGTGCCTGCACCGCCAGAAAGAGAGATTGGTTCTAAATGATGGCTCTATCTGCTCTGCTTCCTGCACTCTGATGTGGAGTTATTAAATATTTCTAGAAGGCATACATGCATCTTTGCTGCTTTACTGAGAGTATGTTTTGCTGTGAAGCAAATATACAGGTCTCTAACTGTACCTCAGTACTGCTGCTGGCATCCTGACAGCATTCCTCTACCACCAGCATTTTGCATACTGTTTTGTTGTTGGTAATTTTTTTAAAATTCTGTTTTTATTTTTTTATGTTTGCCAGGATTAAGAATTTTTTGTTAAAATTTCTCAAAAAAACAAACAAAAGAACCCCTTGCAGTTTGGTGGTAGGACACTCTGGGAGCCTGGAAACATGGGACCTAGGGGGCTGATTTGGCCCAAGACTAAATCTGAGAAGAATGTTGCCATTGTTGCATCCAAAGGGAGCTTGACTGGATGTACTTCTTCTCCCATTCTCCATAAAAATTGGCACACAGGCACACTTTGATTTCAGTGCTCTTGCCAGACCATGGAGATGTTTCTATCTGCTGTTACCACTCTGGACCTGTTGGCTGTAAATGCTTCTTCCAGCCTTAGGTGGGGATTTTTCCTGCTTTTTTTTGTTGGTGGTGGTTTTCTTTGAGGTTTTTTTTTTTAAATTTCACTGTTTATTTTTTTATGTCTTCTATTACTGTGTGCCATAAGTATATCTACCTAATCAAATTAATTTGTTAGTTTAACATCAAGCCCCAGCATATGTTATACCCCTCAGTAAAAGTTCTTTTGTTTAATGAATGTCATTTTTCTGATACTGCAGCAAGACAACTGTGCTGATGTGCAGGTCTTGGGTGCTAGAAATTACTAATAAACAGGTGAAAATTACTAATTACTAATACTAATACTAATTAATTACTAATAAACAGATAAAATTACTAATAATGCAAGTGACACAGCAACTTAAAGGCTGGCTTTCTGGGATTTTTTTGTTGTTTGCTAGAGTATTTAGAAGTTGGAAACATTCCTGACCATGCAAATAACACCTGTCTGTACCTAACATCTACCTAATAATTCATAGCAAAATATTTATTTACCTAAAGCAAACACTCCAGCCAGCTCTGAAATTCTGTGTTTTTACCATGGGGAGCATCTGAGCCTACTCTTTGTAAACCCTGAGTTCTCAGGTAATGAGGTGTTTGGTTACAGCTGCAGACAGCAGGGATTCCTCTGACCTGCAGCCAAGTGTAGGCATCCGGTGGGGTATTGGAACCACAATCTCTCTGTGTGTTTCTGGACAATAAAAATTTGTCCAAACAACATTTCTGTGGAAAATATCCAATGGAGAATCATAATGATTCCCTTCTGCCAGGAGGGAGATAGTCCTACTTGTACAAGAAAGCAGCAGCTCGACAAACTGGATTCAGATTTCTGTTATTTGTGCCTGCTCTCTGCCCCTTGGATGATTTATTCTTCCCTTTCTGCATTTTTTCACTGACTTTTGCACAGTTTGGATGTGGCGCAAAACAGTAATTTCCCCAATGAAAGTAAGACTGTGAAGTTTTGAGTGATGTTGCTAATTATTGCCAGAAGACAGAAGAAAGGTTGTAGGAGAGGCTAAATCACCCAGCTGCCCAGAGATGGCCCTAGAAAGGCATAGTTTGGGGAACCATCCCAAGAGATGTCACTGCTACTCTGCATGTGTCCCCACCACCTCCATTTGCACCTCTTTGTGACCTGGCACTTAGCTGCCAAACAGGGTGGTTTTTTCTCATTCATTTGTCACTTTTTGCATGTCATGAACATATAGTTTCTTCCATTTGGCTCCAGCAGTTATCCTCTAGATTTCTGCTACCATGAAGAGGGATGCCAAATACTGCACTTCCCTTGTGCTCCTTTCATCCAACACATGAAACCAAGGGCCCCAAGGAAAGGTGGTCAGTGTCCTGCTCTGCACAATGAGAAGTCACAGTTATGCCATTACCTACACACAACTTCCACAGCCTCAAGTCTTGCATTCCTTGAAACTCAGGATAACTCTTTGTGTGATTCCATTTGCCCATGGTACTGATAAAACTCTGGACCTGTACTGATAGTTGAGTTCATTGGAATTCATTAACTTCTGAACCAAACCTCGGTGTAATTTCCAACATTTTGGGTGACTTTTATATCAGCTCAGCAAGTCTCTTTTTGTCATGCTGAACTCATTAATTTCAGCAGAGTTTTGTTTTGAAGTTTTGCATTAATTTACACCCATAAAGGAAAACAGCATAAAGGCCACAGGAATCAAACCCACTGAAAGTTACTTTTTGCCTGACTGCGTGTGGGGATGTTCTTTTGTTGACTGTGTTGTGGCAGGTATAAAAAATGTTATTTCTCTCTGTAGTAGCACAGCCATGTTTGAAGTGATTACATCAGATGTTCTGCTTGTGTCAATGTGATATATCGAAGTCTCTGGCCTGAGGCTTCCAAAACTTATGTGTACAAGTGTAATCTTCACATCACAAACAAGGTGGTGAGCTGACATTCTGCTCCCACGAGCCTGGGAGAGCTGTACAGAGCAGCAAAAGCTGCTGTGTCTGTTTGGTAAATTTAAAATATCCCTATTTAGGTGGGCAACTGCAGCATTTTCATGCAACACTGATTTTTCTGAAGGCCAAACCAACCTTGCCTATAGATCTGCATTGGTCAGCAGCCTCTGAGCACAGTCACTGTCTTATAAGCTGCTGAAGTATCCCAGTTCTTTGCCTTGTTAATTTAAGAGCAGTCCAAAGTGCTTCAGAAAGCTTTCCTTCCTTCTGTAGGCATCTTTAATAGTCATATCTCCTAACAGGTGTATTTCAGATTACAATATTCTTCAGTCTTGCAAACTGGAGGCTTGCCCTCTCATCCTGGTTTCCTGAAATGATATTTAGGAGATCAGGAGCTTCAGGGCTTCAGGGCAATGTTTAAGAAAAATCACTGTTTAATGTGTCTCCATTATGCTCAGGTTCATCTTCCTTGCTGATACCTGGGCTCTCTTTGAATGTTCCAAGATTCTGACATTTCACTAGTGATTGTTACCTATTTTGAAGCTTTAATTGTTTCACTTTATGTTTTTTTCAGGCCCCACTAGTGGGTTTTTAACTCCACCCTCTGATTTTCACTTTTCAAAATTTTGCTTGGATGTCTCATCTTCTCCTAGTGCAGAGTCTATTCCAGAGTTGTAAAGGAACTGTTGAGGAAACTGAGGCCTCAGTACGTGGAAATTTCTTTGCTCTCAGGATCTCATATTCTTTTAACTGGATCCAGTAATCATAAGCATCTCCATCGTCTGTGATTTAATTATTTAGATGTCAAGAGATGTCTATGAGGTGAATGTTACAAAAAGAAATGAACCAAAGGACTCATTTCAGTGCTGCTCTCTCAGTAAAAGGGTGGAAATCCTTCTAAAAGATGAGAACTTGTATCTGCCACAAAGCTCACAAATTATTTTTGAGGTGTAGCTGAAGGTTGGAGAGTAAAAATTGTAATGAAGGACTAGAGTCATCCTAAATTTAGTCAGGTGATAGCTCCTTGAGGCTGGAAATGCTGACTTGTACTTGCTGTCTGCCAGGGAATTACTTGTTTCAGAATGCAGCCTAGAAAAGAAAATCCCATTTCTGTTTTCTGCAAAGGTGAAGTGCTTTTCCTGTTTTGTCTGTATGTGCTAGGGAAACTGCTTTCTGCTCCTGCAGACCTGCCTTTCTCCGTCCTAGAGATCCAGTTATTTCTGCTCTGATCCTCTGATCTGTTGGATGTCTGTCCTCCATGAACACTGCTGGTCTGGGATGTCCTTGTCACTCCCTGGGTTGCTCTGTTGGGGCTCACTGACAATTGCACAGCCTACAGCAAATGTAAGCCTGCAGTTTTCCCACTGGAGGAACAAACCTCGTGATCCCCATGGAATGACAGTATTAACAGTCCAGTAGGGATTCAGCAGCACAACAGGAGCTGTCTTCTCTAGTCTGCATATTGTAGCACCATGTAAGACCTAAGGTGTCACTCTTCCTGGCTTGCTGGGAGCACAGCATGGTTATGATTGATGGTTTTTTGACTTGGAGATTATAGCCATATCCTGCAATACTGGAAATACTAAGGTTTAAAATATTCCATCATTTGTTGTTTGTGCTTTATCTCCTGCTGCTTCTAGAATATCTCGTAAGAATAAGTAAGTTAGGAAAAGTTAGGAAAGTAAGTTAGGAAAAGACACTTTCATAAGCATTGAGAGGTGAGGTTATGGCCATGAGCAGTGGGGTTGTGACCCAGGTTGACTCTGCAGCTCCAGCCATGCATTCTCCACATGAGCTGCTTTGGGACCTATGCTGAGTCACATCTCACAGTCAGGAATTAAATCAGAGGTTGTTCTTTTGAGTCATTGCAATTAACCTGCATAAAACTAGTCTAAAAATGAACAGTAAACCTGGAGCCCCACATACGTATATGAAAACAATAACCTACAAACAGTTCTAGTTATGATCTCCCAGTGGATAAGATGTAAGCAAGAGCTAAAATTGCCAGGGAATAAATATTTAACCACCTCTGGTTGTACTGCTGCACCAGTCGTTCTCCATGAGTTCAGGATGTCTGATATGCTGGAGGGGGCTGTTGTTTGAGGTGCTCTTATTTGAAGAGCTTTTCACATGGAAACCTCCTTCCTAGATCTTTGGGAACCAGCTGGGGCAGACTTCTGCTCATGTTCAAGGAAGGCCAGGTCTAACTTGAGTTAAATTCAATGGGGAAAGGTGAGTGTAACCTTCTCAGAAGTTCCACTAGAGTCTACAGCCTGAATACTACCAGGTCTCCTGTGGCCTATGCTGAATGCAAAGCAGGGTATATAAATATGTGTCAGAAGATTGGAAATAAGTAGTCATCTTCATTTTAAAGACAAAAAGTACAGCATCTGAGAGGAGACTGTCAGTAGAGCACACAAGAAACCTGCAGAATGGATGCCTTAGTTGATCCAAATTCATCTCTCTTCAATAATTCTTGACTATTTTTGCCTGCTAGTGGCATAAATAGTATTTTTTTCCACTGACAAATATGTGACTTTTTCTGTAGAAAAGAGATAGAACAGACTTTTTGACAGTTCAAGCTTCTGCCCTACTTTACCTCTTAATACTCTCCAAGTTTAGCTGTTAGTCACTTTTACCAAGAGCATTTTAGAGGCTTAATATAAGTCTTAGTCTGTGCCATTTCATCTGTGAAACGGGTGCCTGGGTTTCCTGTGGCATGTGCAGAAGACACAGGAGCCAGAGTGATTTCTCACTTAGAGTTCTACTTAGGTCTAAAACCAGAGAAGTCATTTCTAATGGTGTCTTGCTGGAATTTCCATGGAAATTGCTTCTGCTGGAGAATAGCTGCATATTCTGAGGTTATGGATCTGCCTTTTTTATTATGCTCACTAAGCTTAAGTTTATCAAGACGGGAGTGTGTTTTCTGGCCCAAAGGAACAGCTGAGCCTGTCAGCATTATTTATTCATTGTTCCTAGCAATACAAAACCATTGCCAAACTGCCAGTGGTGTCCACTCTGTGAGGAAGCTGCCAAAAAGGATCCTGCTTGGGAGTGCTTGAATAGCTCACCGAGCCATCTGGTGTGGAAGAACACACAAACACAGGAATTAATTAGCTGTAAGTAGTCTCTACTGAGCATGTACAAGATGAGAAATTTTTTTTGTGAGCGTTTATAACTTGGATGACAACTACCTGGTTGCAAATTTGTAATTCCCTGAAACAAAGCACAGAACTGTGAGGAGTCCTCAGCTGAGCAGATGTGAAGAGCTGTTTAATGATGTCCCCATGCCGCAGTGCAGCTTATATGGCTTTTCTTATTGGTTGCCATGAAAATATTCTGTATGAGGACAGATGCCTAGCATGGTTATTTAGACCCCAAATTTCATAAATTTTTGAATTTTATGAAGAAAGTATTGAGAATCCTTTTTTACCTGCCTGTCACTGCAAGTTAGTAATGCAGAGAGAAGAAAAGACTTGCTTATTGAAATCCTGCATATGCATAATATTGTCTCACTATATTTGATAAAAAGACATTGGCTGACCTAAAAAGAGGTAAATGTTTTGATGTATAGCAATGTTTTCACCCCACCTCCCAAGATTTTAGCCTTTGGGGTACATCTTGCAGGAGTTCAATAGCACAGTGGAGATCTACAGAATTCTTAGATCCTACGGTGTGATGCCTCAGTGTAGTCAGGTATTCTGCTGATTTCTTCCTTCCAAAGAAAGGCCCTGACTTCAGTTACTGACCAGTTCATGTCTGCTGGTCTGTTTGCTACACCTTTTCTGGAAGGTTATAGACTGACTGAACTTGAGAGTGGGACAGATAGGAGAAGCAATATCCTGCTGGATTCTTTTCAGTGTTTTTACTCCAAACTAGGAGATGCTCAGGGAATTACACTGAGAGGGAAGGTGCAGATACATGACCATCCAGCCTGCTTGAGTATGCACCTTGTTACTCACCCACAATGGAAGCAGTGATGAGACAGATTATTTTTCAGTGGCTACACAATTTGCAGTAAATTTAAATTATATTGAAAATATCTCTCAGTTACTTTTGGTAGTTCTGTTCTTATATTTTTGTCCTTCTGATAAAAAAGTGCAATCTTTCTTGCTGGGACGATCTCTGATTGGAACTGTCAGTCACTGGGGTGTCTCTGTAGTTAGCAGTGATCTTGTAACTTCCATGAAATGCAGTGTAAGCTTTATTTCTAGTGAGAGATGTCTGTGTTTGAGATGCTGTAGTGCAAACCATTCTTGGTATGTGGTAAATACTAAAAGGAGCCTGAGAATGGGCACTTTGCTGTGTTGTGGGATGTATTTACCTCTACTGGGCAGTCTGCAGCTTTTATCCCTCTTGGACTCATGACGTGTGCTTCTGTTCAGATAATTGCTCCAAACTCTTATGTTTCCTCTTACTAACACAGGCTTCATCATTATGAAGTAGAGTGCAAGAGAAAAAGCTTTATCAGCTGTAAAGATGCTTTTAGGTTATTGCTTTTAGGTCATCTCTTCTTTTGTAGCCCAGTATGTGCTATTGAGAGGCCCTGATGCTACTTGAGTGTAGAAGTATTCCTTATACCTGACATATTACCAAACTCAAATCCAGAAGCTTCCAAAATTCATGATTTGAGATCAGTTCTGAACCATTTTTTTCTTCAGGTTTTATTACATCCATCTTTTAAAACAGCCTATCCAAAGCATCAACTTAAAATGTAAATGCATATGTAAGTAAGTAAAACTGGAATTATAACTGGGTTTATAACAGTTGTAACTGTGTGGTTTTGACTGTCATAATATTCATGTCTTGGATGACAGGTAATCTGTTTGAATCTCTTTTTGTTGTAAATTATATTTAAATGCTTTACCATATCTGTACTGGTCATGGCTACTGTGTTTGTACCAGTGTGTAATTTAAATTATTATTGCACCTGATAAAAATTTGAGAAAAACCAAGGATTTCACACACAGAAAACAAGGAACATTGTTCTTTATTGTCCTACCTTGTAAAATCTGCTAATGTGAAGCTGAACTTAATTTATCAATTAAAGAGAAGGTAAATGGTTTGTTTTTACTTGGGAGAAATTAATTATAGAAGTGGCTTTCTTTTTTTTTTTCATTAAAGTTCTTAGGAAATCAGGGAAATATAGGATTCAGGTAGCCACCCTTATCTTGTTTTCAATGAGAAAAAGCAAAAAAAAAAATCAAACCAAACCAAACCAAGCAAAAAACATAAAACCCCTGAAACATATTGAAAATAGATATTTTTGCTGTAATGGCAGAAAGTTACACCATCAGTTCATGCCAAGATCTTGGACTCTGCTTTGTGCCCCATCCTTAGAACTACTGAATGGCTCTGGGAAACTGAATAGATTTGAAATGTTGAGCTGAACTTCAGCAAATGCCTGCAGTGATTGAATATTTGCCCAGGTGGGATCATGCATAAGGCACCATGGCCGTGTCCTCAGGGCAGTCACACAGATTTCTTAAGTTTTGCTTGCATTTTCGCTGCTCAGTTTTGAATCTGTTTTAACCTGAATGGTCTTTGCTTGGGCTTGGACACGTACTAGCAGCAGAGCTGAGGGGGTGGCCCTGCAGATCCCTTAGGAAAGGCTCTGTTGCAAGTGCTCAGTGCCAGCAGGATTATTTGGGAATTCAAATCTTGAGCTGTCCTAGTACCAGCTACCTTAAATGTCAGGTGGAATTCCTGGAGAGGGTTTAAGTCTTCCCCATCAGCAGAGCCTGTCAGAGCTGTTCTGAGACTGTGTCACAGAGGGGATGATGTGGGCTGGGAAATGATCAGGGAGATCAGTAGGGCTAGAGGAAAAAGCGGGATGGTGGAGGCAAGTATGGCACGGATCCCAGGAATGCAAAACCCAATATTCACTGCTTGAGCAGCAAAGGGAAGAGCATTGCTAAAAAGTATGATTTTTATTGCAGAGCACTCTGCATGCAGCAAGGCAGGGGTTTGGAACTGGAGAATTTTCTAGTTTGCAGTGTGCATTTGTAAGAGCACAAGATCAGCCAGGTGCCCAGGGTAAGTGTAACTTCACCAGCAACACTACTCTGCAATAATTTATTTTAGCCTCCTGTGTGAGAATCACCAAACACAGAGACACATTGGGATTTTTCCAATAGAGTATGTAGTCATAGGAAGCAGTTTATCTAAACCTGAGGGATAAACCTCAGAGGTTTTGAAGTAAATCAGATATTATAGTATTGAGAATTGCCAGTATGAAATAAATGAGAACAGCCTAGTGAAGATGCTGGGGAAGCACCATAACACAGACTACCTTATACTTGGGCAAATGTTTTTAGCAAAGAGTTGCTGTTCCTTTTACAAATGCTGGATGCATTATTTCAAGTTTTCTCTTATTGATGTCTTCTAGGTACTTCAATCTACCTTAAGCTATAGCAGTTGTACATGGAGGGAAAGTGTGCTGTGGCTCAGCTGCCAGCATAGGTAACTGGGGGTTTCAAGTGCCTGTAGCCCTTTTTCCAAGTTGTATAGCATATAGTGATTATGAATAGTTTTGTTGTTATCTACATATAATTTTTAGAAAGGGCATTTTTTTGGGGAGTCATAGGAAAAGCCTGATAGAAATAATTTTTAAAGGAGTGGTTTCAAGTAGAGGTGAATAATTTAAGTGGACTCATCCAGGGCCACCTTTGTACAACCAGATTTCTATGATACGATTGTAAAAAGAACCATGCTAAAATATAACTCTTATTTGCTAAAAAGTGTAGTGCTATACAATTCATTGAAGAGAGGTAATCCAAGGAAAAAGCAGTGAGAGACAGAGTCTACTGGGAAATTGGAATGTATGAGATTAATTACAGGTGTGTAAGTGTAGTGGGACACTGGAACAGGTTGCCCAAGGAGGTTGTGGCTGCCTCTTCCCTGGAAATATTCAGGCCCAGATTGGAAGGGGCTTTGAGGAACCTGGCTTTGTGTAGAAGGTGCCCCTGCCTTTGAGGGTAGTTGGAACTAAATGATCTTTCAGGTATTTTCCAGCCCAAATCATTCTATGATTCTATGATGTTAAATAGAAAAGGGAGGTAGATGGTGTTAATGCTCTGACTTGACGATGTAAAATCAAGGTTGAAGATGAAAACCTTCAGGAATGGTCCAGAAGTGGTACAGAAGCAAAGTCCCAGGACAATGTGGAGGTATTTTTGGTGCTGCTTATCCTGCTGCCCTGGATTTCCATGCTGCCAGCTAAGTAAAAAAGAGCCATGTCAAAGTAGAAATTGAAGGCATATAGGTTAGTCCCCTGCCTCATTCCAGTAGGCTGCTCCCTAAGTAGACTTCTTTTTGGAGAAAATGTTATTCAGCATTCAAATATTTGGTTATTCTCTCGTTATGTGCAGCTTCCCAATCTAAACCCGGGAAACAGATTCCCTGAGTTCATGGTGTGGGAGTTAGACCTGTTAGAGCAATTGTAAGTATAATCTGCTGTTAGCAGTATTTGGGGCTTGAATGGCAAATGGATAATTTTAAATAACAGCTCATTGAAATCTAGGTGGAATTACAGAAACACAGTGGGAGCCATCAGTCAGATCAGGACATGGCCTCAGCTACTGAGTCAATTTTCAAGTGGTCTCAATGTAGGAATTGCATATTAGCATCCAAGTACAGTGGTCCTAATTCAGGTGAGGATTGTTTTTAATGTCATAAACTCTCTAAGATTCCCTGGTTTTTAAAGTTAGTTGAATGATTAAATATTTATCCTTGGTGTCTCTTGCCTACCAGATGAATCATTTTCCCTCTAGTGTGTCAATTTTCTAGGGATCGGACACTGTAATTTATATGCACAAACAGCATTTTTGGGCTCTGATCACATGGAACAGCATCTGTTTGCCCACTTTTCATGTGCAAATTACTTTTGAGGATGTGGCCTGGAAATCTGAAGTATGAAAATGGACTGGTTGAAATGGAAGATGATTATCTCAAAGGAAGAACAGGTACATCCCAGTTTGTCTCATTTCATATTTTGAGCGGACGGAGGAAGTTTGCTGTGTAGTATTTTCTTGTGCTCTAGAACCAGGCTCTCAGTCCTCAAACAGCCTTTGCAGTTGGTGCAGAGCCTGTTCAGCCCCACTTGAGTGATTTTCTTTGGCATGGGGCAGGGGGCTGGGTCTCTGCTCACTTCTGAAAGTCCCTGGGATACTGGATCCATTAGAAATGTTTAGAAACTATCACTTGAGGCTTGCACAAAGTCTTCTGGGGGGTATGACACAAGCTGGCCCTTCAGCTTACTCTCATGTGAATATTGAAGTAAGTGGAACATGCTCTGAACCAAAAAGGTTCCCAAGCAAAATCAAATCTATCAGGCAGGAACGTGTCCTTCAACAGGGGAAAAAAAACCAAAAAACAACAACAAAACCCACACCACCACCAACAAAACAAAGCAAAAAAAAACCAAAACCAAAACCACACACACAAAAAAAACCCCCTCAACTAACCACGGATTCTGGGGGAATTCCATTACTCTTCTCACCATCATGAGAGCAAGATACACTAAGAAAACAGAAAAAAAAAACCCAACCCACAAACGCCTGTTTATGTGGAGACATTGAAAATATGAAATAGTCTCTTGATCCAGAATTTCTCTACTCTTTTAAAACATAGCAAAGCTATTTCCAATTAACAGATTTTCTCCCCACCCCGGCTGTCTCTGTTAATCTGTAGGAAAACATTTCCACTGCCTCCCCAGCTTAGTTTACTCTTTTGAAATGTATCAGTCAGCAGAATCCTGGCTCCCCAGCTTCACTTTACACTGAACACACCTGGCTCCTCCATCAGTAAAATCTCATCAGGTCTAAAAAGATAAAATACTAATAGTGCTGGCCAGAAATCGAATGCAAATGGATAGCAAATGCAATAGAATTCTGGGAAAGACCTGAACATCAAAAGGAAGGTCCCAAGTCACCAACTGCAACCCTCTGACAGTAATTGATGGAATTAAATAAGTTTTTTACTATAAAAAAACTCAGAGGGAAAAGGAGAAAAGGCGGTGAGAGCAGCAGCAAAGAGGGAGCAGCAGCCCTGGGCTAGCAGGAGGCAGAGACCCCTGAGCCCAACAGCCCCCAGGCCACCGAGGGGCAAAAACCCGAATTGCTCTCATTCTTCTCCTAATAGCCCTTTCTCAGGGTGACTCGTTTTTTTAAAAACCTCTCCTCTTGCAAACTTTTCTCCCATTACCAACAAAAGCGGTTACCTTTTGCAATTTGTGTGACCCATATGAACAGTGGCAAACATTTCCTCTCAAACAAAATATAAAATAATAGTTATGGACTGTACCACTTGTACTTAAAGAACACCTTAGACTATACCTAGCAAGCATTAGTAGGATGACTTTCAGCAACTTATTGAAAGAAAATATGGAAAAAAAAATTGGCATAGGGCAAAATGCATTTGTGTATTTCAGGTTTTCCTCAACAAACATGGGTTTCCTCCCGTGCAAATACTTTCAAGATGATTCTTCAGGCAGCAGTGAAGCTCCTGCTGCAGTTCTACATCCAACATGTTGATTCCCCTCGATATGGAGTATGTTGTTAGCCATTGTCAGGTCTTAAATGGGGATTTAAAAATTGCACTTGAATTCCAATCTCATCTCGATTCTTTTTTAATGGCATTTTTGGTTTTATTCTGGTGAGGAAGATTGATGTTCTGTACTGTATAGCATCACTGGGAAGAAAAAAGGCACTTGGTTCTTCAGTGCAATTTCTTCTTTGTCTGAGGATGGGGAAAGCTTTGTTTGAAAACACACTCTTTTCACAGTAACTTATGACTATTTTATTTTTGCTTTATTTTTCAAAAAGTGTAGGGACATTGTTACTTCAGTTCTTTATCTGTGTAAATTTTGCCTCAAATGAGGCAACAATAAAGGGAACAGGGTGATTAAGGTATTGTGATTCATTTGTTGTCTATCATTACAGCAAATCTTTGTTGCTTGATTCCTTGCAGAAATCACTGAACTATGATCATATTTCAGAAAATGAAAGAGGACAAAAATAAAAAGGCAATAAAACAAATTAGTAGATGTCTTGAGGGATTATTACTGACTGACTGTTTTGTATCATAAGTGGTCTGTAAGTCTGGCAGTTCAAATTATACATCCTTGAAGGCAAAAATCGTACTGGTATAAAAATCTCTAATTCTCTACTGCTGTTATATTCTCTTTGAAGTTCCAAGTTGGCAAGCAAAAAATTAAATTATCTACTAATGATGTTTCGAAAAGATAGTTTGAAACTGTTGAAATATGATATCTTATTAAAAAAACAAAAAAATCATCTGGGCATTTAAAGCTTTTTCTTTACTTAATATCACTTTTGTTTAATACCATGATTGATACATCCATACTCAGTGCTCGTCGTGATGCTGTATTTTATTTTGTATTTCCATTTGTATTTGCTCAGATTTGAAGCAGAATGGATAATTAGATTAAATTAGTGGAGATGACTTGACAAAGTCATCTTTGCAGTTGGGGAAAGACCTCCCTCAGCAGAAGGGTTTTGCCATGGGCAGGTGAAGGGGAGGAGATGCCCTGGGGCTGGAGATGCTGAGCTGCACAGCAAGGGTGGGGATCCTCCTGCACCAAAACTGTCTGGAGATGAAGCAGTACCTGGTATCTGTAGCTGTAAGGAAGAGGAGGAGGGATGAGGCAGATCTTTTCCATACCCAAGGGATGCAGAGCAGGGGTTGATTTGGGCTGGTGTTCAGTGCTGGCCCCGTCTGCTGGATGAGTCCCAGGGCAGTGAGGATGCAGCTTTGCATTCAGGACTGAGGTTAAAACTCATCCCTGCACTCCAGAGCTATGCAAAGGGTTTTGTACCTTTGCATGAATGTTGTACTGAGGAAGGCCTCTAGGTTAGCATATTTTGATATGGAAGTTTTGTCCAAGGGGAGCAGCTGCACCATGAGCTTGGAGGGCTTTACATTGTGTAAAACAGTTCCTTTTTAATATAGCAGGTCAGGAAGTGCTGCTGCTTCTCTCTCTCCTTTTCTCTCATCAGATGCATTTTTCAAAGCTAGTAGAATCTTCACAAAGAAGATCTGTGTCTGTCCAAATATAAGCCTCTGAGTTTTGACCTTTTTTTTGTGCGCTTTTTGTCTTTTCTGCCTGTTTTTCTCTTGTTTACGTGCTTGCTTTTGTCTCAGTGGAGGAAAGAAACTTTTTTTTTTTTTTAATAAAAGATACCCTGTTGTTGGGCAGTTTTCCTTTTGAAACCAAGGGTGGTTTAATAGTCTCTCATGGAAAGCCTTTATCATCTTAAAATCTGTTCCAGCACAGCAGGATAGGGCTGCTACATGGCTCCTGTGATTATTCCTGAAATACTTCAAGTTTAAGTAACACTTCCAAGAAGCAGAATTGACTTATACCCCCCATGCAAGGCAGACTGTCCAGGCTACTTAGTCTGCAGATAAACACGTGGTTTGGATTGCTGTCATCTTTTATCTGTGTTAAAATAATTTCTTATATAGGTGTTTAAGACAGACAATTTTGACAAGGCATCAGGTCTGTTTGAAGCCTGAAATGTATTCACAAAAATATTATGTCCTGATCAAAGCATTCTTAGCCAACAATTCTATAGTGTCATTGTTACAGCTGAGGACAAAAAAAAAAAAAAAGGCAAATTACATGGAAGTGTGTGTGTTATGCATATATACATACATACATTTTTCTAAAAATAAGCTTGCTGACCCTGGATCCAGCAGTCCAACTCCTTGAGCTTGGAAACTCCTCAGAGCTTCCCCAGCACTGAGCCCTAGCCCTGGGGCAGCTCTGTGTGGCCAAGGCACATGGTTCATCCTTGTTATTTTACCATTCCAGAGTGCAGAGCAGAAGAGAGTCAGTGTGAGCACAGCCACCAACACATGGTAGGGAGCAGGGAAGCTCCATAAAATGTACTTTATACAAATGTGAAGAAAACCTTAGATTGTATCTAGCAAGCATTAGTAAGATGACTTTCAGCAACTTATTGAAAGAAAATATGAAAAAAAAAAAAATTGACATAAGGCAAAATGTATTTGTGTATTTCAAGTTTTCCTTAACAAAGAATGTCCCCAGATGGAGAACTCTTGTCCTTCCTATGTGCTGCTTTCTAAACTCTGTGTGATTTAGTGATTAGTTGCATCAAAAGAATAATCTGTAGGAGCAGCAAACTCTCATTTTTTCTACAGAAGAAAGTCTCCTGAGCCTTCTGTCTCAGGAAAATGAGTAGGCAGGTTTGCAAAGCTGTACACAGTGTAATTCCTTCCTGACCCCTCTAATGGATTCCTTGAAGCACAATACTTTGTTGACCTCATTATTTCATCTTGCATAACTTGTTCTGCTCTCAGTTGTGCAATTATTCAGGCCTTTTGAATTCTGGATTTACACAATTGGTTTCAATAGCCATACAATGAATTTTTTAATCCTTTGGAGAACAGCAAGATTAGGAGATTAATGCAGAATTTGGTGGTGAGCTGTTTTAAATAACTCAATTATCTCAGCAAGGACGTAGAACAGGAATAAAAGATAACTGTCTTATTTTTTCTTTTTTAAAATTATTTCTTGAGATCTGGTTCAGTCCTGTCTTTCCTACTGTATATAACATTTCTGCAGCAATGAGAATGATGTAACTTGCTTCGAAGTCTCCCAAAATGAAGGACCTGATGCTTATGTAGAACTGTTGCTGAGCTATGAAACCAGCACCTGCTCCAAGGCAGTGTCCCTCTGCAGAGTGCTCCCTGTGTGCACACTGACAAACAGATCAGGGAAATCAGTACCTTGTTACATGATAAAATGCAATGGGGAGGTGAAAGAAGAGGTCTGTAGTGTAAGATGTAGAAGTTAAATAAAAAATTTATTACTGGACAAATGTAAGGGGGAAAGTACTAATGGCAGGAACCTGCTGGCAGGTAGGGATGGATGGATGGATGGATGGATGGATGGATGGATGGATGGATGGATGGATGGTCTCATTGCTGAGGCTGTGCCACCCTCCTCAGTTCATCTGGTTTGAACTGAAGCTGTGTGGTCCCTCAGGCCCTGTGCATAGATAAGCCCCCTGGGATAGGGTCAGAGAACATTCTGGGAAGCAGTGTAAGCTGTGGCCTCTTGACAAGTTCAGAAATAAATTTCCAGGCTCCTAGGGACAAACTTCAGTGGTGAATGTGTCTGGAAATGGGGGAAGAAGTGGTGAGGAGCAGCAGTGGTGATTCAGCACAGGACAGTAGTCCAGGAAAGGAAGGCTGATGTGCAGGTAACTGTTAGTCTGGTGCTGGGAAACAGAACTGGAGATATTTGTTTCTGAGTTCTTGTCATGCATACTGGCTCATGCCAGTATCTTCTTGGTGCTCTACAAACTGGAAAATACTGTTATTTTCAGTATATTTATAGGTAGGAATAGAGAAACTTAGCAGATGGTGGGATGTTATAATTCTTGGATCATATGGTCGTATTCTTAACTGGAAGAGAGCAGGTTTGAAAGCAGTGGTGTTACACCAGTGTACAACATCCAAGAGAAATGGCCAATCAAAAATCACACCTTGAAAACA
This sequence comes from Florisuga fusca, assembly GCA_038090715.1. Lineage (NCBI taxonomy): Eukaryota > Metazoa > Chordata > Aves > Apodiformes > Trochilidae > Florisuga > Florisuga fusca. Next base: position 1,024,632 of record JAAWXA010000026.1, on the reverse strand, counting down.
GTTTTGGTTTGAGGCATTTTTTCCCTCTTTCAAAGGTTAACTCTGCAGCTGCTGCAGCTTTCTCATGTGCTGCACATGTTATGCACGGTAGCTAAAATACAGCACCTTGATTTGTGAGCATCTACCTTTCCCTGTCCAGGCAGCTGTGGTGATGTGTTCCAAGGGGCCCTGCTCTGGGCTGTGTCACCTCTGATTCTCCAAGGGCTCCTGGGTGCAGGGAAAGAGCTGGGAGCCTCAGCCACAGCAGCTGGGCCTTAGGCAGCTGTCCCAGGAGTGGCACTTCTGAGGGCATGAGGGGAGGCTGGAAATAGGCAGGGATGCTGTTCTGGGTTTGTGCTGCTTGCTTTGCAGTGCTGATGCTCAAAATCTTTTTGTTCTGACGCCTTGATTAAAACACAAGGAAACAGAGAAACAGTGGTGTCAAGGAGAAAAGTGTGGATATTTCACTAGAATATACAGAAGCAATCTTCACCTCTCAGAATTACATTTTGTTTGGAATATCCCAGCAACTTAAGAGGAATTCGTAACATCTCTGTTTTTCTCTTTTTGCATTTTTCTCCCCAAATGGGCTTTTCAGCCCCTGCAGGCCAGGAGGGCTGATCTCCCACTGATGATGTGCAAGCTGGAATGTTCTCCCATCCCTGTTGTTGTTGAGGCAGTAGTAACGGGCTGCATGCTGTTTTCCTGTGCAGCTGCTCTGAGTTATTTCCTGCCTCTCAGCTCAAAACCAGGGTTAGATCTCTCAGAGGAAACATCTACCATTACACCTGAGTGTCATCACAGGAAGTTTTGCATGTTGCCTACGTTTTCTTCTTTATCACTCATCTCAGAGAGATCTACCCCAGTGTGTGTTCCTGAACAAAAAAAATAAAATAAAAGGGAAATGTGGGAGTAGCAGAGGGCTGCCAGCCCAGCCTGGTTACAGCTGGATGAACACTGGGAGCTGGCACCTGGCTGGAGTGGGGCCAGGCAGCCCCACAGAGGGGACAGATGGGGCTCTGGGGGGCTGCACAACCTCTCTGGGCTGATGGAGGAAAGCTGTCAGCAATCTCCCTGCAGTTTTGCTGCCAATGGCATTAATAAAACCCCGTGACAGCCACAGGTGTCTTCATTGCTCCTTGCACTACCGAGGTTTGGGTAGGTAATATTAACTTGTTGGCAGGAAAAGGGGTGGGAAAGAAGCTTGAGGGCAAGGTGTAGGGAGTAAAATGAAGGTTTTGTCTTTTCTGCAGCCAAAAAGTTTGAGCCATTCTGCATGTTGAATGGTCAGGGCTTCTGTGAGAGAAGGCCCAGGGTCAGAAGGGCTGTTGAATGAGCACAGCTGTTAGTGCAGCAGTAAAAGTCAGTTTTCAGAGGCCAGAGATCTACAGAGTAGATAATAATAAATAAATGTTTAATTTTTGGCTTGCCTTAAAGGTGTTGGATCCCACTAATCTTGCCACAGTGTACCAGGAACTTGTCAAAGTGTCTGCTCTGGTCAGTGAGAGCAAAGAGGAGACCTGAAGTCTTGGTTTTTTCAGTAAAAATTGCAATTTGTTTTGTGGTTGCTGCTGTGTGTCCAGTTCTACTCTGTGGTGCTGAAACTGCCAGACTTGAGATGCCACCTTTGCTTTGTAAAGATGCATGATGACAACAGCTTGGCCCAAACAGTTACATTTGGTTCCCTAAGTCTTTGATAGCATTTCCTTATAACAGGAAATGGAAACCTGCTTGGTGGTAAGAGTTCTTTAGCACAGAAGTGGCTGATGGCAGCTGGATGAGGTCATGGCCACATTTTGAAGATGACAAACTTTTTAACCACCTTTTCTGTCTGTAAAGGGCTGCTGGTACTACCAAGAATACCACTGGAGCTTTTAGGGTGTTGATGGATGCCTTCCCAAGCCTCAGCTCTTTCTTCTGCTTTTTCTACGTCAGCACAACCTGACCTGGAGGCATCAGGATTGTGATGCTTTAATTCTCACCCAGTGTAAGGACAGTAAAATGCAAGAGAATCTTGAGCTCAGGTCTAAGTCACAGTTAAACTAGGATAGCTGTACTCACTTCTGATTTAATGGTGTTAGCTTTAAAAAAGAGATTATCTTCCTTGTGTAATCATGCTTTTTGCCATGTACCAGGCTTGAATAATCTGCCTTTTGGGATGGAAAATAGCATCAGTATAATGACAAGCAATTTTTGAGAGGGTGAATGCAGCTTGTTTCAAAACTAACACGATAAGTGAAGGGTATTTTCTCAAATATGATTTTCACAGTTGTGTTGTACATCTTGGATTGCTGTTTCTTGATTCCTCTTTTGCTTTTTAATCTCTGTGAGATCCTCATCTCTCCTTCCCTGTCTTTGCTTCACACTTGGACGATGTAGCAATTTCCAGCCCACCAGGTTGTACATACTGGGGCAAATCTGAGAGGAAAAACAGTTTTCTTCTCCCCGTGTGGTCCCTATGTCTACCAGAGGGTCCCTGCTCTGGTGCACCTTCTGAAGCAGCTCATGCTCATCATCTTGGTGATAGTTATGAGGAGATTGATAATAGCTGTCAGAAGCCAAGAATGTCAAAACATCTCTAAAAGCTACAAAGCAATACCAGTTTCCTTTAGAAAGTACAGCAAAACCTTGGCTCCTGTGCCAAACCAGCAATTCTTGGTGTCATGGTGGGAACTGTTCCCAAAATACTAATTTTTCTTTCTGTGACTCGTACCACTAGGTGTTGGTTTGAGATTTCAACTGAACGTCAAAAAGGAACCTAGCTGAAAATGTGGAAATTAACAGGTTAGTTTAAATTGTGAATGGCATCATGTGCTTTTTCATTAACTTGTAAAAATAAACTGTTCCTGAAATGTTGTGCAGAGCCAGCAGTTGCCTCCACAGCTCCTGTGTTGTCACCTCCATGGCAATGGGGTCTGCTGGCTGGTTCAGCCCTTACCCTGCAGGACCAGAGATGCTCTGAGCTGAAGCTCAGATTTTGCCACCAGTTTTTTGGATGCTCAAGATTATGCAAATTGACAGGTGAGAAAACACCAGTAAGTTGTTGGTATAGTGGTGGTACAAGTGTTACGTGGCCAAAGTGTTCCTCAGTCTCTCTGTGCACCTTCAGTACAATTGTAACATTGTATGAGCACTCTAAAAATAGTGTGTGTTCTCTTTTTGTGTTGTAAACAAAGTGAAGAAAACCTTTTTCTAAGAGATGGTTGGTTTTAATTAGCATGTATTATGTATTGTAGCATTAATTCATTAACAAGCTCACAGTTAAGGCAAGAGATAGGGCAGTAGAAGATCAGATTTTTTTGAGAAAAAAGATAATGTGCTTATTTGCATCAGAAGTTGTATGAAGTTTTTTTCCCTCTAGTTCTTTGCACATGCAGTTACCATGAGCAAACAGCAGAACTGCTGATGTTGGCACAGGAGATGGAGGCATGAACATTTGGGTACCTTCTGAAATGCTTTGCCTGACTTTGTAAGGTCACTTTGACCATGCAGGGGATTATATAAAACCCAACTTTCATTGTTACAATCCTTTGGTCACAGCTCCACCAGAACTTTGGAATAGTTTCTTAGAAGTAACTTGTAAGAGACCCATAGTAATTGAGGTTGAAGCTGTGTGTTTGATGAACAGTGAGCTAGGAGCTGTGTTAAGTGGTCAGTGACCATCTGGAGATGAGATTTAATATCAAGCCTTTGTTAACGAATAATTAACTTGCCTCTGATGGCCACTGTTTCAGAAAAGTGTCTCTTGTGAATGGACTTCAGCTTCACTTCTTAAAAGAAGGTTCTGATGAGCTTCTTTTTTGTTTCATGAAGAGTTCCCCCCCCACACACACTCCTTGGCAGCAAACTAGCTTGGGGGAAGGGATAACTTTTGATTAAAAACTCTCTGAATGCACATTGCAGAAGGAGTTCTTGCTGCCCAGGAACCAGTGCCACTGTTGAACCATTTGCTGCCTGACAGAGGATCAGCTACCTGCTTTTTCACCATCGTCTTGTTTTCCATGAGGGAAGCAGGCTGATAGTTTTAGGTAAGGCAAGATTCAGTTTGTTCCTTTGCATGCAGCCACCCAGAGGGTAAGAGACACATGGTCAGCAGTGTCTCTGGGTTACCTGTACATGTGCTCCTGGATGCAGCCTGTTGGAAGGCTTTGTGCAACTAAAAAAAAAAATTTTCCCCTCTTTTCTTGAACTTCTTGTATGCTGAACATGAGACTTCAAGATTTATCTGTCTTACCTTTCTTTATGTGATGTGACTTGATCTCTCAAACAGAATCCACTGCTTATTTGCTTTTGGAAGTGTTTGGATATGGTGGGGCTATGGGGATGTGTTCAGGCATGAAAATTTGGACAAAATGTCTAACATTTTGCTGTTTTGTGTTGCTGTGGGAACTGCAAGACGAAAAAAAGACAGAAAATATCTTGTAGGGTAGCAGACTGTGATACTAGAAATCTTTAATTTGCCAGTAATTGTGGGGTTATTTGACCAGTCTGATAAGACAAGTGTAGTTGTATGTTGTACAGTTTTGTGTACAAGCATGCTTTGTATCCTGTTAGCTTGACATTCATTGCCTGTTTTCTTCTCAGCCTTGTTCCTAGTTCTCCTGTTTTCTCAGAAATAGGATGCCAAGCTTTCAGTCTACATAATGTTCTTCCTGTTCCAGCAGTAATTTTTGCTGAATTTTTTTCATACTTGGTAAACAGGCAGTGTGACAGCTTTACTTGTAAGGAATTCTTGATCTCAGAAATTTTTCATCTGAAAAACTACCTTCTGAATAAGAGAGAGCAGGGCAATGTTTGATGTGAAATTTGGGAAAGAAACAAGTCAGTTAAATGTATGCAATAATAATTGAGGTAAGTTGTGCCATGAGATGTGACATGCCACTGAACACTCCCTCTTGGTAACAGACATAGATTATGGGTAAAGAAAGTGAGATTTCAGGAGAGATCTGTGCACTTCCTTAGACTGAGGTGTGATATTGTGCAAGAAATCCCCAAACACAATTTTTACATCTGTTATTTATTCATGTAGTGACAATGATAGGTGAATTTAAAAGACCAAATCCAAGTGTATTCCTTCTTTTCTAATCCAACATAATTTTCCTTATGCTTGTCCGTGCAGCTCTAGTAACTAAGGGTCTGTGAGGGGCTTTGAATAATCAGCTCTGCTGTCTGGGGGTGTCATCTTTGCCTTTTCATTTCTCAGACAAATCATACTTTAAGCAAGAGAGAAAGCTGAATGCTGGCATACTTTGTTTTGATAATTGTGCCTAAGGTACATAGTAACAGAACAACTTCCAATCATGCCTATCAGAGGGGCTGTTCACTGCATCACATCAGGATTTTACTCAGCAAGGGGATGGGGAAGGAATTACTGGTATTTTGCAGAGCTACAGATCTCGAGGCTGGGGTAGAGCTCCCTGTCAGATTCACTTGTCAAAAGTTGCCAGAAGCTGGAACCTGCTGAAAACAATTTTGTAGAGGTTTTGTATTTGATTATTTCAGAATAGAGATAACTTAAACAGCCTTTCAGGTGTTTATTCAATATTAATGATTCACTTTATCTGTACAGGCATGGCACTGCTTCAGAGTCATAAATTTCTTGATTTAAGGAATGTTTTCTCTTTTATTAATAATCCAGAACATACTTGGATTGTTCTGTCAGTGTCCTCTTAGGTAGCAAATGTGTTTCTGTCTGTGTGAGGAAACCTCAGATGGGTGATGAGGCATCACCCGCCAGCAGTTCTCCTGCACAAATGTCACCACCCAGTCCCCTGTGACAGCAGCTCTGCTCTAACCTCTGGCACCTGTGATGGCAGAGGATCGTTTTAAACTCTTGAATCTCCAAGCCCCAGGCAGCAATGCCCAGTGCTGGTCTTTAAAGGCAGTTTGTGGAGCCTCTCACAGGGCTTAATATTTTTTTCTTTGCTATGGCTGCTGAGCCAGGAGGAGGGACTGTTACTATTCTTTCTTTGAAGCTCTACTGCATGTTGGGTCTGCTGCATAATGAATCTTACTGACTTTCCTAAGAGCAATACAGGACAAAAAATTTCGTGTTGAAATATGGTTTCTACTGCCTGTAGCATGGTACCTCTTCGAATTTTTATCCACTGTCAGTGTTGGAAGCCTGTAGGGTTTTTAATAGTTTCCACTGTACAGAGAAAGATATTTTAATCTCTGTGACTTGTTTGAGGCCAAACAAATGAGTTATTGCTCAGGAACTCCTATTAACTTTCTTAAGAGAATTGCATTTTATGCCTTTCACTGCCAAATGACAGTCTGGTTCTTCTCTGAAAGGAGCAGCTTAAACCAGGCAGGTCTGTTTTGGAAATCAGCTCAATCTTTCTGACCTAACCCTATGTAATACTTAGTGGTAAGACCCTGTACCTCCTGCTGTCCTCATTAACCCAGGTTTAACACTGATGTAACTATTGGTTTCCAGGGCTACCTGGCGATTCTGGAGGAGCAAGGCAACAAAGGGTGGTGGAAATCAGCCTGCTGGTCAAACTGAAGTGCAGCCTGTAACAAACACATGAATACGAAGGGAATGAAATGAATGAGACATCAGCTTCTCTGTTTCTGATCTGTGGAGGTCTTTATGCTAAGAAATTATTCTTTCACCTTTTCATGCAATGTAAAAGCAGGCAAGCTCAAACTGGAGGCTTATCTGAGCATCATCCTTTCTAGGAAGACAATTTTCATTGTCAAAAACAGGTAGTCAAGACCAGAAATATTTTGGTCAACAAGAGAATAGCCTACTGATGTGCCACACACTGTGATCAGATAAGCCCTGGAACTGCCTGTGTCTGGGGACCTGCCATTGCAAAGACCTATGAGATAAGATATGGCTGAGTGTTTCCATTGGCTGAGGAAAGCAATAAAGCCACGGTCCCTGCCAACATGATATAATGAAAATAATCCCTGCTGGCAGTGAATTCAGAGATCAGTGTGACTCTGTGCTGCTTAGATACAGGAAGGTATTCACAAAGGCTGATTTCAGGCTCCTCTCCCCAGGGGCCTCTGTATAGAGTGGAGGATGGGAGCCTCTGCAGAGAGCAGGAGCCCAATCTAGGTGGAGTGAATCCCCTTCCAGAGCCAGGATCTGACCAAAGGCTGTGGAGAGGAGTCAGGAGACAGCCTCCTTGTTAGGAGTAAGATAACATATGTGAATATCTCTCTAAAAACATATCCACTGTGCCTGGATCTGCATCCATTCCATATGTAAAACAGAGCTATTAGAACACATTTAATATGTTTAATATGCTTCTACATTGTCTTCAGAGCAGCCAGTCCACAGAGGGATAAGTGCCTTCCTCTTGTGACTGCTCCTGTAGTCTGACCTTCAGCCCAAGTGACTGAAGTACAGATCTTTGTCATGTGAACTGGGGTGTGCAGGTCTTCCTTCAGTCACACAGAATGGGAGGTTTTTTCATCTTTTGGGAAAAAAAGGAAAAGCTATGCAAAACACTGTGATGAATTGCTTTTTTAAAAACTATATCAAGCACTCTGAAGTAGAAGAACAGAACTAATATTGTTTGTGCAATGCTGTTTCCCTCTCTTGTGAGCCTGCAGTATGATCCACCCTTCAGTTCCATGATTACACAGCACTGTCTGTCAGGGTGCCTGTCAGTGAATGGCAGCTTGAGGTTGTTCAAGTTTTTGTTCAATCTTTTGCTTTGTGTTTTTCTCTCAATGCACGAGCCCCTCACGCCAGTTTCTACACATCCTCAGCTCTCAGCTGCATCCTGGTGTCTGTGCATGAGATTTCACTGCATGCACCCCACACCTGGGGGCTTTGTACAAAGTGCTCAGCAGTCAGAAAACCAGCAGATACAGAAAACCATCCATTGGTGTGTGCTGTGTCATCAGTCACACCACCCATGTGTGAGCAGAAAAGAGTTCAGCTGATGACAATATATTTTTGCAGTGATTTCATTGCATTGTAAAATCCATTGCATGTTCAGACTGTAACTGCAAATGGTGTTTGAAGTCTGGTACTGAGCATGCAGTTTGAATTTCAGCTGCTTGTCTGGCCTTTCATTGCTCACCCATGTTAAACACAAATGCTTTTTGCCCCGTCCAAAGTCAATACTTGACTCTGGCACTTCCCTTTGCTTTGGGCAAACCCCTTTCCCTGGCTCCTGAAGAGGTGGAGCAGCAGACATCAGGTTTGTTAGAAGCACAAGTGATAGGAAGGAGAAAAGACCCAGTACTGGCTGAGCCAGCAATTCTGTTCTGCAGAGAAGGGCAACAGCAGCTAAGAACCTTACACACTAACTCAGAAGCTGTCACGTGTATCTCATGGGTGTGTGTTCCCATGGAAATTTTTTATTTCTGGGGAGACTGAAAGTCTTTGTAAGAAAGGGAAAAAGTAATTTTAAAAGTATGATTTGATAATGCTGCTTTGGAATAATAATATAAATACCCCAGAGGCACACAGAGCCTGCTTCGGCGTGGGAGCCAAGTGACATCTCTGTGCACATCTGAAGTGTTTAATTAGAGAAAAGGAAAACCAGATAGATGGGAATGTGTTCAACTACCCCTCTACCTCCTGCCTAAAACATGAAACAGCTCTTTGTAGTTAATTCACGTGCCTTCAGCTTAGGGAAAAGAACATTTTCATATTAATGTTTTGATTTGCAATGATGTAATGGCTTTTATAAAGAAATATTGATAATTTTTCAAGCCCCTGCCTCCTACTCATGGTTTCACCACTAAGGTGTGTGCTTTAGAGCAGCACCTGTATCTTGCACACTACCTCTTCTCAGTGCTTTCTGAAACTTTTGAAGTGTACTTTTTAAATGACTGTTGGATTTTATGTGGGCTTTGGGTTCAATGCTTTTATCCTATGCAGTCTGAAAGCAGCAATGTCTTGTAAACAATTTCAGAGTGCCAATATCTTCTTGCTTTAGATGAAAAGGTGTTAAAACAAAGACAGAGAGGATGTTTGACCTGTGCAGCTGAAGATCAGCATTTTATTACCATTTAAGAAACTCTTGACTCAGGCAGCAGAGCACGAAAGTAACAGGAACAGTGTGTTGAATGGTTTTAGAAGTTGATCTCCAGTATTCAATAAACTCCTGGTACTTTGAAGGAATTGTGTTCCCCATGTTTTGGATTTGTTAGGCCTGTAAAAACTGTAAGTGAGAGCTCAGCTTACCTGACCTCCTCAGGGAGCGTACATGATGCTCTAACTGTGGGCAAACTTGTTAATACAAATAGGTTTCACACCAAGTAACTTTTAATTTTATTAATGTATTAATCCACTGTTAGGTTAATAAATGTCAAGAAGCTGAATTATTGAAGAAGTTAATTGGGTTTAATACTGATTAGTTCAATTAAGGGGCTGCAATAGTTTTATTGCAGAAAGAAACGTAATAATGAAGAAGAAGGTGCACCTCACACTTGCTGGAGTTCCAGTATGAAACCAGTGATGAGGTTGTGGGGGTCCCTGGTGCCATTCGGAGGGCTGGGGGGGGCTGCTCTGGTGAAGCCTGCACACAGCTGAGTGAGGCTTTCTGCAACCCCTGTTCAGAAATCTCTGTGTACCAATGGCTGGAGATGACACTGGAAAGGCCAGAGCTCCAGATGGAGATGATACTGGAAAGGCCAGAGTTCCCAGTGCCCATTCTGTCTCCTCCCAACCCCCCTGTGTACCCCTGAAGGTGGGATTGAGAGAGAGAGAGGCAGCCACAGAAACACAGGCTGGGCACCCTGTGGTGAGGATGGATGAATCCAATGGGATTTGCAGAAAATGTTAGGCAGTGATTGAGGCATCTGGCTGTGAAGAAACAACTGGGGAAGGCTGTGGGTGGCTGAGGGAAGGTCACTGTTATATCACCCATGTTTAAGAAGGGCAAGGATGAAGACCAGAGGTAGAGAAGGGCAACCAGCACTTCTTCAGGCCCTGCAGGGACCACATCCTCTTGCAGAGTCTTCCAAACCCGGGAGGACAGGAGGCAGTCAGGAGCAGCAGCACAGACTGTCTGGCATCTCACTTGCTATGATCAAAAAAGTGAATATCCAGACTCTGTTAGTTTACTGCCCCCACCAGTGCCCACATTTATATTCCTGCCAGGTCAGGTTATTACTGCTGGGCCCTTTTCCAGCTAATGTAACACCCAAGTTATTTTGATGCTTTCTTAAAGTCTGTAATTGATGCCTTTTATTCTGTAATTAATTTTATCTATAAAATGTAGTGTGAGCAATGAAAAGGATAATTTTATTACTGTCTTTGGTTACTTGAGTTAGTCCAGCAGGAGGTTCCTACAAGGTTAAATGAGTGCTTAACTCACAGATGACTGTGATCCCAGTTCTTGGAAAGGGAAAAGAGAGAACTGAGGAGATCCTCAACTCAGAGACCACTCTGAGTCTTAGAATTAAATCATCTCCAGTGGAAACATTGTGTCTCAGCCAGCTGATCACCAGCTGGGGCTCTGGGAAGCAGAAAGGACCCTGTAAGTTTGGTGGCAGCTTCCACTGCCTCACTGGGAGAAAGGCCCTTGCTGTGGTCCTCTGGTGCAGAGATTCCTGCTGAGTTCCTTCAGGCTTTTCAGACATCCTTGGCTTGCTCACTAGCAGGTACCTCCTGGCAGGATTCAGAGAGAAGAATGGAGTCAGAGCTTGTAGGTGAAATGGAAATAAAGTAGAAGATACTGATCAATATGAGGAAGAGAGTATATCAAGGGCAGAAATGTTCTCTTGCCCTAGAAAGAATGAATTCTGGGGCACAAGAGATTTCCTGTGCAAAGAAATAAAAATGAGCTTTAAACCTAGAGAGAAAGAAAAGTCCATGCTGAGATGTGAAGAGGAGAGGTGAGGGAAATGGAAAAGAGGAAGAACATGGCAGGTGAAGTCAGGGGGAGAGATTTAGATGAGGGGAAACCAGAAAGTGGGTAAATGGAAAGCGAAACTGTAGGAAGAAAAAAGGTGGAAAAAAGAGCCCTGAAAAAAGAACAAAAGATGCTTCAGTGAGATTTACCCACACAAGAGGGTGACAGATTGCTAGTGCATGTTTAAGAGGATCATGCTTGTTGGATTTTTTGTGTTGTGATTTAAGGTGAGCAATTATTTTCAGTGAGGTGAGTTTGGGAGTGTCTCGGGAAGGAAAGGCATTTAAAACAGGACAAAGTGGTACCACAAACCAAAGCCCTCACCTCCTAACACAACCAGTACCACTATGCTACTGCTGGAAAAAGGGCTACTGCAGAAAACCAACAAATCTCTTGTAACTTTGGCTTGAAGTTCCTATGTAACTTGGAAAGAGAACAGAAATGAGATGTTTAGAGCCTAGCAAAAGAAGTTAATGTTCATAGTACAGTAAGACATTTTTAATAGATTTTTACTGGGCAAAATTCATAACAATAAGTGGGTTTCCATAAAGAAACATGAATATTTGTATTCTGCATCCCACTTAAACATCATCAAGAACCTAAGTGGAGCTTCTTCACTGAAGCTGGATTCAGACAAAAACACCATCTGGTCCGGAGGGCATTTTCATTCTTGATTTAAAATATCATAAAGTTTTCATCAGAATTTTGAAAGTATTCTGTTGGGAAATATTTTATCTCCACTTTTGCAGTCTTATAGATGCAAACAGTCTCTGAGTTTCTTCATGGACTGTTATGAGCCTACTGCCAGTGTCTGAGCTAGGGATCAGAGATGGAGAGCTTCTGTCTGAAGCTTCCTTTTTTCCATTTGTGAAAGTACCTTGGCTTATTTCCAGAGCAGCCATGAAAACCCATTTGTTCTTTGGATGCAAACTTGGGAAGCAAGGCAAGGTGTGGGCAATGCAGCTCCTGGTTTAGGATGAGAGTTGTTCCTTTGAGCAGCTGCCTGCTGGAAAAGTGTGGGAGCAAGGAAGGGAAAGACAAGGGGTGTCTGTAGCAAGCAAATTCTCCCTGGGCTGTCTTCTGTTGAATTACAGCTGCTGTGTGAGGGGAAACCACCTCCCTGGCCAGCACAGGGTGTAGGTAAGAGAAGAAGGTGCTGCTGAGCTGGCAGCAGGGTGGCAATGCTGTCATTTTGGGGACCTCAGAGCTCCTAGGTACTTCACACATGTCTGAGCAGCGAAAGGAGAAGGTTGCCCAGCAGGTGCTGCTCAAGCTGTCTCTACCCAAACACTGTATTTCAAAGAGTACTTCTTACACACATCATTTCCCATAATCTTTCTTGTGCTGCAAGGCAATCTATGTCCAGAGATTTCCCGGTATTAATCTAAATAGAATTATTAATAAAGACAACCTAGTCAAGTAAAAATAAACCTAATGGCTCATATTTAATATTCTTGTTAGAGTCCTTGAGAATCAGGCAGAAATCTTAGAAAAAAAATGAACTTGATATAGGTCAGTAGTAAATAATAGAAGCTTGGGATTACACCCATGTCAGGTTCTAAACTGATTAATACAAGGAGCAGGCTGCAAGTCTCCCCTGAAGCCTTCTTTTAAGACTCTGCTAAAATCAGTGGAGGCCACATAGGGATGTGCTTCAAAACTTGTATCAGCTTTCTCAGAAGTCAGACTTAAGATCAGTACTTGTTAGCATATCTTGACAGCCTGGATACTACTCTCTTTAGATATTTTTTGGTGTTTAGTATTCAGTCTTTTTGTGTTTTCCCAGAGTGAAAAAGAGAGAGACAAACAGCAGAGAAAGCAGAGCATATTAGAGCAAGATGTGCTTTTTTAAGTGCAGAAAATAAGCTGGGAGTTAATATGTGCTCATATTTTACAAGTGTTAGTTACATCATGGGGCATCCATCCATCCATCCATCCATCCACTTGATGGAGTTCAGAGTTAGTGCCCAGAGTAAGGGACTTGTGTGGAAGAAGTAGGTTTCCCTTTGCTGTATTTTTCAGCTGGGAGCCTCACAAAACTGCTGGTTTGGTGGTTTGACATCGTGTTCTGGGCATCCACATGTTTTGTAAAATGTCTAATAAATATTTTAGGTTGTTTATGAAATTAAGATCTCCAGTCATAAGGAGCCCCTGGAGACTTGTGGTCATGTGCACTTGTCAGCAATTGATGGCAGCATCATGAGGACAGGTAAAACCAGCTGGTAAATGAGAGCTTTGGAGCCAACATGCTCCCCAAGGCCCTGCTCCCTCTGGCTGTCACTTTGGTGTTATCTGCCAGCAGCACAGCTCAGGTAACAGATCTGTGCCTGGGTACTTCTAGCAGAAATTATGCTTTTCTGCAGGATGTGTGAACAATGCTTCATTTCAGACTCTGGTTTAGTGCATTTGTGCCTAATTTGCTTTTGCCCCACGAATAAAGAGGGTGAAATTCATCATTAGGCATCACAACCTGTAACATATGTTACAACCTGATCTCCTCTTATGATCGGGTGACCCGCCTGGTGGATGAGGGGAAGGCTGTGGATGTGGTCTGCCTGGACTTCAGCAAGGCCTTTGACACCGTCTCCCACAGCATTCTCCTGAAAAAGCTGTCAGCCCACAGCTTGGACAGGAGCACCCTGTGCTGGGTTAGGAACTGGCTGGAGGGCCGGGCCCAGAGAGTGGTGCTGAACGGGGCTGATCCAGTTGGCGGCCGGTCACTAGTGGTGTCCCCCAGGGATCAGTGTTGGGCCCAGTTCTGTTTAATATCTTTATTGATGATTTAGATGAGGGGATTGAGTCCATCATCAGCAAATTTGCAGATGACACTAAGCTGGGAGGAAGTGTCAATCAGATGGAAGGCAGGAGGGCTCTGCAGAGGGACCTGGACAGACTGGAGAGTTGGGCTGATTCCAACGGGATGAGGTTCAACAAGGCCAAGTGCCGGGTCCTGCACTTTGGCCACAACAACCCCATGGGGAGCTCCAGGCTGGGCACAGAGTGGCTGGAGAGCAGCCAGACAGAGAGGGACCTGGGGGTTTGGATTGACAGGAAGCTGAACATGAGCCAGCAGTGTGCCCAGGTGGCCAAGAAGGCCAATGGCATCCTGGCCTATATCAGGAACAGCGTGGCCAGCAGGTCCAAGGAGGTGATTCTGCCCCTGTACTCAGCCCTGGTGAGGCCACACCTTGAGTCCTGTGTCCAGTTCTGGGCCCCTCAGGTCAGGAAGGAGATTGAGGTGCTGAAGCAGGTCCAAAGGAGGGCAACCAGGCTGGTGAAGGGACTGGAGCACAGATCCTATGAGGAGAGGCTGAGGGAGCTGGGGCTGTTCAGCCTGGAGAAGAGGAGGCTCAGGGGAGACCTCATCACTCTCTACAACTCCCTGAAAGGAGGTTGGAGCCAGGGGGGGGTTGGTCTCTTTTCCCAGGCAACTATCAACAAGACAAGAGGGCATGGTCTTAAGCTGAGCCAGAGGAGGTTTAGGTTGGATATTAGAAACAATTTCTTTACGGAGAGAGTGATCAGGCATTGGAATGGGCTGCCCAGGGAAGTAGTGGATTCTCCATCCCTGGAGATATTTAAAAAGAGACTGGATGTGGCACTCAGTGCCACGGGCTGGTAACTGCAGTGGTAGTGGATCAAGGGTTGGACTTGATGATCTCTGAGGTCCCTTCCAACCCAGCCAATTCTATAATTCTATGATTCTATATTAAACAGCTGGGATGCAAACAAACCTTGAAGAAATTAAATTAGGTGTTTAGAGTCAGCCATTTTTTAGACAGTGAAAAAGTCCTCCAAATCTTGGTTTTAAGTAGAATAATGAGACAGGATGTTACTTGATATCTGGGCTTTCCACCACTAAATCCTGTCCAGGAGCCATCTCTGCTCATGCCCACTGCCTGGACCAGAGGAAAAGCTCCCTCAGTCTCTAGTAGTCTAACTAACAGAATTTGTCTCCCTCTCATTTCTTTATTTTAAAAGATATTTTTTCTAGAATGGCTGGCTTTGGACTTGCTATTGAAGTAGCTTAGCTGGATTGCACTGCATTTTTAAACTACTTTAGATATCTGCTTCAAGGCTCCCCAGTGCTCTTTTTTTGTTTTATCTATAAATGGCCTTGACCAATTTACTTCACTTAATTATTCCTGTAACTGCTTCAGTGGGTTAAGAATGTACACCTAATGTGATATATTTGGATTTGAATAACTCAGTTGGTATTTCCTCCTTCAGATTTCCATTTTATTAAAAACCAAGCAACACAAAGTCCCAGTTGGTGTGACTTGGGCTGGGCCCCCGTGGGCTGGCAGCTGGCTGGAAGTCTTTGCAGAGGGCTGTGCATTGGTGTGGGGAAGGCTGCTGGTGGAGGGCTGCCAGAATCAATGTCAGGACTTGATTTCAAGTTCATTGCTTGTTGGGAAGATGTGTTAAACAGGACACTAATGAAATTTGCAGAGAATACTAAGCTGGAAGACATTAAAACACCAATGAAGAGAGAGAAAATTAAAAGGCATCACTGACAATTAGAAAAATGAGTGGAATGTCTACTCAGAACTGATTCATTTTAGGATTAAAAAAAAAAAAAAAAAAAGGAAATGTTTCTAAAGGCAGATTATCACATATAACACTGAAGACGTAGGAGAAAGCTTGGAGGTAGAAATCCTGTCTCTGGATTTCTCACTGCAGATGAAATACTCTGTGAATGTATGTTTTGGCCACTGTAATTCTGTGAGCTGGGTCTGAAAATTCCCTTTTCTGAGCAGGGCATTAACTCCTCTTGAAGAGTGGCTTGGCCTGTCCTAGTGCAAGGAGCACTCTAAGGACAGGCACTTGTTTTGTTCCTTTCTGTTTGGCATCTTTGACAAGTTTCTCATCTGTTAAAAGGCAACGACACCCAAGTTAGTTCCAAATTGGGAGGTGTTGGCTTTGCTGTTTGAGGCAAGGCTGCACACAAAGTTTGTGACTCCTGCTCTGTCAAAAAGCAGCACTGGCTGAATTAGTTGTTGCTGAGAGTGCTCTCAGTTCTTGAAGCTTCCTTCTAACCTTCCCTGACCCCAACTTCCACTGCTAAAGGGCAAATTCTGGCCTAATGGTTATTAAGTTGTCTGTGTGGCTGTAGGATCTCTGTAACATGGAGCTCTCCCTTAAACACTGCTTCCCGTTCCCAGAAGTGTTACACTTAAAATGGCCTTGTTCTTTTTTCCTGAAAGCTTTAAAATGTATTTTCTTCTTTCCAGTCTTTCGTCTACCCCTCCATCTAGATAACAAATTTCTTCAGATTGACCTGGAGTCAGTGGCAGAGCAAGTGTTACTGCTCACTATCAGCAATCAGTGCATGATTAAAATCCTTAAAATTAAGAAATTAAGATTAAAATAAATATTTTATTATTAAAATTAATAATTATTATTTTTAAATTAAAAGAAATAAAAATAAAATCCTTATTAAAACATTGATCTTATTAATATGAATACCAACAACGTTACAGATACCTAGCACAGCCCCAGCAGGACCTAGAGAAGGATTTGCATTTACTGCTGGTGACCATCAAAATTAAAATTCCTTTGTTTCTGGTTATTAGGCTTGTAGGCTGTTTTCACAGAAGTGCCTGCAAATCTACTCGGATCTGATCTATAGAATCATAAGTGGCAAACAGCAGTTAAAGTTTAATACTAATTTTAGACTATGGCCCTGCTGTGATTAAATAGTTTAAATATGCTACTTTGAAAATAGAGGTTAAGTATTAAAAACAAACAAACAAAAAAAACCAAACAGGAGGTGGGGTGGGAATTAATCTGGATTTTTAAAAGTATGTGCAAGTAACAAGTTAGCAAGTAGCAATTTAAAACAATCCTTTTTTTAAAGAACATTCTAATAGTGGAATTACCAGCAGTGAAATTTTCTCTATAGTAACACAGATGTAAGTCTACTTTAAAATTATTTTAGTTTTGTTATTCAGTCTTCCTTAGTGATTCAGGACATGAAGTCAGTCAAGAACTTGTTTTATCATTAGTGCCTCTTAGATATTGGAAGGCAGTGCTCGTGCTCAGCAAGCTCATACAAAAATCAGGGAAGAATTAAACCCATATTTTTGTAACAGTTGACATGCAGGAAGCAGAGAGCACTACACAGGGAGCTTTTTTCTTTGATTTTTTACTGAAGCTTGAGTGGTGTACTGGCTGGATATGTTTGTCTTTCTTTTTAAGAATGGAAATGCATGACAAATGTTTTCTTCCTGGCTTTGCTGAGCTACTTCTTCACCAGGAGTGCTCTTGTGTACCCTGAAAACAGTAACGATCCTGAGCCCCTGGAGTCACCTTGCAATCTTGATGAGGAAAGAGGAGAAAGAGATGTCTGTAACGTGTATGTACAAGTCTGCTGCTTGGTGCCACTGTCAGCAGCTGTGGCATGGAGCTTCTGCAGGAGAGATCTGATGAAGAAGTATGTGGAAATACATAAATAAATGTTTGAAGTTAGGCATATCCCATTTCTTGGGCTTTATGGTGTGCTTATGGGCAGATAGTTAAACCCCCCACAGCAATACTGAGTAACCTATGATTAAATCAGGAGCTGGCTATATGTGGCAGGAGCAGCTGAGTTGTTTTTCTGATGGCAATGGATGTAGTATTTGTAGTTTCCTGGCTTCTGGTGATTAAGCTAATCAGTCACAATGTTCCTGGAAGATTTTCATTACATTTGCTCTTATTAGGCTGTTTTGAAATCAAGTGAACTTTTAAAAAGCCACAATCATCTTCCACAGAAGTAAAACCAAATTGAAATTCTGTCATTTAATTGTGAGTTGACTTTTTTATAATTACAGAGAAGTTATATTAAATAAAATATTCATTCTGAGCCCCAGAGGCCAAGGCTGTGTGCAGTGTCCTTGTCTTAGACCTTAGGAACTGGGCAGTGCTCAGCAGAGCCTTGCTGCAGAAATACCCATGGGTAGAACAGAGGTGGCTCTGGGGGAGAAGGGATG
The DNA here is from genome assembly GCA_038090715.1 of Florisuga fusca. NCBI lineage: Eukaryota > Metazoa > Chordata > Aves > Apodiformes > Trochilidae > Florisuga > Florisuga fusca. The sequence goes on along the minus strand of JAAWXA010000026.1, from coordinate 1,006,850 downwards.
AAGGACAGAAATGTCCTCAGAGCTGTGGCTGCTGTTTCCAGCTCTGCTGTGGGCTGCTGCTCCCTCTGCTACTGCCCTGTTACTGAAGTACTTTAAAAGGTGTTGGTCTGCTTGCATAAAAACATAAAAAACCTGTTGTAAGGATGGGGAAATATCAGCAGAGAGTTTGCATGCAAAACCAATGGGGTGGACAGTGGAGTTTTCCTGTGGAGTTTTCACACTGCCTTATCATAATAAACCCAGAAGCTGAAGCTGATGTCCTGGTGACTCTGGTTTTTGTATGTTTGTATTGAAAGACTTTTTGAGATAAATATTCCTGTCTCAGCTATCCCATCCCTAGCACTGTTTCTGGAGAAGAGTATAAACTGTATGTGCATAGCAGTTCTGCACCTTGTGCTGACATGGGTGATGTTTAGAGGTACAAGATATTTATTAGGATATTTATTAATAGGATTTTAGTGGTGGCATATTGCAGTAACTTTGAAACCTTTCTTAATGCTAGCTAAAATCACAAATGGTGTTTATTTGCAAATATAACTAACATGGAGGAATGTTCTAGCATTGACTGGGCACAAGTGGTATGTTTTCTTGAAGAACTGTGCTCTTTTTAGAAGACTGAGATGCAGTAAGGTCACTGAGGGGATACCATGACTACAGAAGTATGTCCTACACTCAAGCAACTTGTGTTCACATTACAGATTTTGGGCTGTACATGGTACAATTTGGATGGCTCACCTTTTCTGGCCCTTGGAGTGGTAAGATTTTATGAATTTCCAGGTTTCTTTGCTTAAGCAAAACACTCTCTACCCTGTGCTCTGAGAAGTGATTAGTTTTAGAGGGGCTGTTGGCTTTGCAGTTTCCATCTATCTTGTGTGAGATCTGAAGACCATCTGTTAGCTATGAATTTACTCCGGAAGAAGAAATTTGCTGTAGGTTTGGTTTATTGAAGAGAAAATTCAGTGCTGGGTGGATGGGTACAGCCCTCCTTGTTTTGGAGGCTGGTACCATGCCAGAGTGTCACTGTTCCTCCGTTAGATGTAGTTCATCTTCAGCCTCTCCAAAGCTGAAATATTTGTTGTTACTGTGGTATATGAGTGAAGATCTAATCTGCTTTTAAGGAGTTTGCAACTGGTTTTTGCAGCAAGCCTCTTGGTGAGTGTGGGGTTTATGTTATATCAGTTGAAAATGCAGCTCTAGGCTGCTGCCTGGTCACACCTGAAAAGGTGTCAGTGGAACCCAGAAAGTCCAGGGGGGTTGGCAAATGGATATTTATGTTGCATCCTTCTGCCAGCAACACAAGGGTTTCTGTCATCATTTGCCACATGCAGTGGCCACCTCCTGTTCTTGAAGGTCTCTTCTGTCATGCAATGCATTTAGTATGCATAAAAGTCCACCAAGAGACAGATTCCAGGACTGTCTTTATCCCATTATTCTCTGAAGATGCAGAACAGATGTTAAAAGCAAACTGATGTCCAGAGTCCTGGGTTTCCCATCTTAATAGGAGTTTTTACAAAATACACCCACAGGACTGAACCTAAAGAGAACATGATGGGTTAGCTACAGAAAGCCAAGGGCCTGCAGGCCACTTTCTTTCCATGGGCACCTTCATGGTAGTGATCAAGGCTGCTCCATTCCCCTCCCCTGCCATCTCTGATCCAGGCAGTTCTGCAAAAAGCAGCCCTGAACTGCTGAGTTTCATGACGTCCATCACTATTTAATAAACTAAAAAAGATTGTTACCTGGCTTAAAGCTGGTGCCATAAAGACAGAAGGATAGAAGAGACAGCCTAAACTAGAAATTACCTGGGGCTTTGGGGAGTAAGGTGAAGTGTTGTTACTTTGTGACAGATTACCACAGAAATAAATATGATTTTGGTTTCTGTAAATGTGGCAGACTTTGTTGTTGTCACTTATGCTGTGAGGAAAACAAAGTTGTGTCTGTATTTTACTTTTTCATGCTTTCAGCTTGGTCTGAATAAGCGATAAAAGTAGTAATCCAAAATGTATTGAAGTCAAGTTGGAGAAAAATTAAGCAGCAACATTAAAAACATCGGAGCCAAGTTAACAGCCCTTGTGCAGATGCAGTCTTGGCTGTGTTGATACCAGCATTCTTGGACCTGGGACAGTCAGGAAGTTGTAATCAACAAATCCAGATATTTTCCAGTTGTATCAGCAATTTGTAGGGAAGCAAGTTATGTTGGTCCATTGTCCTTGTTTTCTCATCAGTGATGGAAACATGGCACTTAACTAGGCTGTAGGGAAAATGTATAATGGCAAAAAATGAAAGGGAAGTATTAATTGCCAGGACTAATTGTGGTACATCAGAAGATGCCTATTATCTGCCTCAAAGTAGTGCTGAAGCTCTGATTCTACATCTAGTTAACACCTTTCCACCTCCCAAAGGAACCAACTGGAAAAAATATTACAACTAAAATATCTCTGAATTGTTTGGAGTCACCATCATTAAACAGAAAGTGAGGGTGAATAGAGAGTGAATATTTGATTACATATGGAGTCAGGAGGGAAAATGGGGCTTGTTACAGCATTTCTGCTGCTCAGGACTGGATTCACTGGAAAATGAAGTGCCTCTGCCTGGCAGTGCTTGGTAAAGGGCCTGGTGTGCCTGGAGGAGCCACCTCTCCATATTTGAGCCTTTGGCAATCAAGAAAAACAGCCCAAGAAGCTTATATACACTGAGGAGGGTGAAGGAGTTTCCATGTTCCAACCAGCAGTCATTTGCATTCCTTCTGTTTTCCTGTGATTCCCTGCAGGATCGTGCAGGGACTCTTTCCACTAATCCAGTTTTTCTGGCTGGCTGTGCACAGGCTCAGGAGGCAGGCAGGGTGTCCTGGGGCTCCAGGAGAGCTCCCTTCCCTCTTGCTGCTCCTCAGCCTTCCCACCTCTTCTGAAAAGCAGACCTAACCCATTAACATGTCCTCCAACCTCCTCAGCAGTATTTTAAAGGCCAGAACATCTTCTGACAGGGGAAAGAAGCCCCCTCATCTCTCCACATGGAAGAGTTTTATTAATTTCCTTGTCTGAAGCACATTCATGAAAATTGTCCTGGGGGCTGTGTTTTTGTTGCTCAGTTAACTTGTGACATCCCTACTTGTATTAATTACCACAGAATTAATTTAGCTGCTGTGAGAACTGCTACATCACCAGCCAATGTCTGAGCCATGGACTGTAAACAGCTTAGTATCTGGTGAGTTGTGTGAACTTGAGTTCCAATTTGTAATCCCTGTCAGGCTAATGAGACTTGATCAAAAGCTGTACCACATGGCCATTAAGGGGAGATTTAGGTGTCCTTTGAAGGAGTGAGAACAGTATTTTGTACAACTTCATCCTTGGAAACAATCCCAAGAAGAGGTGTGCAAGAGCTTGGGTGCCTGAGCCTGCACACAGCAGAAGGGGCTCAGGGCAGGGCTGCAGGAGGTGGCTGCAGTAGTCAGGGTAGGAAGAATCAGGAAAAAAGTTCCCTGGTTTAATAAGTCAACGTTCAATGTTAAGTCAAAAAAAAAACCAAACCAAAAACCAAACAACACCACAAAAAAAACCCACCACCCCCCCCCCCCAAAAAAAAACCCACCTCCAACCTAAAGCAAAAAACCCACTTCTTTGGGATTTGGGAAAAGTCTTAAATCTTTTCAACTCTTTATGTCTAAGATCAAGCTTTTACTCCCATTACTTAGTGCTGTTGCTTCATTGCATCATGACAGTCTGTTTAGCACATCCTTCAAACAGTCAATTTCTCAAATCAGTTTGCTCCAGATGCCCACATCTCACTTGTTCAATAGAGACAATAGTTAAAAAATAAGTTATGTGGCATTTTCTTAACACATAGTAGGTCTAAAATTAACGTATCTTTTATGTCTATGTGGATACTTTAATAATACTTATTTATTTTTATTTTAAAATAAGATCTTAGATAAGTATTATCTTAAATAAGTATTTTAATACTCATTTATTATTGGTTTTGTGGTTTGACTATTTCCTAGAGGTACTTGTCAGTAAATTCTTGTTCTCTTGATTTCAGAAGCACCAACAAGGGCTTTTGTGAAAGTACTAGATGCAATGAATGGCAATAAATGTGAAAAGGATAATGCCATTCAATTCAAAACATGTCAGTTTCTACCCCAAAATTGCACTGTACCTTTGAGTTAGGTAACCACACATTTAATATATTGCTTGCTGTTACCTCTAGTATTTTTTTAACCATCAAGAAAATTCAGTCCCCTAAAACAGCATCAGGAAGGTTAGAGTGGAGACATCAGATGTAATTACAAAAGAAGGATCAGAAGATCAGAGAACACTGAGCACCATGTGAGAGAATACAGCAAAGCAAAGATGAGGGAGAAAAGAAGATTGCAGGAAAAGTTAAAGAACTCAATTTTTAAAGCAGAACAGGACAAGAGGTCACTAAAAATTCAGCAGGGCTTCAATAAGCAATTTCTTGACACAAGCAGCAGACACTTCTTGAAGAGATTTGATGAATTCTCAACCTCAGGGCACACCTGTCAGGGTGGAGATCAGAAATACTGAGGAGGAGAGGGAAATTCTGGAGGAAATTGCTCTCATCCAGCAGCAGCAGCAGCCAAAATGTGATGAGCCTGTGCTGCTTCCCAGTGCTCCAGGAAGAAAACCTTCATGAAGTGATGTTTAATTTCCAAGTGGTCCAAGGATCAAATAATTTCAAAGAGCAAGATTTTTAATCCTCCTAACCTGTTTTTATTCTCTGTGTGCACTTCCCTCCCCATCTCCCCTCAGCTCAGTATTTAATGTGCTGTCACCATTTGGGGGAACATCTAAGTGTGGGAGGCTAAAGGCAGAGCCTGGCTTCAGGAAGCCTATTGGGTATTTAGTTTATTATTAGGTTATTGAGCTCCTCCTGCCACATGATGCACCACAGCTCAGCTCTTTCTTTCAGCTGCCTTTGGCATGTGTTGGATTCCAGTTTCAGTGCAACTGAGGGATAATAAACACCAGTAACTAGGGTAGCATTAGACTGGTCCTCTAGATAAAGAGCAAGTGACAGATATTTGGATGCTAATTAGTAAAGGAGGATATATTTGGTATTGATCTGTGGGAAATATGGAGGTATTTATTCATGACTGGCATTTATCTAAAACAATTCCAAGTTTGCTACTTGTAGTGGTTTCTTTGCTTCTGGAGTTTGCCTTCTAGAGCTGGGCCCTTCCTTTCCCACCTTTTGCATCGTGGTCAGCATCTTGCAGGGACAGGGCATGTATCAGCTCTTCTTTGGAAAACAGCTTTTCCCAGCAGTAGTCTCTAACCTCACTGCCCATTAATTTTTGTAACTTCATCCAATGGAGAGATTTTTTTGTTCATCACCAAAACAATGAGCTATTTTGCAGCTTGATGTGACACAGCACATTGCACCTGACATCCCTTTTGAAGTGTTATTGATGTTGGATTGGGTGAACTGGTGGAAGAACTTCAAATGCATGTGCTGGTGCTCATGTCTCCTGTCTCTGTCTGGACCAGGCATTTTCATGTATGAATACTTATGCTAATCTATGCTAATATAACTCATGCTAATCCTCGTTAATATATTTAGTATCAATTACCATAAGCAAGGTTGTTGAGTGCCCTAATTTAAATGTTAGGCACAGCTATTTTGTCTGTGACAGGAAGGTAGAAAAGATAATTTTAACAAATATTTGTAATCAAGAAACACCAGATGAATTGCTTTTGAATGGCTATATAACAACCAGAGCACAAGTCCCAGGATTTTGGATTTATGGTGCATCAGTTCTCTAACAGCATGGATCTGTAGCCACGATGGTTTGCTTATTTGCCAGCATGAAAATAAATTAAATTGAGGAATGCTTATCGTTATCCATTTCTGTTCTTATTTTTTTTCTTCTGCCACAAAATATATAATGAAGCTTTATACCCTCAACCCCATTGAGCTGATATGCAAAGTAGAGATGATTGGAAAAACTCCTTTGGACTTGGTTTTTACACAGAATTTCAGCAATGAGTCAGGCCCAGCCCTGACACAGACACTTCTATAGCAGCTTAGTGCAGAGAGAGCTCTTCTTGGGATCTATACATCATCCAGGGCCTGGGCTGGTTCCAGTAAAGTTTTAATTCTACTTAAAGTGGCAGAGAGATCCCTCAGGCACTACCAGGGTAAACCTGCAACTGTCCATGTATTTATCTATATCCAGTTTCTAGAACAATAGCTGTATGTGTGTTTAGTGTTTTGGCAGAGTGTAATCTAAATTTCAGTTTAGGAACTGAGTATCTTGATGTAAATGGCAGCAAGAAGAAAAATAACTAGGGTAGTTGGGAGGTTGCGTTGTAACTCAAAAATATATATTTAGAGTGAACATTCAAGTTTCATGCCAAAACATATAGAATAATCTCAACTCTTGTGTAACATTTTCTCAAATTTAGCAGTGTATAAAGCTGTCGTGACTTTCTCTAAAATTTATTCTTGTAGAATTGGGCCAATCCTGGCATTTCTTATTTTCCTTTGTTTATGATTTTTTCCTTCCCTTGGCATGCCACTAGAAATAATTCCTAGTTATTGCATGGCACTGCTTTCTTTAGATTGCCAGCCCCATATCAGAAAGATGGGAAAGTTCAGTGCATCCTGCTTGGTGTTTTGGTTTAAATGCTGGAAGACTTTGGTTTATGTTCTTGGTGTTCTCAGATACTGACACCAGAAACAAAGAATGACTTTACCTGAGTATTTTTTACTGCTGTGTCTTACAGTAGTGAAGCTGGTAATTCTGCAAAGATCAGAAGCAGGACTTTTATTCCATTTTTTCTGGTGCTGAATTTGGAATTTTTCTCATCTTTAGATGTGATAGTGCAGGAAAATACTAGACTTCCTTATCTAGACACATTAATGAGAGAAGAGATATTTCAGTTTTTGAAATGATACCTTATTCTTAATGTCACTGAGCAAATAGTAGCCTCATCATAGTTTTCTGTATTTGTCCACTTAGGATTTGCATATTTTACTTCAAGCTGCTGTCTGCCTGTTTCTCTGTCCTTTAGTTCAGACAAGCTCCCTTGCAATCTGTATTCACTGCCTGTGCTGGAGGGAAGTTAACCCCAGGGGCTTCTTCAAACCCAGGCACAGACAGGAGGAGCAGCCAGGACCTCCTCTGCCCTGAGGGCCCAGCTCTGAGCCAGCCTGCATCTGTGAGATTCCTGATGGCTGTTTTATGCCACGGGATTAATGAAATTTTGATGAAAATCTTCATAGGTCACACAAGTGCCTTGCTGAAGATTTGTTTCCTGTAAGTTTGCTATTAATTTTTTTTTTTTTTTTTTTTTTTACTGTCACTCCTCTGGCAAGAATTAATTCTAAATCAAGGAATAAGTATTCTGCAGAAGCCAAATGGAGGGGACATGGAAAGAAAACAAAGGACTGGAATGTAGTGGGGTGCACTTGAGAAGTTATTCATCAAGCTCCTTGAGAATCTTGCCAATGCTGTCGTTGTTAAGATCTTTACATGCTGTCTATGTTATGGCAAAGATTTGTGTGGCTGTTTTGCCCCTGAGAGGCATCACCTGTCACACTCTGCTGCTCTCCAGAGATGCAAAACTTCCCCCCACATGGATTAGCAGCAGGGTTTTAGTGAGGAGATGCTTGCTTTGCCCAAAAGGTAAGTGCCTGCTGTTGGTGTAGATGTGCTCTGTGTGTGCTCACATGGGGCCCCTGTAACAAATACCAGGTATATGTATATATATATATACACCACTGGCCCTATCCTAGTGTGGGCCAACTTCTTCAGCTGCTGGAAGGTCTGGACTCTGATGGAAGGAGGAAAAGAAGCAAAAATAGCAGTGCAGCTTTCTGCATGTGTGAAAAGCATCTGAGGCACGAGACAATAATTCTGTTTGCTCTGGAAATTTTATTCTGAATGGGAAATTTCTTCTGTTCTCCATATATATTTTCTAACACAGATATTCTGAACTGAGTAGCTGCATTTGACGTTTGGATCCATTTGCTTTATCTGGGGATGTGGCACACAGCATTTCTGTGCCAGAAATGGCAGCAGTGCCACAGTTTGTATCTGAGCTGGCTCTCCTCACCCACTGGTAGATGTTGAAATGGATTATTTTAATTAATAACTCCAGAGAGTATCTGAATTAGAGTAGTGGGCAGAATTTAAAAATACCTCCCACCAGTGATGTGATTTGGAGAACACCTCAGCATCAAGATGAATGTTATTACCTAATTGTACTAACAGTGTTTCAGTCCCCCAGCTAGCACTGTAGGAATGGCCCATATCCCCTTTATTGGAAGCATAGGTCATCTGCTGGTACCTTAATGTGAATTCTCTCACATAAATGTAGTTCAGATGGAGTTACAGCTGGAAATACTCACTGGTACTGCTGAGAGAAACACATGACTGAGGAGTTGTTTCAGTTATTCCCCAACATGGGTAATCCTCTGAAAAATGCAGAGGCTTCTCAATTTGTTAAGGTTTTGAAGTGTTTTGGGTTGTATTTTTCACATCTTAACTTCATAGGTTTATGGCCTTCTAGATGAAACTTTACCAAGCTAAAAAACCTCGCTGCTTGAGAAACAGATTTCCCAAACTTTTTTCCAAAGAGATCACTGTTTGCCATTGGCCAAAGGTAGGAAGGATTTGAGCCCATTATGATTTCAGGACTTCATCAGTTCTGAAGATTTTCAGTGAAGGTGTTAGTGATTTTAAATACTTGGGAGCTACCTGAAATTTATTTTTTTTTCCCCTGAGAATACCAACATTGAACAAACTTTACTTTGTCCCTTATGTTCTGTGGTAAGGAGGTTTCTATTTAATGATTCCACTCAGTGACCCCCAAGCCCATTTTATTTACCTTTACTTGTAAATTTTACATTTACTTATATGTGTAAACTAGTGCATGATATTTCTGGTGCAATTTAATATTTAATTTGGTGAATGACTTCAGTATGCTAACTGCTGGCAGCAATTGTTCCAGATACCAAAGAGCTTGAGGTTTCTATTGAGATGAGTGGATTTCCCATGGCTGCTTGCAGGCATACTGGTAAACCCCTGCCCTGTTCACACCATACATGTTCCTAGCTTGCTTTTGTCTGGGATTGCTGTTGCTATAGCAGGGTACAGGTTATAATCTGGTTTTAGTTGTGTATTCAACACAGGTGCCACATCTCAACTTCAAAGTCTGTCTGGTCTAGAGCAGAGTCTGCTCTGTCTTGCACAAAAAGGATGTTCAACACACATTAACAACAATCAAAGCATTGCCAGGCAATATGTCAGACTGACACTGGTGTACCAAACAGCTCCTTTGTATCAAGACCAAACTCTGAATTTATTGTGAGCAGGTTGTCCAGATGGAGCATCAGAAGATGTGCAGTTACAGGACAGGGAATTCAGAGACACAAACCCGGCTGTTCAGTGCTCAGGAAAAAAGTTTGGGAGGTGATGGTGATCACCTTGCTGTAATGAAACTTGGCAAGTTTATCTCCCTTTTTACACATTGTTTTACCCAGATGCACACAGCAGGCATTTCAGTAGAAAAACTGTATCAGGGTTTCTTCCAGCAGCAAAGATTAGAGGAAAGAACACAAATATAAAATTGGTACTCTTCACTAAAAAATTCATGTTTATTTTGGAAGTTATGAAATGATGCAATGAATGTTGTGTGTCATGTCAGGGGAAGTGTGATGTCATTAAGAATTAGAAAACTAAGAATTCTGACTTCTGTAGAGCATATTCTCATAGGACCTGGCCAGGCAAACATTCATTCCTCTTGGGTATTCTTACCACAAAATGAAACAGCACAAATGTAGAAACTGCATATCCTTTTGTTTAGCATATTTTTTGTCTGATGTGATTTCACTTGACACAAGCTGAGCTTGGGGTGTGTAATGGCTGCTCCTCTTCTCTTTTAGAAGACCTTATGGTGAGAAGTGAAATGTGAAACCAAAATAGCTGGGTAACTATCTAACTATCCACGTGTTACCACTGGTACAGGGATCTGTTGTATGGACTGAAGGGCACTAAAGAAAAAGGAACACGGAGACCCAAGGTGACATGAATGTCTTCTCCAAATTCGTCTCCCTGAAACAACCTCACTGGCTGTTGAATTGTTTGGTCTCAGTTTATCAGCCATCCATGGAAATAATGAATAATTTAAAAATGCCTTTGCTTTCTCAGAAAGCCTTCTTCAGCCATTCTTACCAGACAGAAGTGAAACTCTCTGTTAACCCGGATTGACATATATTGCTCACACTCCTTCTCTAGTTTTGACATATTCTCTCTAATGCTTCTGGGAACAAAACACTGTTGAATTCTTGTCAGTTGCTTAGCTTGCTTAGTTTGTAAGTTCAAGCAGTGGCAAGGTGGCTCTGGGTGTGTGAGGAACATGTAGATGCCATGCTCTGGCACTGCCTGGGGAGATACTATGGCATCATGTACACCACCAGGACATGTTTCCCCAGGATCATTTGCTGTGCTTGGTTGCCATGGATGTCATGCTGAGCCTGGTAATTTAGCTGTATATTGATAGAAGCTGGGGATGGGATAGAAAGCCTTATGTATTAAGATAAAATATTTGTTTACTGATCTCTGGGTTTGTGCATGGTATTTGATGTTCCTGCAGTGGTTTTAGCTGCTGAGTACCTATTTTGTGAATATTACCCTTGGCACTGCCAGTGCCATTATATGGAGCATGATGACATGCCTGCCTGGCATCTGGGTTATTGCATCCTCTTACACAGGCCAGGCTTGGTCAGCCTTTGTGGGACACAGGGAGATGAAGCTCCAGCATCTTTGTCCTGGTGTCTCTTCCTGCAGCGGGAAAATTTTGGAATCTTCTTTTGCCACTGGATGAAAAAAGTCCCTTTAGAAGCCCCCTTCCCAATGTGTGGGATGCTTCAATGCATTATATTCACATCCATATGATGCTTCTTAAATGACACTGGAGGAGCTGCCACAGTGCAGTGGTGGTGTCCTGCTTCTCATCCTTCTCTGTAGCCTGACAATTCTGGCTAATATTCCTCAGGATGGTTTCAAACCATCGTGAAGTTTCTCATGTATGGATTTTAAAATTTTACTTCATGTGGCATAATGTTCAAACAGATCTCATGGAGTAACAGATGGTTTTCGTTACTGAAATGTGAGCTTTTCCATCCTCAGGCATTACTGCAGTGACCTCCTGAGAACAAAAGATTGCAGTTCTTGACTCTTCTGCATGCAGCCTCCTCCCAGCCTTCCTATGCTGCCCTGGATGCTCTGAGCACTCTGTCCCTGCAGCCTGGCTTCAGGACTGACCTCTGTCTTTCTTTCCTCCCTTCCTGTTACAAAAGCCTTCAAGTTTATCGGTTTCCTTATCATATTTTTCCCTTGTTTACAGAAGGAATACTCCAACCAAAGATGTAGACCAGTATCTGCCTCATGTTTTGTTGAAGCTGTCACAAGAAATGTGAGGGATTCCCTTCCTGAGCTCTTAGCTGTCTCTTTTTGAGGGAAATCTCCTTAGGGCATGCATTAGTTTTGCTCTGTGGAGTTCTGCCCAGTTTTATTATTATAACAACAAAGAACCAGAAGACAATAATATAGTTTTATTTTCAGCTCTGACTGTGCTGCTTCATATTGGCAGACCAATACCTTGATCTCTTTTCTTTTTAGTTCTTTAAGCACAAAAATGTGTATGTCCATGGATACCTATGTGCAGCTGCAATGGTGATTTGTTTTGGTCTCTGCAAGAAGAAAAGCCAGAGCTTTTCTGTGCTCTATTTCAGGAGACTGCTTGCTCCAAACCATAGAATGCAAAATGCCATCTCTCTTCTCCACTTTCCTACTTGGGATGCTAGAGGATGAACAGCCCTTGTTGCTCAGCTCCAGACACCTGGCTTTTTGTTCCCTGTTTGGTGGCATGAAGTGCCCATCACATTTATTTTCTTTGGTTTTGCATAGCTGTATTTACTACAGACTAAAAATCAACTGACTTTGCAACACTTTAATATTGTCAGTGCTTTATTTATATGGAAATCTAGATGATCCCACAGCTCTGAGCCTCATCTATTCAATATTACTCAGCATCATTATTTATTCACTGGCTTTCATATCAGGAAAAATATATTTCCATCAAAAAGGAAACAAGGGACCTCTAGCTTCTGAAATGTGGCACAGCTAACATGAGAATTTGGTTTGGGCCTGTAGAAGTGCAGTGATGAATTTTTTAATAGTTCCTGTCCTGCTACCATGTCCTTACTGAGAGCAAAAGGATTTCTTCAAAACCATCCCTGCTGACTATTGTGGCTTGTAAGTGAAGAAAAAGAGGATTAAACCAGGCTCTTGTGTGTCACTGCTTTTATGGAAGAAACATTTCCAAAAAATCGGTGCTGGGGAAAAATACGCATCTATGGTGAATTCTGACTTCATGAAAATGTTGTTTATGATGACCAGATACGTCCTGAAGGAGACAAAATGCAAAAGATGACTCAAAAAGATCCCCAGACACTTTCTACAAGTATAGACCAATAAAAAACTACCTCATCTTAGTCTCTCTGTGGTCAAGCTGCTTTCCAGTGGCACAGCAGAGTGTCCAATGCTGCTTCAGCTTCTCCCTGTAGGTCTCCATGGTCACTGTGTGTGTGTTTATCGGGTGACTTTGCTTAGCTGTCAGTCTTCCTGCTTTAAATGGGGACAGTCTCAATAAGTTAGTAATATATCTTTGTAGTAGAAACACACCTTCAATGTATTGGTTAGTGTAACAGAAACCCTAGCAGTCTAATCAAGGAATTACTTTTATTTTTAATAATAGCAGAAAAATAATGAAAGTTATGACTATTACTGCAGGGAAATGTTGTGCTCACCTTTCTGCTGCTCCTCAGAGACCTGTGGGTTTGGTCTGGGAGGGCAGCACCATGGGGGCTGTCAGCATGCCAAGCTCTAGGCTTCTGCTGATGATGCTGATGATTTCTTCCTCTTCTCCTCAGGCTCCCTCTGGAGCCGTTTTCATTTATTTCATGCCAGGCTTTTGCACCTTGGGCTTCCTCACTTGGTCTGTGGCTGGGAGGAATGCAGCTGCCTGGAGCCTCAGTACCAAAATGACCTGAAGGATGAGTCCTTCAGAGGTGCTGGGGGAATGTCTGGAGTCCTCTGACATGGTGGGGCAGATGAGCTCTCTCCCAGCTCCTCACCCTCAGACAAGCACTGACTGTGGCAATTGGGCAGCTCAGGGCTCAGGAAGATTCCTCCCAGATCTCCTTTGGAGACTCAGGGCCAGGCCAAGTAATTGGCAGAGGATGTTCTGGCTCAGACAACTGAGAACAGCAACAGGTTAAAAATTTGCTAAGCAACAGAAACTCTCATTTCCTTCTGTTATCCTTCGTGGTTTTGATTTTTAGGTTTGTTTTTGTTTTGTTTTTTTTTTTCACCAGGATAACCATGTTTCATGAACTGCTTTAAAAATCAGAGCTGCTTGAAGGCATGGCAAGAGCTTGTGGGCAGCTTTCATGGTGCACATGAAGCTTTTTCAAGGGGGCTGCAGCACTATTAGTGCCCGTGCCATCAACACAAAATTTGTCTCCTCCTCCCCCCAGCTGCCATCCCTTGTGGAGGAGTCCAGGCCCTGAGTATCAGAGGAGAAACTGTGTTTGTGCTGCTGGGGAGGGGCCAGTCTGTCACCATGGCTGGGGACACTTTTGTGCCAGAGAACTGAGCAGTAGTTGGTGGGTTCCTGTTAATGAGCCTCTTACTGAGCTGCTGTGGAGTGGACACAGGTGAAAGCAGGAGCTTGGGCATTGCTGTGTCAGTGCTCATGTGGCATCCTCCCAGCTCCCAGTCTGCAACTTCTGCACTCTCAGCACCTGGCTGGAAGGACTCTGATTTACTGATCAAGAAAGCAGTTTGCTCAGGCAAACAGAAAACTCCCCTCTGCCTTAAGTGAAGTGCTCCAGTTGGGTAACTGTAAAATGCTTCCTGGCAACAAGTGTTAGTTTCTTGGGTAAAAAAGATGAAATTCCTTTAGTCTTAAGCACACAGAAAGAAACTCTGGCCAATGCTGTCTGGGTTTCATTCCTAAAATACCCAGAAGGGAAAAAGGAATCAGTCACTTTCACCTTAAATAAAGCTTTCTAAAGCAGGACCAACCTAGAACCACTTAAGGCTGATAGATACAGAGCAAATGACATGGCCTTGGTGTGAACAGGCAGCTTTCAGGTTTTATTTGTGTTCCTGTTATGCAAATGCTCATTGCTGTACTTTGGGAGACAAAAAGAAATACATCAGAATGACTTTCACTGTGTCCCAAGTTTTAAGATTTGGGGATGTCTGAGGAATTCCCTTGCTCGTCCTGCAGGAAAATTGTGCCAGCTTTTCTTTGTAGGAGGGAACAGCTCATAAATCAGAGACTGGGTGCCTAGATACTCTGCTAAGGGAGGGTATTTTCTCCTGGCATCGGTCTACACTGTTGAATAATAAATAAATAAAAACCTTTTCCTTCTACTTTCCTTTGTATACCCACAATAATACCAGAACTGTGTGGTCTGGCTCCATTTTGCATGAAATGTTTTCTTTACTGGGAACAAGACCTGTTCCTGTGTCATGGAGCTGTACCAGTTCCTGTGACCTTACTTCCAGGAGACTTCCATCCTCTATTGATACCAGCTAGCTGGTGATGTTCTCCCACACTGAGGGTCTTACATATGAATTTTAAATACAATGCATTACAAATCACCTGCTGGGTTAGCTGGTTGTGGGAAAGTAGGTGGGTTTACTCATGGCATATGAAGCAGCTCATATCTTCAGCAGTGTGAGCAATTGCTTAAGGATTGTGTGGAAATCCTGCCATGAGAGAGCCCCAGGATGTGCACCTGGGGAGTGAGCAGCACTGGGGCTCTGGAGCCCTGCAAGTCCATATTGGGGGCTGCAGTCAGGTTTGGCCCAATACATCTTCTCCCTTCCTCAAGGTACTCTGATGGCAGCTCTAATCCAAGCTGCCAGCTTAGGTACCCATGCAGATAGAACTGCACATTTCCCTGTCACAGTCAGAGCTCAGTTTTCATTTTATCTCTGAGGGAAATATTTAAAAAATATTCATCTCCTCAGGTAGAGGATGACCCTCAGCATCTCAGAGTATTGAGATGAGAATGACTTGCTGCATCTCAAAGTACTATCTCCTAGGTTGATAAACTTGGATGGTCATCTTTGGGGAAAGAATTCCTGCCTGCTGTGGCAAATACCCTAATTCATGAGTGTTTACAATGCTTCTGCTCCTCTGAGGTCTCGATTTTCAGCTGTGAGAGAAAGTGGCTGCATTTGCACTGGTGATTCTGTGCTTGACTGCCCTAGGCAGAGACATGGTTCCCCCTCTCTTGTCCCCATTCTTGTATATTTAAGTCATACAAGCAAAACCTCATGTAACTGTTTATCCCTGTGATTTCAGAGATCCATTACTATGGGTTTCCAGCTAAGACAAATCCTTTTTCTTTCAGATTTCAAAGAAAACCAAATACCCACATTTGCCCTCTGCCTTCATATGCCATACTGCTTCAAGTAAACAATACTTGTGGCATTAGGGGGGCAATTTTATCTTCCCAAATTACATTTTTCTAGGTTATCTCACCATATGGACAGCCAAATCTGTCACTCCCAGGCCAAGTTCTTTCTGTGTGGCTGGGATCCAGCTGATGTCAGGAGGAATCCTAAAGCTGGATACTTTCTAGGTGGTTTTTGCTGAAAGAAGATTGTAGCAATGCGGGTGTCAGTCTCTTTTTCCCCAGGTAGCAAGTGACAGGACAGGAGAAAATGGCCTCAAGTTGCACAAGGGGAGATTAAGATTGCATATTAGGAAAAATTTCCTCATTTTAAGGGCTGTCAAGCATTGGAACAGGCTGCCCAGGGTGGTGGTTGAGTCATTGTCTCTGGAGGGATTTAGAAGCTGTGTGGATGCGGTGCTTAAGGATCCCACGTGGTTTAGTGGCAGAGTTGACAGTGGTAGGTCTATGGTTGAACTCAATGATCTTAAGGGTCTTTTCCAACCTGAATGATTCTCTGATAGTCTGTGGAGTATTTTGCAACCAGTGACTTTAGAGCTCTTCAGTGCAAAACACTTTTTCCCAGTGCAAGAGTCAACTGACGGGTGGGACTGGGAGTGGACAACGTGTCCGAAGCTGCAGTTTGTTGATTTCTGCTAACAAGACAACTTTGCCTACATCTGATGCAGTTATTAAGCTTCCCCATGATGACAACTCCAGCACTGTGTGCCCCAAGTCCAGGGCACTTTGCTCCTGCCTGCAGAATGATACATTTCAGTTCAGGATTTTGGCATCTAAACAAGACCTTACCTCAGATATTGCCCAGAATAAGTGTAATTGGTGTATTTTGAGTTGTAAAACAAAACAAAACAAAATAAAGAAGGAGAAAAAAAGGCATTTTGTGTAATGCCTTTTGTGACTTGCAACTAATTGAAAGCTTTTTGCTGGTGTACACAAGGGATGCAAATACACCTGTGCAGGCAAAGGCAGCATTGCTGGCAGCGTGTGAGCAGAAGGTACCATGGGTCTGGATCTCCAGGGACACTGATGCTGTGCAGCTTATGATCCTGGGGTCTCTGTGATCTGTGTCTGATGAAGTCTTTACTCCAAAGTTAGAGGTCAGCTGGGGAAACACGAGACAAGATGCTTTGGTTTCTGCTGTAGGAATGGATTTCTTCAGGCAGATACAGTATTTGCACAAATGTTGTCTTAATCTCATCTACTGAGTGCAAATAGCAATTTAATTCTAGTTCTGATGGCTGCTGTGGTATATTTAACTCTTTCTGTACCTAAGCATTTGCTGTCTCACCTGAGAAAACATAAAAAGATGCAGGGCTGATTTTTTTAAAATATGAGAACTGAACAAAATGACAAGAATTTTCCACCTCCTTCAAGCCACCTGGCATTTGCAGAATTTTGTTTCAACAGTTTGTTGTATGTGCACATCATTTTTTAAGAACATTAGGTACTTTGCAGAAAAATAAGTTATCGACACGCCTTGCACATGCTTTTTGGTGCTCAGGAAAAGGATTCTGGTGAAATTTTCTGTATTCCCCCACGGTACTTATTTCCCTCTGACTTTTCTGCTTGAGGAGACTGTTAGAGATTGCTGCTTCTTACCTTTCTGTCAGATGCTTAATAAGCAGGAGCAGGCAGTCCGTGCAGCCGGGGCTTTGATGCCTCTCGTTATCCTTTCCCACTCAGATTTCCATTCATTGGGAATTGGTACCCAGCCCAGAGCCCTGGCCCTCCCCCCCGAGCCCCTCAGCTTGTCTCCAGGACTCCAGTTTAGAATTCACTGGAAGGGATGCTCTGATGCTCCCTCGGCAGACCTGCAGCCTGCTGGTTGGAGCCATAAGGGAACGGGAAGAAGAATTAGCCTGTGTATTTATGTGGCTGTGCTCCAGTAAATATTTTGATGCATCTGCTGCCAGCTCTGGTCTGAGGGAATCTACCTAGCATTTAAATTTTGATGGGGAGCTGTTTTGAATAATAACAGTGCAGCTGGCTGTGAGTCAGTGCATGTGTGTTGACTTAAAAAAAAAAAAAAATCCCTCAAAGCTTAACGCTTGCTGAATGCTGAGCTGCAGTGCTTTGCTTTTTCCCTCCTCCTTTCTTCTTTTCCTTCTTGACTTCCTCTGTTTTGTTTGGTTCTTGGGGGCATTTCACACTGGAAAAAAATCCCAGCTAAAATAAATCCTCCTCAAAAACTCACAAGTAGCTTTTGCAATGGGTGCTGTAATGGGTACGTTCTCTTCTCTACAAACGAAACAAAGAAGACCATCAAAAGGTAAGACCTGTGGTTTTGCTTTCCCTGCCTTTTCTGTATCTTTGCTAGGAGAGAGATTTATATGAGAAAGGGAGGAGAAAATGAACATGTGCCACTTATAAGTAACCAGGCAATCTTTATGAGAGGTGTAATTTGCAGAGGAGAGTAGGATGCGAGGTGGTGGAGGAAACGTGTGGGCTTGAGGAAATTGCTGTGGAGGGGCTTGGGGGTTGAAAAGCATCTGAAGTATTGTAATCCTTCATACAGGCATGTATGAGGAAGAGAAACTCAGTGGCTTCATATGCAGAGCACTTGCAGAAGAGACCTGTTTATTCCCACATCCCTTGCTTTGTAAACCCTTTGAGGGGGGAATAAAATGTAGATACACAGCAAATTCTTTCGAGTACCTTGTGGTTTCCTTCTCAGAAAGTATTGGTAGGGGCAGTGTTGTATATCTAGTAATACAGCACCAAGTGTGCAATACTAATGATGTGTGTTTTGTAAAGATTATCAAGAGGGGAAAAGAATTAGAATGTTTTCATAAAGAAGAAGAGGAGAAGCTAATGAAAAATGAGAAAGCAAGCAGCAATCCCAGGGATTTTAATCCTTAAAACCATAAGTATTGGCTGTGAAAAGCTGATTTTTCAGGAGGCTGGGTTTGCATAGTGTTTGCTTGAGCTTTGCTCTATTTCTTTCTGGGTTAATCCAAAAATTCTGGGATGCTGCTGAGCAGAAAGTTGAAAGCACTGTCAGGGTCATGTCCATACCATAGGGAATGAGTATTGTTTAGCAAACAAAGAGAGAGAGACAAACTTGGGCAAGTCTTTCTGCTATTTGGAAATATGCTCTGCCAGAACCTCTGCAGTTTAGACTCAGGGTCTTTCTAGGGGAGGGCTCTGTTGCCACTGGATGGATCTGTTGCACAGTTCACGTATATACCATTGCAAGTTGATATGGGTTTTCTAGTATTTTAAAATAATTTTTTTAAAAAGTCTTAGGAAATATCAAACATCAAGTAATCACTAAAAAAAACCTGGGAGGGGCTGTGCAGAGGATTTGACTGTGGCAAGTGTGTGACCAAATGTAAAATTCTGTGTTCCTGGTGCAAGACATCCAGGGTAGGACAAAATTTTGCATTAGTGTTTGTTAATGGTTTATAGTTCACCTTTCTGTGTTGTTATAACACAACCATAATTTATATTACTTACTATGCATGCATAACTGTATAATTCTCTAAGCACTGAGTCAAATTTGAAGCTGTGGGTTGTCTTTAGGCTCTGCAGAATACACAAGAGCTGAACAGGGGGCACTGGTCATGGTGGCTGCTGTGACACCCATGGTTGTCTTACCCACCTGTCAGACACCTGGGAGCTGGTTCTGATTTCCCCTAAATGTAGATCATTTGGGGGTGAAGGCATCTGTTCTCTACCATTTTGTTGTCTTGTGCTTGGCTGAATTCACTGCTCGACAGAAGAAATTGTGTTTTGTTGGAGCTCATGAGAAGTAAAAATCCAGCATCTGGTCACACATTTGAATACTTATGGTAGGATTTGATCTTGCTGATACCTGCTGGCAGTGGTTGTTTAGCTATATTTATCAAAACTTGTGTTCCCAGAGTGATCTCCTCTTGGCTCTGTGTTATCCACGTGGTTCTGCTGGTTAGTAAGACATCCAGCTGGGGAGAACAAATTGGAAGAAGTTCCTTTGGTTTTCTTGGTTCTTTTTTAAATCTAGTAAATAATTTTACACTTTTTAGTCCCTATTTACCTAACAGGAAAGAACATTATAGACCAAGGCTGCAGGTTTTGGCTGACTTCAGCCAGTTGCAGATCCCCCAGGTCTCCCAACAGCAGTGGTGGAGGCATGTTTGCCACATGTGCTTGTAAGCTGCTTTCTTTCTTTTATGCTGACTGTGAGCACTTCACCTTGTCAACAATAAAAGACTAATATCTACAGGGCTTAATACAACCTGAAATTGTTTGCCAACTAAATGGTCAGTAGAAGTCAATCACCATCACCTGATGGATTCCTTAGTGTTGCCCACCAGTTCCTTCAGCATCTCCTCCAGCCCTGCCATCCTGATGGCCTCCTCTGGACCACACTCTAGCCTGTCCATGTCTGTCTTGTACTGGGGAGCCCAGCACTGGCTGCAGCACTCTGGGTGTGCTCACACAAGTGCTTAGCAGAGGGAAAGGCTCATTTGGCCCAGTGCTGGCTGCCTGGTGGCTGATGCAAACTGCTCTAGGGGTTGCCCACTATGTCAGAGGGCACCTTGCTAATGATGCTCAGGTCTAAGTGCTTTGTTTGATATCCCTGTGTCTATCTTTTCTTAAGTAAAGTGTTCATTAGCTATTTCTTTATTGAATTATCATCAGCGATTACCTTTTTTATTATGTTTGTCTCTATGCTTATTTCAATATTGCAGGATTTATGTAGGAGTGAAATACTGCTGTTAAAACAAGAGCTTGGAAAAATAGTTATAACAGGGTTAGTCCCACACCTCTGCAAACACACTGTTGTCTTGGTGAAGCTGTGCTCTTCCAACTCATTTGAAGACAATTTGTAGAGCCTTTCCTAACTAAGCAGCTCATGTGTTATCTGAGGATACTTTGCTGTTATAAACTAAAAGCAAAATGCATGCATGTGTATTTGAAGAACAGATAAAATGAACAGTTCATGGGTAAAGTGAGGAGTCTCCAGAGATGGATTCATATCAGTAAGCGTGGGGGGTCCTGGCAGAGTGGGTCTGAGTGACCTTCAGCTTCAGTGCAGGACATGGCTCTGCAGGCTGCTCCCCCTCACCCCCTGCTCCTCTCTGGGTTCAGGGCACTGGCAGTGGGACTGGTGGCTGGTTTGGGTTTTTCAGCTGTGAGCAGCAATGCTGGAGGATATACTGTAGCTCTGTTCAAGATTTAATTCCCTGCCTTAATGAAAAGGGGGAATTTGAATCAATAAAGGCAGGAGGAGCCCAGCAATTGTCTGTGCAGTACGAGACCTTGTCTGTGGGAGTGGACACTGCTGGGGGTTTGGAGGGGAGATCATTCATTTGGCTTGAATGTAAAAACTTAATCTCATATAATTGGGTGTTTTGTCTAGGCAGGTTATGTGCCTCATGGCCTGTCCTGTGGGATAAAGATTTCTACTTTGTAAATTTGCAATTGTATCAGTAAAGCTGCAGAAGCATTCCCTGCTGGCTGGAGTGTCCCTGGATAGTATGAGATTTGTGCTGTTTGCTTCTGTAGTAGCTTGGGGCAGTTCCACAAATTATTTGGGTATTTCATAGGAATTTATTTCCTCTGATCTCCTCAACTGATGCCATTTTAACTTCATTCATTGTTGAGATTCTTCTTTTCTGCCTTTCCCAGCAGTTTTCCCCCACAGTATGCAGACCCATACACCAGGGAAGCTGAGAGGTGCTTCATCCTCTCTTATTGTATTAGCAGTTAGAGGTTGGATACAAGAATAAGATGGACTTGAGGATGTCAGGTTGCTAGTATATCATATTCTCCAGCAAATCTAAGCAATAAAACCATAAATTAGGGGAAAGAAAAAGACTCAAAACCACAACAACACTGGGAGGCAGAGCAGATAATGTACACACAAATGCATCTCTGGTTCCAGCTAGCTGCAGAAATTGACACTGTTAATATTTTTACAGTTTGCAGCCAATCATGACCGAATTTGTGCCTAGAACCAGGCATTTCCATATTCATCATGGAAACATTCAGATTAGCAGATTGCTAGAGTAGGGGGAATTTCTTGTGACTATTTCCCTGCCTCCCTAGTGGTGTGCACTGGGGATGGTTACACTGCCACTTGTGGGCAAGGTCAATTACAGCAGAGAGAAAAATAGAGGAATAAGGAACTAGTTATATTTGATCTTTCTTTTCTCTACTCCCCCTCCCTCAGTGACAGTGAAATATAAATCCAATATTTATTTCTCAATACCTGAATATTGTTAGTCTTAGAGCTGCAGGCCCCCCCTTTTACTCTGTGCCCACAGAAAGCAACATGGCTTTCAGCTGCTAATCTGAGTTCTGTTGAACGTGAGTAACTGGTTTGATCCAAGACCACCCAAACCTAAACTATCAAGAGGAGCCTGGCACAGTTGTTTAATTCTGCAAGAGCTAAGAGCAGGAATTCATTTATAGTGCCAATTTCTAGACCTTGCTTTGAAGGAAAGTTTGTTTTGAAATGGCTTGTTGTCCAAAAGCATCACATTTTGTGTCTGATCAGCTGCGTTTTTAAGCCTTTTACTTTCCAGGAAACCACTCAGCATTGCTTGGCTGCTCAGTCTTCATAAGAATATCAGACTGACCTGAGCCCCTAGCACTGCCAGCCAGGGCTGTGCCCTTTTAGTTCCCTGCACCAGAACAATCTCCTTCTTTGCTCAAAAGAAGTAATGCAAGAGTGTTTCAAGGAGTTGGTCTGTTCAGCCCTGGACCTGCAGCTGCCAAACAGAGATGGCTGATTTGGCCAAGGGAGCTGCCCTGGTATTTATTTTGCCAAGTATGTGCCATTACAAAATATTTTTATTCAAGCTGTTTATGACAGCTTTATCCTCTATAGGCTTTTGAAATTTGACAGCCTGACACTGTTTGGAATGAATGTGTGTGTCCTGAAGACTTGGAACTTACAACCCTTCGTCCTGAGTATTTTATGAACAGAGATCTCTGTTCCCCATCCTGCACTTGTAGAGCGAGGAGAGCATCCCTCCCCCTGGTCAGAGATCTGAGCCTGCAGGTCGGTGAGTGAGGGGAAGAAATGGCTAATTTGTTTTCTCCTGGCTGTGCCCAAGATCCAAAACCTCTCACTGACCTCTCATTTTCTCTCCCTAGTCTTCTCTGCTCATCATCTGACACAGTCTGGCACGTCAGGTACAGGCTCAGCTGCCTGCACTGGAAGCTGAGGCTCTGACAGGCAGTTTCTTCCAGGGAATTGTCTTTGTAATGGCTGCATGGAGCAGGGCTCAGCAACAACACTGATGTAAGCACTCATTCAGAAGCAGTCTGGAACAACTGTCATGACCAGTAAGTGTTAGCCACAACATGGCACTGCGGGTGAAATGCTTTGGTTTCTCCTGAGTGCAAAGAGGTGTGTGGGAGGCTGCTCAGCGTTTCAGTAGCCCAGCATCCCAGCTGCATGCCTGGGATGTACCTGGGGTGGTGGGCACAGAGATGTGGGAGCAGTTTGCCCCCTGCTTTCCCATGACCTCAGCAACCTGTTGGAGAGGCCATGCAGATGTGAGGTTTGCTTAGAGCTGGGTAGGATTTTAGGACTTGTCTTCCATTCCCCACTGCCCCCTCTTTCAGCCAAAATTTCTTTAGGTCCTGTTCACTTGCTTGCTTTAAATTTCTGCCCTTGCCTCTTGCTTTGTTTCCCACTTGCTTCCCTATAGTTACAGCTCCTGGCATTGAGGCAGAGTGAGCCTAAATAGTTGGTCTTAAGAGTGGATAGCACTGATTAAATTAAAATAGCTTATGTGTGTCCCTGAGTGTTTCTTACAGGCATGTAGCACCTACCTGAGCTTTTGTTGTCAGACCCAGTGTGGAGGTTTGGGATAAAGAAAAGTGGATGAAGGAAAGTGTTTGCTCATCTCCTGCCCTTTCCTATGGGTGCCATGTGCCACTCCAAGTGCAGCACATCCACCCAGAGCCATGAAATCCCACCACAGACGAGGCGGTTAGAGACCTGATGCCAAAGCTGCAGTGCTTTGAAGTTTCTTTTTGTTCCACAGTAATCCAAGAGGATAAAATAGAAAATATTTCCCAGCCTTTAACTTCCAGCACTGGTAATCTTCCAGCCTTTTTCATCATCAGCCCTTCCAGTGTGAGTTACTGGCTATTTGGTGTTTGGAATTTGCACAAGGAAATAATTTGATTTTTGCAACTGAAAATATTTGACACTGTAGATATGAAAAGCTTGGAAGTTAATACATAGCAGAGGTTTTGAACAATTCCCAGATTTCTAGGGGTTTATGTCACCAAGTATGTAAACAGAAATCAGTTAGGGTTGTACAAATTTTTGGAAGAAAAAATCTTATCTATGAAAAACAGGCAAGGTCATCCAAAGCAAGTTATAAACTCATGCTGATTTTGGTCAAATGTGTGGGGAAAAAAATGTTTTATTTCTCCACTTATAAACCTACAGCCAAAATGTTTATTCTGATATTTATTTAAGCTTTATTAAAAACTCTGTAGACTTACAGGTTTTTCAAAAAGTAATTTTTTTTTTAGCTGAAGTGTTTCACAAATCAAAAATTATATGAATTGTGCTTGTTCACCAAAACTTGAGAAACGTTTTACTGCCTTGTAATTTGATTGTAGTTTAGATGCGGACAGAGAAGTGTAACTGCTCAAGTTCTTCCTCTGTTGGGGGGGGGGGACAGAACTGGGTATTTGTGTCAAGTGCCATGGTTCTTACTGAAAATCATTACCCAGAGAATGTGATGGCACATGGATGCTGAAAGCCTGGGTACTTGCTCAGGGTCTCAGACTTGTGCCAACACTCACACCAGGGCTATGTGGTCATTTCTCTCCAAGAGGTGTTTCCCAGGAGGTGTGGGATGGTCTGGGCACCCCTTCTCCTCCCCTGTACCAAAATGCATGGCAGGTGGCTTATCCAGCTGGGAAATGCAAGTTAGAGCCATATGGAACTACAGCAGCATTTCTAACCAAAATATATCCAGGGTTCCAAGCAAGGCATTTAATTTTTCCCTTTGTATTTCTTCTGAGCACCCAGAGGGAAGAGAAATAACTTACTGCGGATGGCTTGTACTTAAAAAAAAAAAAGAAAAAAATTATTAAAGGTGTAAACTCTATGCATGTTTTCAAAATAAGCCAAAAGTGAGGGAAGCCATGCCCAGTTACTTCCACACTGTGTTCGTGGCCATCACTGTGGGGTAATGTCTTTGGTCTGGACTGAAAATAATACAGATATAGTCCATTAATTTCTTGTTACACCCATGAAAATGGGGCTGCATCTCCAGCTGGGGTAGGGAGGGTGTGGTGGGGCAGGTCTGGAGAGTTTAACCAAACTGGAGGAGAAATGAGGGGAAGTTGACAGGCATTCCATGGCTGTGGGGAGGAACTGGGAGCTGGGGGACAGCTGGAGAGAGCAGAGCCTGGGCAGGAGGGGAGGTGCAGAGAGGTGCTAAGGAAGACATGAGCTGGGTAACAGAGCCATCCTTTCCTTCCCTGGCAGGGCTCTGCTACATCTGTTTGGCTTTCCTCAATCCAAACATTACTTTCTTGACATATTCAACAACCACAGCTCTCCACATACACCAGTGTTTGCTTTTCTCTCGCTCTGTAAGAATCCTCCTCCCCCCTGTGCTGCCTCTCTGGGCAGCTATTTGGGAAGTGCCCAGAATTTCCATAGATGGCCACAGCTGAGGTCTCTGCAAGCCAGCTGGGAGGCACAGGACATTATCTTGTGGCTGAGAACAGTTAATAGAGAGCATGACTGTGAGGATGGGTGGTGTGCTGCTGGAGGGAGGTTTCTAGGAAACCCCAGAGAGTCCTGCATTGTTCTGCTGAGGGGTCCTTAGTGGGAAGGGACAGTGTCACCTCAGAAGGGGGGAGATGAATTATGCAGTGATGGAGCTCAGTGCTGAGCATTAGGGGCTTTTAGTGCTCTCACAAAATAAATGTTTCTGCCTGTCAAATTGATAGGCAAGAAAATATGGATGAAATAAGCCACGTTCACATGGTGTAGCCAGTTAGAATGTGGTTCCAGAAGCAGAGCTCAAGTGTTTTGACAATTCTAACTTTGCCTGCCTGCATCTGAGGGCTGACCTCCCAGGCATATGTTTTCTCAGGCTGCTGTGGCTTCCTTCTAGTGAGCAATGCTACACAACAGCCCCTGGGATTTTCTGATTGTCAGCTGAGACACTGGGCAAGGGCCCTGAGTTAGCACAGAGAACTGCCCGAGCTGAGGCTTGCTCTCTGTAGGGCATGCACACTTAGTTCCCTAGCTGAGCAATGTCAGGAGCCAGCCCAGCATCTGTGGGGAAGGACAAATTTTCATAAAACAACTGTTGAGGTGAACCCCATGGTGCTGTAGGGACCATCAGCAGCACCCCTTTGCACTCCTAATCCTCACGGTTCAGGGTGTGGTGTTTATAAGTTGCTGTCTGAACTGGGAGTAGCACGTGAAAAGACAAAATAGGAAGCAGAAAACTTTTGTGTCAGGGCAAAAGATTGCTGTCTGCTAAACCTAACAAGCCCTTGTAATTGAATTGACATACCAGTTTACATGCTTCACTGGGAGAGTCAGATGTGACCCTGGACTGTGATACTAGTGCCCCAGGAACTGAAAGTATGTCTGTCTTTGTCTGGGTCTGAGTCCCTGCAAGAAGGTGCTTGCTATTATCTCATATTTTAATGTGAGCTGACTAAAGGTCTAGTTGGCAATTCTGTGCATACAGAATGAGCCAGGCTGCAGCTACCTAGACAAAGAGCAACACTAGGACATGAAGAAAACCCTGCCTAGGTGGATATTTGTCTGTACTGAATGACAGGCAAAGGCAAGCGTGCAGTTCTGCAAAGGAAATCTGGTCCCACAAGATCTGCTCCTGTTTGTGTATGCAGCAGCTACATCAGCACAGAGAGCAGGTTTGGTGCTGGGACAGAAATCCAACCAGAGGCTGTTCTTTCAGGAAAGTGCCTTTTATTTCCAGAGCTGTATAGGCACCAAAAGGGACTATTTCTAGCAGCAATTTGGCATCCTCTGCTTGGCAGGAGTGAGGACATTACAGCTAAACTACTGCCATATCTTTTCTAACTACCTCTGTGGTGGAGCATGGAGCTGCACGTGGGTCACCACAGCCCTCCAGGAAAGGATGCTGCCCAACAAAGGGAATTTTCTAATCAGGAGTTTTCTGGGTAATGCCATCAGAAAACATGGCTAAATTTGCAATTTTTTTAGCTGATGCTGCCTTTCTTGTTCATCTGTCCTAACTATTGATGGAGGTGAAGTACTTACAGTTCAAAAGTTCACATGGTGCAGGAAATGGAGCACCGTGTGCTTTTCTTGGGCACTGATTGTTGCTGCTGTCCAGGAGTGCNGCTTTTAGGCAGGTAGGACACATCCCAGGGCAGGCAGTGTGAGTGTTTGGAGCAAGCCCTAATGAACCATGTGCTGGGAAGCTGCTCCGAGATCTCCATTTCAGCT
>JAAWXA010000026.1:618776-979890 GCA_038090715.1 Florisuga fusca | reverse complement strand
AACTACCTCTGTGGTGGAGCATGGAGCTGCACGTGGGTCACCACAGCCCTCCAGGAAAGGATGCTGCCCAACAAAGGGAATTTTCTAATCAGGAGTTTTCTGGGTAATGCCATCAGAAAACATGGCTAAATTTGCAATTTTTTTAGCTGATGCTGCCTTTCTTGTTCATCTGTCCTAACTTGTAGGAAACAGGTGTCAGCAATCCACCAATTGCCAGGCAGTGAGCACGAGCTTGTGCTCAGCCCACCTGTGCCCAGTCAGGGCTGGCCCCAGCTGCAAGTAAGCAGCATTAGGGGGCCAATAAAAGGTGGTGCTTCAGGCACAAGCTCAGCTCATTCCTGAGCTAGGAGCAGAGGAGGCTGGTCTGGTTCAGAGCACCAGGACTGACCGAGATCAACCACTGCTCTACCTCGACTTCTCTCAGAGCTCCGCGCTCTTCAAAAAGTTCGTCCAGCTACATCTGGTGGAGAATGCGGGCATAGACCTTGGTCTAGCCGCTCCCCGGACGAACTTGAAGAAGAGAGAACTAACTTTCATCAAGGGACAGCCCAAGGAGTCGGGTAAGAAGATTTTCTACTTTCCCCTCCGCATCATCAGTCCACCTAGGAAAATGGGTCTGTCCTCGAGCACTCAGAAGCCAGCAGCATGNGGTGGGGGGGGGAACTGTAGGAAACAGGTGTCAGCAATCCACCAATTGCCAGGCAGTGAGCACGAGCTTGTGCTCAGCCCACCTGTGCCCAGTCAGGGCCTGGCCCCAGCTCGCCATCAGAAAACATGGCTAAATTTGCAATTTTTTTAGCTGATGCTGCCTTTCTTGTTCATCTGTCCTAACTATTGATGGAGGTGAAGTACTTACAGTTCAAAAGTTCACATGGTGCAGGAAATGGAGCACCGTGTGCTTTTCTTGGGCACTGATTGTTGCTGCTGTCCAGGAGTGCCCAAGAGGACACAGCACAGAGTCATTTTGGATGATACCCACAGCCCATCTCAGACCTGGGGGAATGCTGTGAAGTTCAAATGTGGTGCTGTATCTGTTGAAGCAAATATACTCTTGTGTTCTGCTCACTACTGGTTTGTAAAACCTCCAAAGCAAATTACTTGTTAGACTAAAAGTTTGGTCCAAACCTGAAACTTTAGTTCACCCCAACAAAGTGAGCTGTTCTGGAAATGCTCTGACTTGGAATACAATTTGTCAAATGTCTGCATTGTTTTCAGCAAAACCATGTCCCTTTAGTGTTGTCTGGAAATCATTGATAGTGGGGGATTTAGCTGGTAAATGTTCTTAACCTCCAGCTGGATCAAAACCAGACAGAGGATTGTTAGAAGCTGCTGGTGTGTGAAGTTAGTGACTTAGCCCCATGATCCCCACACCACCCCTGACTTCTCAGGCTCTGATCAGTCAGAAAACACACAGACTCCCATCTTCTGCCTGGGCTGCTTCCCCTTACACCCTGCTGGGCTCCTGCCTTCACCTCTCTTTCTGCTTTGGCTCCAGCAGTGCTGCAGCTGAAGCCAAGCTAATGGCCCTGGCAGAGCCAGGAAGAACAGATGCAGCTTTGCTGCTCTGGTGTTGCACCTGAGGGACGTTCTCCTGTCTGGACACCAGAAATGTTCCCTGTGGTTCATAGTGGGACCCTGTGTTTTCAGTTAATGTGCCTGAACTCTATGTGTAAAGCCAGCAAGTCAGCTCTAAGCCATTACTAGAGGCATTTGCAGATCTGGTAGTATTTTTCACCTGCAAGAATATTTCAAAATCTGCTGAATTCCTGAAAGAGCATGAAATGAGGAACAAGCCTTTGATCATCTCCTTATGATTCTGTGAAGAGGTGCTTCTCTGCAGAAGCCTGCACAAATTGTGCCCATTTACTTAATGAGTGTGTTTCTGTCCTGTTAGCTGCTACTGTAAAGCAATCTGTTTAAAGAACTTCACTGCCTGAAGTGAAAAACAAACTCCTGAGGCAGGATGAGGTGGGATGATGCTGCTGGAGATCTGATTCCATCTGAGCTCTCCCTGTGCAAAGCTCTGGGTCCGTGTCTCTCAGCACCCACTGAGTGTGCCAGGGGTGATGGTCCTGGATGCAGAGTGCCAGCACCCTCAGTCATCCTTGCAGAGGCAACCAGGCAAAGACAATCAGGTATTGCCAATCAGGAGGAGGAAGGCAGGAGCTCCTGTTAAGCCCATCTGTGCCCAATTAGGGTTGGCCCCCACTGCGCATGAGCAGAACTGGGGGACCAATAAAACAACACCTGATTGTCTTTACCTGCTTGCCTCTGCACATCCTCAGCATTTTGCTGTATTTTCTTGTGCACTGACTATTACTGCTGTTGAGTTTTGCCCAAGCTAATTGCTTGTCACTTGCCTGCTTGCTGTGATTTAGTTTGCTGTATTTTGTTAAGCTTTATGAGATAGCTCCCAAGCACGTGAGGTTTAGGAGAAGAGGAGGTCAAAGCTAAGGCCTTGTTGTTTATGCTGTGAGTACTGCTTTCCAGTATCAGACAGCACAGAGCCCATCCCCCTGAGTACCACATGAGGTGTCCACCTGGGTTTGCTGTGGATGGGGCCTGGCTCAGCTGCTGCCAGTGGTGAAGGTCAAGGATGACATTAAACAGCTCGGCTCAAACAGCACTGGGCTGCAGAAGATTTTTTCTGTGGAGCAATGCTACTGGTCTTAACCAGGTAGTAGTCACTGCTGGTATGTGAACCAGGTAGGATGGCTAGAATAAGGAGGCCACTTTTGATGACCATATCCCAGAATTATTGTCATCTGCAATAATTCTTTGCTCTCTGCCAGCAACTCGTAGATCTGATGTTGCTGGCAGTCCCAGGGCTGTGCTTCAGGAGGCTCACAGGGCTGTGGACAGGGTACATGCTGAGATAGCTGCAGATATGGGCCTCTTTCTAAGGTGGACAGGGAAATTTTTGTTGCTCATCCCATCACGGGAGTTATGAGCCTTTCCAACAGAGTTTGTTTCCTCCATACCTCTTGGGTTTAGGAACTCTTTTGCTGGATACATGGATGGAAGAGAATGAAATACTTAGTCCTTTGTAGCTGAAGGAGCTCAGGGTAGTCTGGTTGCAGAGAGCAGTGGAACAGCTTGGCCATTCCCCATCAATACCTGCCAGGGATGGTAAGGGCCTGGGCTGTTCTCTGGCAGGTCTGGAGGAACAGGTGAGATGTCCTGCAGGTTGGGTAAATGAGGCTCCCAGAGCATGCTGAATGGCAGAAGGAGATGCCTCTTGCACAGGGGAAGGGATTGTAGAACACCAGTGGGAATGTTTGAATGTGTCTTTAGCCTGGTGTTTGGAATGGACAGAGAAAGCTGGGAAACTGCAGAACCAGAGTGGGATGTGTGTGCATGGAAATCACCACTGCCTTCCTGAGATATCTCTCTGCCATTTACCATAAAATACTATACAATGTTGAAGAGAACTCGGCAATAACTGCTCAAATCTTTGCTTTCTGTGCTTTTTGAAATGTCTCATTTCAATTCAGCAGAACGTTCCTTTAGTCAAGCTGAAGTTGCCTCAAACTGATTGACAAAGTGAACTAATGTACATTTTCTATTCTCCTCTTTTTTCCCTTTGATTTTTATGAGTCCTATCTTTTAGTAAATAGTGTTTTGGATGTTTACTTGTTTGGTGCTGTAAGACAGGAACTGGTGTGAAGGAACCTGCAGCAGGGAGAGGTGGAGATGTTAGTGTCTGTGCTGGAAGAGTATGCAGAGTATGACTTAAATTTTAACAAATACAATGTTGAGGTGGTTTCTGGGGCTGGTTCCCAGAGAACAAGACATTTGGTAACCGAATACTTCTTGTACTCGTAAGACAGCCTCAGACTGATTTGCATTTCATGGTCCACATAAATGTAAAGACACTGCCAAAATTGTCTCTCTCCCTCCTATGTTTTCATTGTAGGCATTCCAGAAAATGGAGCAAAGCTTTTTTTCCCTGCTGTTTGGTTTCATGCATATGCATTTCTGGGACACACGCTGCTGGAGAACGTAGCCGAGTGCACATTCCCGGAGTCTCTGCAGGCTTGTGCAGCTCTGAAGCAGAGAACCTAAAGCATAAGTAAGATATTTGCAGAATTCAAGAGAATTTAGAGGAATAACAGTAGAGATTTAAAATTCCTCTAAGTTCAGTCTCAAATACAGACATGAATTTTCACTCACCTTCTGCTTCCATCTTAAATGTGTTTATTGGGCTGCAGTAGGCAAGGAGATTCTTACTGAATGAAACTGCTCAGAAATTTGAGGAAAATCACTTGCTGCTACAGTTTGCATTTGATGTTGACTTTTCTGCAGTTTGCTTTTCATGTCATGTTACTGAAGGGATTTATCAGCAAATCATGAGGAAAAAAAAAATCATGAGAATGAGCATGCCTTTTCGGTGGTTGAGAGTTGCTGGGTGCTAAACCTGTTGAGACATGGCTGTGTAGGGGAACACTATAGGTGAACTGGATAGCTTCATTTTTGCAGTGCTCTGATTAGTCCCCCTTAACATCTGCATAAAACAGAAATGTGGATTTGTAAAATCCAGCTCCCCAAATACCATGCTTCCTAGCTAGAACATGAGCAGGATTCTCAATTCAAACCTCTCAAGGTGGCATTGTCTTCTTTTCCCTGAGCTTCAGCTTCTAAACTTGAGCAGTTCCAGGAAAAATGTTAGCCTGCTTTTTTACAGCATCCTCTGAGTCAAAGAGAAAAGTTTGAAGGTATGACCTAAGTGCCCAGGTCTTGTGGATCTTGAGTTTGTCAGATCTTGTGGAGTTTGGGGCTGGCTCTGCCAGAACTGCAGCTCTCTTCAGTGACTCTCTTCCCATTTATTCCAGAGTTGCATACTTGGGTACTGGGCAGAGAGATGATGAGTGTGTAGGTTAACTTCCAGGCTTTCGGTCCCCTTGGTGGCAATAACCTATTTAAGGGTTTAGAAGCAAAGTCTCAGCTTACAACTTTCTCCAGGTCTCTGTGGAGGGCTGGGGAGGGATTTTCTCTTGTCCCCCTCCCTTGATCTCCTCTTGCTGCTCCCCCTCTGCCCCAGCTGCACAGGGGCTGCTCAGCACCCACCAAGGGCTCTCCTGTCTGGGGGCACCTCCCCAGTTTATGGATGTGTGGGAGACACAGGGACCTTACTTAGGAGCCAGCTCAGAGAAACATCTACATCTCAGGCAATGGAAACCCTCTCTCAGGGAGATTGAGTAGAGACTTCCCCATGATTTATTTTTCAGGGGTTTTGCAACAACAGTCATTGGAAAACCAGGAAGAGGCTTGTATAGCAACGTGAGTCCTTGTTCTCTGGGTACCAATGTGTTTTGTTTGAGAGCTACACCTCTAGCAGCCTCCACAAGTTCCTTTAAAGCCAAATAGGACATCTCCTTCTGTGCAAGGGTGGCAGGCAGAAGTAGGACAGGGTTTTGTCCTTTTGAACTATTAATACAGATCCCAGAAATGTACCAAAAGGTGTGGAAACTTTTAAAAATAGGATGAAACTTTGGAGATAATATATTTTTTTAATTACAGCTAATATATTGTATTAGGTGTAAACAAACAAGTGGTATGCTTTGATGTCTTCCTTCCCTGGTGGAAAAGAGGGGGGGGGAAAAGAGAATCCAAATTGACTCTTGATTAAAATTTCTTGGAGTCTATGTCTTTTCTCCCTGAAAAATACTGTTCAAAAAGACATTTTTCATTTCTAAAACCCAAACTAAGAAAGTGTAGCCTGCCAAACTGAACACAGGCTGCTACTTTGTTCTGAAGGAGTTTTAGCTGCTATGTAGGTTGATAAATCACCCAACATCAGCCTTGGTGCCTGTGCAGAGCTAAAGAGGAATGCACCTTTGCTCCAAAGTATCCATTTTTCTCCCTCATGAAGCAGGAATCATCATCTCAGCTATTTTAAAAGTGCTTCTGTATCTACAATGTGTATATGGTTTGCAGAATTATTTATCTACAGATACCAGCTCTCTGAGGAATTTTGTCTATTGTGACTCAAATCTTATCTTGGAAAGTTATCTGTGATTGTCATCTTTCACTGAAGGATCCACAAAACTGAAAATATTTTCAGTAATTAACAGTAAATATTAGCTCTATTGTCAGCAGCAACAGTTTGGATTGGTTTATTGTAGGAAGGAGCCACTGTTTTGCCAAATGAAAAGTAAATACTATTCTCATTAAAAGAGAAGTCCTGGATAGGAATCATTAAATCTAGTAGCAGGAGATATCTCCCCTGGCTCCCAC
This sequence comes from Florisuga fusca, assembly GCA_038090715.1. Lineage (NCBI taxonomy): Eukaryota > Metazoa > Chordata > Aves > Apodiformes > Trochilidae > Florisuga > Florisuga fusca. The sequence continues at coordinate 973,653 of JAAWXA010000026.1, read as the reverse complement.
AGGAGCTGGGCTGCTTCCTTACCACCTCTGCCTTCCCATCCTGGATTTGCAGGCTTTGGCAAAGCTGGGCTGCAGGCTGGCTAAAGGTGCTGGAAGCTCTTGGCTTCCCCTGGGGCTTTCAGGCAGATGTGGGGGTACCCTACATTCCAGCCATTTTGTTGTTTTCATGTGCAGCTTGTGCCAAATGCAATCACCACCCCTGCTTAATAAATAATTTTGGAATAATTTGTAGACTGCCTCTGTGAACGGATTATAACTCAGTACTCCTAAATATAGGTACCTAACAGCTCTGTGATCAGCATGCTATAAAGAAAGCCTCCCACATGACAGGATGCAGAGGAAACATTTTCCCTTGTTGCTTGCCAAGCCACGTTGCATCCATAATTCCACTTCATGCAAAGCAACTGCCTTGCTGGGGCTGTAAATACCATCCCTGCTCTTAATGGTCTTTGGGTCCTGGTTTGAGGTGAACTCCCTGTTAGCACTGAGAGCTGATGAGAACCTTGTGCATACAGCACAGAGACCTGTTTATGTGCTGCTTAGTAACTACACCATTTATACACAGCAAGATTATTGGATAAAGGTAAATTTATAAACTCAAATAGCAGGCTTTTTGTTTCATAAAAACCCCCTCTGCTGTGTTCATCAAAAGATCTTGTCTGTCTGTATTATGGCTTTTGCAGTGACAAATGTTTTAATCTTTGTCCGAGTTTGCAACTTTTTTTATTATTACTATTTTTTATTTTTTATTTTAATCAAGCATAGCAGGAAAAAGAGTGATAGATACTGGGGAAAAAATTTGCAGCTACCCAAGCTCAGGTGTCCACGCCCTCTGACTATTCCACCTCTGAATAAGCAGATCAGATTTTGCCTGAACACAAGCCACGAAGCCTTCAGAAGGTGAACATTTGCTTTAATAACTTTTTTAAAGATGTCCAAGGTCTAGTCCCAGCTATTACTTTGTACGGTGAGGTGTTCTTCCTGCTTTACTATTTTCTGAGTTTTGAGGACAAAAATAAGAATATATGAGCACAAGTTTTTTTGCCCTCAGCAAAATGCATTTTTTGCTGTTGGGCTGGGACTTAAATGACTGAGAAAAAGGTCAAGAAGCTCCAGCCTGAATTTACAGCCCTCTGTGTCCTCAGCGTCTATTGCTGTTGTCTTAAGGAACATAGTAAGAGGTTAGGGCCAGAATAAGGAGGAGGTCATGAAAATTCAGAGGAGGAACTACATCTCTGAACATGAGGGTGCAAGCTAATGCCAGGAGCCCGCGTTTATTTCTTTAGGTACAAAATTCATCTCCCCCTAGGGCAGTCAAGATGGGCTCACAGGGTTTATACGTGTTTGTAAGTTTAAAAGCAGTAGGTATGCATCAATCCATATGTAACAAACAGTATACATGAAGCCAGTTTAGTATTTTGGTATGGATACAGACAAACTGCTACAAGGAAGAAATAAGACTTTTTAAAAAAATTATATTACTTTCTAGTACCAACATTTTTTCTATAAGTTATGTCAATATGGAAGAGTTATTTCACATCAAAATGTAAGAAGAAAATGCAGAAATAGAAAGAAAAAAACCCAAGCAAAACCAACCCAAAGCAAAAGAGAATATGAGAAAAGGTTATCTCTACAGCAAGAGGAATCCAAAGGTCCACCCGAAGAAAAGGCAGGGTAACAATCTACTTTTGCTGAACAAGGCTGTTAAAGCTTTTAGGCAGGTAGGACACATCCCAGGGCAGGCAGTGTGAGTGTTTGGAGCAAGCCCTAATGAACCATGTGCTGGGAAGCTGCTCCGAGATCTCCATTTCAGCTGGAGAATGAAATGACCCCTCGGATAGGGATTTTGCTTGTTGGTTCTATTCTTGCTGTTATTCTCAGCTCTGTCTCACACAGAAGGGAGGAAAGGCAGTGACAAATGCAGCCTGGGCTACTGTGTTACCTCTGTATAAAGAGAGAGTTTGGGTCTCAAAAACCTCGAGGTCTATTATTGTCCCAGACCATGTGAGATGGGACAGGTGGGGACAATGACTGGTGGCAGCAGGAGCTCCCTGGCATCAGCAGCTGCCTGGGCACAGGAATGAGCAGTGCTCCTGCTGGATGGGAATCTGTTTTCCATGGCTTGATGATTAGGTATGGCTGTAATATGTAGGGAAAAATTAACTCATGTTACACAGCCCATTCTTAGGTTAGTGCACAAAGCCCCCAAGATTCCCTGTAATCCAGATCCCTCAGCTTTGGATCACTGGCAGGCTGCTAAGCATGACTGCTCTTATTCTCAGCAGTTAAATTGCATGAACAAACTAGGGAGTTATATCTGTTATAATTAGCACCTGAGGAGATGGTCTCTGAAAGAAGGAACAGGATAAAAACAGGATAAAAAGCTGTCTGTGGGATGGGCTCAAGGTGTTACTGGAGGCTTTGTGCAGCCTGGGTGAAGCAGCAGGCAGCAGGGTTTCCCCCACAGCCAGGCTGGAACAGCTGAGGTGAGAAACTTTTAAGTGTGACACATCCCAGCTTGTCCACCTGTCAGCATTTGCAGGAGAACAGGATCTTAGATGCTTTGTGGCTGCCAGCACAATAGTGTGAACACAAATGTTCCTCCTCAACTCAGCCACCCCTGTGTGTCCTTCGGATGCATCTTTTTCCACCTCAGTTTCTTCTTGTCTGAAGTCTCTGGTGGGAAGGGGCAGTGAGGCCTGCAGAGCCTCCTGTGCTGCTGCCAGGGGGTTCCTTGTCTGGACACCCAGCTCAGGGTCCAGCACAGTGACATTTCAGAGATTCATCCCTACAAATCATTACTTTCTTAGCCTGATGTACAGCGTGTGCAGCACCATTTCCCTCCCCTTGCTGTCCTTCCCCCAACTGGAGAAGCAGCAAAGCCCAAGGAAGATCTCAGTTGCTCAGAGACAAATATTTCACTCATCAAAGCTCACATTTTTTCACAGCTAAAAATAACCAAAGAAAACTTCTCTTTGGATGGTGAGGAGGATGCCAGTGTGATACCACTGGGGAATGGGACACGGGCAGGTAAAACTGTTCTGGCACAGTGGGATGGTTCCCTTGAGCTGCAGATGCTCAGTGTCACCCATCCTCAGGGGAGGCTTTATAGTTTTTCTATAGGATTAGTGAGCTTGCATCTCCAGGAGACATCTCTGGAGGCCTTTAACAAAGCTTAAATACTTTCTACCCTTCCAGCTCCAAACTGCTGTTTTTTTGTTTAATAAAAGAGCCCTGGTGACAAAGTTATTCCTGATGCAGATTCTGCTAGTGTGCTGTCTTGCTGCCAAAGCTCTGGGCTGGTCTCCAGGCATTTTGGCATTTAATTGCTTCTTGATTTCAACATCCTGCTGTCTTCTAAACCTTTCTTTGTGTACTTTTACTTTTTTTCCCTGTTGTGTGATTCTTCTCCCCGTCTTCCCTCTGTATGGTTGAGCCTCTCTTCTTTCCCTGGATGTTTTGCTGTCTCCCTGTTACCTCTTTACACCTCTGTTCCTGCTGGGGGGGAGGTACCTTGTGAGTCCTTCCCGCTGCTCTGGTGCTGTGCAGCTCCTCAGGAGAGCGGGGGGTTCTTCCAGAGGTGGGTGGTTTGGAGAAAAGGGCTGGATTACACCTCAGAGGCCGAATCCCACTCCTCAGCTACCATTGCCCTCCTGGCTTTGGTATTTCTGTTTTCCTCAAAGCACAGCAATCATAAATTATTTTGCAAAGTTTTCTGACCCTGTTGCCCTTGGGGTTTCCTCTGTGAGTCACTCTTGTGGCTTGTGGGTCTGAGGCACTCTAAACCTGGCAACCACTTTACAAATGTCTGGGTACTTACTGCACTTCATTCCACACCACGTTTCTCCTCCTTGCTCCTGTTTTGGTCCTTGCTTCCTTCCACATCTTCTCTTTGTGTGATGTTCAGATGGCTTCTAGCTTCACCTTTATGCAGATTTTTTTTTTTTTTTTTTTTTTTTTTTAATGGGATTTTAAGTATTTCTAAGAGAACAAAAGCAGTAATGAACTTGAGACTCATTCCTCCTGTAAACCCCCCTCTGAGATAACCCCATGAAAAGCATTTTCTGCACTGCTTTAGCTTTAACCAGTAGGACATGCAGGAGGGAGCCAGCTGGGTGCCAGTTCAAAGCATTTGGATCACTTAAACCTCACAAAGGGGGTTATGTGGTTTATGTTTGGTATAAAAGCTTTGTGTTTGGGGTTTTTTGGCCTGGATTACATCCCAAATGAGTAGTTTCTATAAACATACCTTTCTGACTTGGTCAGAAACCTCAACAGAGATGTTCCTGATGTTCCTGGTTTGTACAGGACTGGACAGCTTAATTCTCCATAAATACAATATAATCACACATGACATTTTGAATGATTAATTCCTGCATTTTACGGTTTCTTACAGTTCTAATATAGCATTGTGAGTGCAAGAGAGAGACTTCCCCTTGAGACACTGAGGGATTACATTTACTCTGAGAATTCTTCTCTGCTGCTTCTGCTCAGTTCACGTAAGGGGGGGACACTGAGTGACAGCAGATGAGAGCTTCAAGGACACTGCATGTCTCCCTGCACTCCCCATCAAACATCAGCTGGTTCTGTAGGTGGGCATTTTCCATGGTAGAATGGAACCTCAAGTATGCTATGTGTTTGAATAGGCTTTCTTAAATACAAGACAGTGACAGAAGTCAACAAGACCCTGAGTCACAAATATCTGGAGCCTGGGAAGGCATATCTGTATATTTCTCTTGTTCTTATACTTTTCCCAAAGCATTTGGTGTCCTCATTGTGGTCCAGTCTAGTACATATGTTCCTGTGTCATTTATCTTCTGAATAGGATGACAGTGGTTTCCCTAAAAGCAGTGCCACTATATTGCCTTACTCCAAGTGACAGGGAGGAAAAAATTAATCCAAATTCAGGGGCAGTCTGGATAACCCAGCTGCACTTTGCAGTTCTCATTGTGCTCGGTACATGGATGCAGAATATTTAGGAGATTTGGATTTTGTTGCCTGAAGCTTGTGAGTGCACCTGGGAAACATCAGGACACATAGCTGTGTGTGGTCATCTGGAAGATGCAGCCTTTGAGAAGGGTTTGTGGTGCTTTTAGAAGGGCTGGAAGTGCACAAACCTTCTGCATTTGGGCTGCAGAGGAAAACTTAAGGCTGCAATGTAAGTGTAGGTGGGTGTAAGAGCACTGCAATGATTCTGACTGCAGTGTTTAGACTTCAGTGTTGACACTTTACAGCTGATAGTCCCAGGGAATGGGCTTTGCAGTAATTCAAAGCTTCAGAGATGTGTGATAAAGGTCTGGGGTTTTTTTAATATATATTTTTCTAATTTTTAAAATGAAATTTGTTGCATAGTGACACCGATATTTCTTCTTAGCTCTAGTAACAATTCTGTTTTGTTTTGTTTCCTTAAGTAATTGTAATTGTCTATCTCTGTATGGGAAGGAAAAGTTGTCGGAGTCAGGGGAACCCAGGGCAAGGCCAGTTGTGTTTCTTCCTTTAGAGCTGCTGGAGATCATGTCCTCTAACATACACTGTGTCCAAGGAGCTTCTTGCCTCTTTTTCCTCCTGTATTTGTACCAGAAGCTTTGCTCTCCCAGATAGTTCTGAACCTGCTACTGATGCCAGCATGCTGGGAAGTGGCAGGCTTAGGCTGCTGAGCCTGCTGGGCTGCCTCTTTCCCCAGCTGCATTAGAGAGGAGCAGGATATGTCAAAATTTTTTTTTTTTTGCCTTATTGATGCATTTTTTCAACCTTGTCAGTGGGAAAGCATGAAATCCATTTTTCCATAGCTAGTAAATGAACTGCTCTTCTCTTCTGTAGCAGCTTCCGTGGCTTGGGAGAGTCTGGGTTTCTGTTGTGTGCTCTGGGCAGGGGCTGCTCAGCTCTGGGGAGGAGGCAGAGGATACAGGAGATTATCAGCAGCTCTTTGGTTGAGCTTCTGGCAGTGGTCACAGCTCCACCCTGTAGGGTGACACAGAGACAAACTGGTTTTACAAAGGAGGAAGATGAGGGTGTGAGGCAATCAGAGCCAGAGGTTGGCAGTGTCTGGGCTGAGCCCTCAGTTTAAAGCAGGCAGGATGGGGGACCTGTACCTGCACCTTCTCTTGCCCAAGTGACAATTTGGACATTTGGATGTGTTAAATGTGGGTTCCTGAAAGCAGTGGGAGTGTCTCTTCTTGCTGTGGGAAGTCCCTGGAGGTACCATGACAACAGGGCTCTCCCAGGTGTTCACCCTGCCTTTGTTAGAATGCATGCTTTTGTGGCTATATTATAAATACAGGAACAAAGCAAAGAACTGGAAAAATTCAGGGTGTATTTTCAGAGGCTGGAAAGAGCATTTCTCATGGCTGAGGTTGGAAAGACCTCAGTTTACTCCTCCTGTCTGAAAAACGTGCCTGAAGGAGAGAAGTGTATTCCAGAAATCCTTGGATCCATGTGTATAGAAAGAGAAAGTAGATACATTGATGGTGGGTAAAAAGAATTCCAGTTCTGCAAAATCTAGTAAAAATTATGGTGAAAAGCTCTGAGATGTTTTAAGGGAACAGGGAAAATGCCCACCTCTGTACTTTGCAGCTTCACCCTAAAATCCCTTTCTCCAAGGGCCTGCGGGTTCCCTTCCAGGGTATGTGATGGGGATGGGTGGCGGCGTGGACACCCAGCACATTCCTCCTCTCCTGAACCTTGCTGGACTGCCCTACTTTGGTGACATCCTGTGCTGAGACAGATTTACCTACTAGTCTATTAAAGCTCTAGCCTAAATGCTTGGTTTTAAAATGTGGGCAACCTTCTTCTGCTGAATCCCTTAGACAGATGTCCCATCTACATTCCCAAGCAAGGATTCTGATCTTCTTCACTCCAAGAAGCACCTACTCAAACTGGGATATGAAGAGTGACAAGTGAAAGCTCTCTGTATTTGAAAAGGTGCCTCCTTGCATTCCCTGTGTAAGGGAAGGGGGATTTGAAAAGGAATGCTGTCTGTGGTTTGGAAATGCATTAAAGGTTGTGCATGCTGTGAAAAGAAGTGACAGACTCTCCCAGTTTATCACCCTGTCTGCAGTGCCCAAGGCTGTGCCACCATTACAGCTAACATGAAGCTGGAACATTATTCTGAGAGTTTTGTTTTAATGGTTCCTGAGAAGTCAGCATCCTGCTGAGAAAAAGTGTCTGAGAATGGCGTTTCTTTCCACCTGCAGCAGCTACCACCCAAGAGCAGATTCCAGACTGGGATTAATTCTGATTGCTATAGAGAAGCAAAAAGCCTTTGAGCAGTTTGTTACCTTCACAGGATCCTGGGCTATGCTTGCAGGTACATTGTTTGGAAGTAAAATCGTTGACATATCTAATGTGTGCATCTGTAACTCAGATTGAGTCCCAGATTGAGTGGTCAGTTCCAAGTCTCACAAATGCCATAGAAAGTTATTCTCCAAAAATGTAAGGAGGTGATTTATATATTCCCTTTCCCAAGCTGTCCATCACTGTAGCATCCTGTGCTTTATGAACCTGAATGTGTTTCTCCTGACAGATCTCCAGAGGCTGTGATCACACAGACTGTCAGACACCAGGCTCAGCCATGCAGGGGGAATACCCATGGCCTCACTTTTCAAGTTATTCCCTGTTTTGTAGTGCTTTAGAGGATCAAAGCACAGCTCACATCGACTTCAGCTCAAGCTGTTCTGTATTCAACATTTCACAAATCAAGTCCCAGCCTCTCATGCTGAGCACAGAATGATGAATGTGCAATTAGTGACTATTTCTGCAATTACTGACCTAACAAGAGCTCGGTACCAGAGGTGTAGTCCCTCCTCCAGAAGATGATACCAAATTTTGAGACCATCAGTTCCCCTTCCTGCATTTCCCTCACTCCTTCTCCACCTTTCAGCCCTGAACTGGGGGAGAATCCAATGTTCCCAGAGACAGTAACAGCCCAGGATATTGTTCCCAAAGCTTTTCCATTCCCTTTGAAGGACCAAACCAGGGTCCTACCTAAGAATAATATCTGTTTACTGCCGGGGGAATATGCAGATTCCAAATAATATTACACAGACATATTTTTCTGGCTTCTAGTGAAATCAGCACGAAGTAATTATTCTCCTATTGTGCCTTTTTGCTAAAGTAATCCTAAATTGCCAAAAATCAAGCAGAAAGGACAGTCTGTTCTGTGGCAATGCACTGTCATTCATATGAGGGAGTAGGAACATGGATTTAAAAGCACAGCCCTGGCTTCTGCAGAATTAGGGGCAGAAGAACTTCAAGACAGAAAGAACTGAAGTTTTCCCTTCTGCCAAAGTGTACCTTGCAGGGTGTGATCATGGGGCAAAAGATTTGTGAACTCTATAAATATTGTTATTACTTTTTATTATTCAATTATATTTAAATACCCAGGGCTAAGAAATATCTCTGCTAGCATCAACAAAAACCACTTGTAGTTAATGGTTTGTTCATGAGGTTATAACCAGACCTGTCAGAGCTCTGGCAGATGCCAGGCAGGTACTTGATCTTTAACACTGACTGGGCTTGCAAGGCTGTGAAAAATTATTTATACCTAGAAAAGATTTCAGAGTTAAGAACAATGGTGTAGCCTGAAACAATAGACATCTTAAATGCCTGATGTCAGTTAGCCCCTGTCCTGCTTCCTGATGGATAAGGAAATGCATGGGGAGTGAGCAGAGGGGGAGCTGGGCTGTGACACGTGGCAGGCTCAGCTTGCCAGCAGCACTCAGAGAAACTGCTTGGGTTGCCATTTCCTGGTGTCTGTTTCTGCCAATGGCTTTAGGCAATGTGTGTCCCTGTCCCCACACAGCTCCCTGTTTTAAATATTTGGTGGCTGCACTTCCCGCTGGCTGGTTTGTGGCTGTACCCTCTGGGGATGTACATCTGCCATGGTCTCATCTGGCATCCTTCAACTCAGAGAGATGTCTGTGTGTATTTATATGTGTGTCTGTTTATATACACCCCTTGCTGCTAATGTACATGTCACAAGCTTATAGATTATCCATAGCCTCTCGTATTGCTTCAGTCTGGGGGTACATATATGCATTCTCTATTTCTCCAGATGCTCTTCAGCAGAAAGCACAGGGGCTGTGGTGCACTCAGAGCTAGGAAATGTGGTTCCTGCAATGCAGAGCTCACTGACACTTCACCTGGGGCTGGCAATATCCCTGGTAAGGACAACTGCAGTTTGCTACCAGCTGTTCCAAGTGCCTGCTCACAATGGCAGACATGTATCTAAGACAAGCAGGGAAAAAAATTCTTCTGCTGAGAAGAAAAGAAGAAATAGATAAAGCTTTGAGTACTTATTTCTCATCTCCCATATCTTTGTCCTCAGCAGCCTCTTGTTATTCCTGCTGCTATGATCCCAGTTTTGTCACAGCCCAGGCTGTCCTGAGTCTGATGGGTACATCTGGCCTCAAAACTACAGGTGAGCACTGAGGTGATTTCCTTTGCTAACCCAGAGAACAAGGCATACATTTTATATCAAACCTTTATGCAGTGATTATTTGTTGCCTGTTTTCTGTGGAATTTTTGAAAGTTAACAATACCACCTTTAGCAAGGTAAGTTTATACTTTGTCTTGAAAGGGAGAAATATTTTTCTCTCCCCTCTTAGTCAAACCAGACAAGTACTCTCGCTCTGTTCTCTTCTTCCTACTCATTCATGGATCCACAAAATGTTGAGAGAGGAGACCTGATGTGTTTCCAAAACATCTCCTCCCCTGGGAGGCAATGCTCAGAGTGATTTCTGCCTGATTGTCACTGCTGCCTGTGCAGCATTTCTCCCCTTTCCCAGAGTGTTAGAGACCTGCAGACAGAAATATCTGAATACCTGAGATGCTTCACAACATTTATTTAAACATTTATCTCTCAGCACATCCCAACAAGAATGGTTAGAATGAGAAATCTATCATAACTAGTGTTTTGGGGAAAGTGCAGTATAATAATAATAGTATGTTGGCAATTTTTCAGAATTCTGATGGCTTGTAGAACTGCTAGTAAACTATGGGGTTTCTTTCTGGCACTACAGGGAGATGCTTCATGAGGGAAAATGAAACCAGAGTGTAGCTGCCTCAGAAATTCACTCCCTGTCAGAGTTATGGCAAAACACCCAAACTTTTCTGCAGCCCTGGGTCAGGGTAGTGTGTTTGGAGTTGCTGGCTGGTTGTGACATCAGTGAAGGAAAACATAGGGATGTCTCTATGTTAGCTAATTCTGGGGTTGTCTGAGAGTCCTCCCAGGCTGGAATTGAGTTTTGATCTACTGAAATGCTATTTTCTGTCTTGTGTGTGTTAACACATTCATCAGAAGGCAAGAAGGGATTTCCTGTGTGGTGCATGAAGCAGCAGGTGTGCTCAGCACCTCTGTGTCTGTGAGCTTAATGTTCATCTTCTACACCCTCCTGAAGTATGTCTTAAATATAAGAGAAGCTAAAATATACTGGGATTTGTTTGTTTTCATTATGGAAACAGCCACATGTTTGCAAAAGGGTGATTTCTTGGACATTCATTTCTTTATTTGAGTAGAGATTTCAATTCTACCAGTAGAGAAATTTTAGTATGTTCAATTGTTTTGATACTAAGTTTCAAGTTCACACTTGGAAAATAAATAAATAAATAAATAGTAATGGTATGGCACTCAGTAAAAGATATTCATCACCTTAAATGATGCTACTGTGCCCAGGATTTGACCAGTGGTTTGGAGAAAAGCAAAAATTTTACACTTTCTGCTATAAAAAATTTGGGTACTTCAAGGCTGCTGCTTCTAATCATCTTAGGTTATGGGCTATTTTTGGCAAATGTTCATAATATCCCTTTCTAGAGTCACAGAGCTCTTGTATTTTTAAATTTTCTCCAGACAACCAAAACATTTAAACAGGGAAGAAAACTGTACAGACCCCTTGTTTCCCCTGTGACTTAGCTGTGACTGAAGGATTCTCAAGGTGAGAGCAGAATCAGGGCTGTAATGTGCATCCAGATACGGACCAGAGGTTGACCCAGTTACAATCTGAATTCAGTTTCAGTTGTGAATTTGGGGCTTGGGGCCAAAGAAGAATGAAAGCCTGGATCTCACAATGATACAAACTGACTAAATTTCAATTCAGTTCTACAGGTGTTTGTAGTAAAAATGAATAGTTCTTAGGAAGTATTTCAGAACTTACTAAAAGCTAATGTGAGCTCAAAAAAGACTGAAGTCAGATCGTTGTGCAGCTTTTTGACACGTTTATAATGGGCCACCAGCACTCCAGAGGTGTCCATTGGCAATTTTGTGACTCTTCATTCAGGTTGCTGGTTTCTTAGCAACAGTTATTTCCTACCCATTTTTTTCCACCTACTGACCAGCCACTCCTCCTTCTCGTGAGGCCACTCAATGCTGCAGTGTTGGAGCTCCCAGCAGCACCCTGATGCTGCCAGCCTCAGTTCTTTCCATCCTGATTTCTCTTCTTCTTCTTCAATACCATGTTCACCTTAATTTGTATTTTTGTTAATCAGAGCATACTGCCTTAGGGTGCTAAAGAGAGCACAGGTTTCAGGGGGGACCTCGCCCTGGTTGAGAGTGGGTGAGTTTGCTGTGGTGATGCTAGGTTGTCTCCCAGCTCATCAGCAGTGGCCCCAGGAAGAGGAGGAAGGGCACAACTGCAGTGGGCACATGTTGTAAATTAAAGTTGAAAAATGCTCTGTGCTTCCAGTTTGTATTGCTGTAGCATTCATTTCTTACCTGCTGAAAGGAAATGATTGTTTGGCTCATGGCTGGATGAAAGCTACAGCAGAACTGCAGAGTTCTCTTCCAGGGCTTTCTGTTAGGAGATTATTATCACCCAATAGTTTGATCCCTTTGCGTTAGGATTTGAGATTCATTGTAGTTATTTTCTCCCCCCCTCCTCTGGATACATGACAAGCTGACTTCTTTTCTTGCTGTGTGCACTAATGAGGAGGAAAATCTGTCAGTCCATTGAGAATGATGCAGTTGAGTTCCTAGCCCAGCAGAGAAGAGTGTGCACTCAGTGTGGTGCTCAGCCTGTGCCTGCATTGCCCCAGCAGCAAAGGGGAGGATGTGGCAGCACTTTGCCTGCAGGAAGCTTGGCAGCTCATGGCTACTGCTTCTAGAAAATATTGCCTGCACCAAAGTTCCAGATCCCTCGAGGTGAATTATTCTCTCTTTTCCAACTTCCCAGCTGCCTCAGCCCTTTGCTGAGAAGATCTGGGCTGCAAATCAAAGCTTTTCACTAGCAGAAACTCGTTAGCTGATCATGGATACTTTGTCAGAATCTCACCTCTAGGAAAAGAGACTATCCCAAAAATGATCTCTTAAAATGATAAAATGAAATAGTGCATTTGGTCTGTGGTCAGTTGCTTGATTTATAGCAAATTATTCTATGATAGCTGTGACTGAAGGCAGCTCCAGCCAGGTGCAGCTGAATGTAGTGAGGCAGCAACTTTGTCAAGGCTCTCCAGTCAAAGCCCCTGTTTGTCTCTGGGGTTGGGATTAGAAAGAGGTTAACAACCCATGTCAGAGCTGACTAATAAATCTTTTCATGCAAGGATTCCCCCTGGTGTTCTCCCCAAAGCCCTGCTGTGTACAATCTTTGCCATGCCAGTGGTAAAAGGCTGCTCCGGCTGGCTGCCTTTCTCCATATTTTTCTCTAGAAAAATAAAAGCCAAGACATGCTTCAGAGAAGATTTGCTGCCTCTGGAAACTCTGGTCTTAGTTTAAAGATCCTCTGAGGAAAATGTCCTTTTGTGTATCCCCAGTTATCTCCCTGGTTTCAGACAGAGTGACTTGGCTGGGGCTGGAGTGGCACTGCAGAGCCATGGGGCTATGGCAGCAGCTGGGAATGGATGGGCTCAGACAGCTGGGGGGAAGGCTTTGATCCTCAGGGAGCCACAGACACCCCTGTGAGCAGAAACAAGTCCTTTGAGGTCTGCATGATCAAGGGGATTTGGAATCAAAATGGTTTTATATAGATAGCCAGGCACTGGACAGGAGTGGGGTTTTTCTGCTGAAAGTATTTGAGTAGTTTCAGTTGCCTTTTATCTCATTTAAACACTTGAGCAGCTCTGGCATGTCTTAAAATCCAAGCAGGTGCCTCTGCCTTTTCAGTTACCTAAATACATTTAAACATCTGTCTCATAGTATGCTGTTTGTTTCCTTTTCTGTAAAATAGAGTAGGATGATTCAGAAAAGACAAAGTTAATTCCTGACAGTGATGAGAGGTATGAGGACTATTTGGGAATAAAAAAGGATCACATACACACAATTGTTGTGAAGCCTTTTACCCAAGTAAGGTGTTCAGCAGTGACTGCTACAGGCATCTTTCTGTTGCCTGCAACTGTACTCCTGATGTGTACTCCTGGTTATGAAAAAATAACTGGTACTGAAGGACACATTTATACCAGGTCACTTCAGCAGCAGCACAAAGATGACCACAGACCTGTGGGCTTAGGGAAGAAGTCCAGAGGCATGCTCAGAGACTGGGGTAATCTCAGTTCTGGTGTAATTCCCATGGTGGCATCAAAACTTAATATTAGGAAAATACCTCCCGATAGTTCCCTGAAGGTATTCAGATACTCTGCTGCTCTTCATCTCCTCAAGAGAACAGAGCCCAGAAAGGAGCACTTGTTCAAACTAGCCACCAGCCTCTTTGTTGAGCATCTTTCCTGCCTCATTTTCCCTGCTGAAAACAGAAGGATTTAATAGCATTTTTCAAATTCAGATGGCCCCATATAAGCTTTTTGTACAAAGGTCTCAGGCTCTCTCACTCTCCAGAGCTGGTGACCAGGCCAGGCCTTTCCCTGCAGCCATTCTCCCTCCCTGTGGTGTTATCTTTTCAGAATGCATCCATCAAAAGTCAGCATATGCTCTTTTGCTCTTGTAACCATAAATAAGGCTGTTGACACCAGAACACATTTTTGCAAATACTTCCCTTTAAGAAAAAGCCAGAAATCTGTTAGTTAGCATCATTTATGACTTTGATGTTTGTATGTTGTATGTAAAAATAAAGCTGCGGGATTTTATGAAATCTTTGGGTTAGGTTTGGAATGATGCTAACAAGCTATGCACTCTGTAGCCTGAGGGTATGTAAACAGCACCTTCTGTATGTCTCTGTCTACAAAAAAGTAGCCCTTCCAGTCACACATCTCCAGATGCTTTCTCAGTAACTGTATTTAATTTCAGAGCCTACAGTGGTACCAAGAGCTCTTTTCTTGCCCTCTACATGGTAACATTTCTACACATGTACAGGGCTTTTGGGTTTGGGTCTTGTGTTGTTAGTTTTGGTTTTTTTGTTTAATAGACACTATCTATTTAATTTCCTCTGTTGATTATAATCCCTCTACCCAGTTGTGCAGGGCTGTCCAGGCATCCTGGTGTCCTGGAGTATCCTGGAGCAGAAACATGGCTAAGGCAGGCTGCTGGCCGTTCCCATTGCCATGTTGTCCTCATTTGCCCTGTGCCCAGGGAGGGGAATTTCAGCAAGGTTCACATTTAAACCTTAAAAGGCATTTAAACAGTGCCCCCTGCCAACAAATGGCTCACAAGCCTGGCAGGTGACAGTTTTTTTAGAAAAACTAAATCAAAGCATTCTCATCAGGAGTAAAGTCAATGTGCAAAAGTTTCACTTCTGTGTTTAGGGCTAGTGGTCATGAGACAGAAGGCACCCTGGGGCCAGTGTCTCATCCCTGTGTGGGGCAGAGCTCAGAGGGTCAGGCTGCACCAGGAGACAGAAGAGTTTTTATTTTTATTTTTGTTATACAAATGGAGAAACAAGCAGATAAGCACTTCAGGTGAATTGTGGCTAATTCTGCTGTAAGTGATGCTCCCAGTGGTCTGACAAAACCTTAAGGACATATTTTAAAGTGTTTTCAATAAGAATATTTTTAATGCACAAAATTTACTAGCTACAAAACTGAATCGAGAAAGAAAGGTTTCAGTCATCCTATGCTGTTAGATGCTAAAATATCCAAAGGTCAATGGCAATTTTAAAAAGAACATGTTCATGGAGAGGTTCTGAACAGAAAAATCCAGCACCAAAGAGTTTGCAGAAACTTCCCCTGTTCCAGGCTGGTTAATGCAAGTTACAGGCTGTTACCTGGAATGCCAGAACTCACCTACATATATATATGTCTGTATATGTACCCTATTATCAGAAACTAGTGGGGTGTTTTCATTGTGGGAGAGCTATAAACTGGTAGGATTAGCTGCTTCCCACCCTTGGCTCAACTTGTGATTGCCAAGGCTTGGGCACAGAGTTGCACAGCCCACTCTCTTTTTCCATGTTCAGATAGGGGGTATCATGTAGAATCATAGAATCAGCTGGGTTGGAAAAGACCTCTGACCTGGAAGGGACCCCAACCCTTGATCCACCACCACTGTGGGTTCCCAGACCATGGCACTGAGTGCCACATCCAGTCTCTTCTTAAGAACCTCCAGGGGTGGAGAGTCCACCCCCTCCCTGGGCAGCCCATTCCAATGCCTGATTACCCTCCCTGTAAAGAATTTTTTCTTAATATCCAACCTAAACCTCCCCTGGCAGAGCTTAAGTCCATGCCCTCTTATCTTACGGAGAGTTGCCTGGGAGAAGAGCCTGATCCTCCCCTGGCTCCAACCTCCTTTCAGGGAGCTGTAGAGAGTGATGAGGTCTCCCCTGAGCCTCCTCCAGACTGAACATCCCCAGCTCCCTCAGCCCTTCCTCACAGGACTTGTGCTGGATCCCTTCACAGCCTCCTTGCTCTTCTCTGGACCTGCTCCAGCACCTCAATCTCCTTCCTGAACTGAGGGTTCCAGAACTGGACACAGGACTCGAGGTGTGGCCTCACCAGGGATGAATACTGGGGGTGACCTCAGGGGCTTGTTTGTCATTGCTGGTAAAGGTGACACAGTTTGGCCTTGACTTTCAAAGTTGTTTCCTATAAATAAGTGGGGGGTATGTTTTGGAAATGTGCTACAGGTGAAACCCTATCTTACTTTACTACTCATCCTCTTTTCTGAAATGCATGTCTCCCTCATTAGTGTGTGCAAAAAAAAAAAGGTTGAGTGATAATGAAGCTATGATATAGCAGATATGTCAACAAGGAGAATCAGGTCTATCCTGAACATCCCTTAGTTTGTTTATTGTCAATCAGTAAAACACCCTGGGAGTGATGGGATGAGCTTGTAATCAGAGCAGAACAGTCATGTGAATCTTGTTTAATCCTATTTGAGTTGTCATTGTAATGACTTGGGTTTGGGGGTTTGTTGTTACATAGGACTCCAAGCAATGCTGCTGCTTTTTAATTCCTTTAATTTCTTATGTTGCATGATTGCTAAACGAGCTGTAGTATGCAGAGCTGACTTGCTGAGAATTCTGTAATTATTCCTCGTGTGCCTTCATATCAGTGCAGATCTCAAAAGCCACATCACAATTTCGGTAATGAGTTGAAAACACCTTTTCAGAAACAAACTTAGATCTGTTCTCGAGATTTCCATTTCATTTAAATGAGTTTTACATCTTCAGTTCCTTAAAGTCAAATGCTTTGGGGGCCAGGAAGCCTTTCTTGCTGAATTGCTTGGTACCTTGGTGCTGTTTGAACCACAAAGTAATAGATCATCTGAGCTGCACAGACTGAGAGCAAGAAGACAGCTTTTCTCCTGTGCTTGACACCACTCATCAGCTGCCACCCTCATTATAAAGATTTGGTTCTGTAGTAGACTTTCTAGATGACCAAGAAGGGTGCTTTTCCTTCAGCTTTTGATGAACTGGAAGAGCAGCAGGAGAGGAACTGGAGAATGTAAGATTCTCTCCAAGTTCCCATGGTGAAAGATCATCAGGAGTAAGTGAAGACTGTGGACTAGATTAGCTGTGACTGAAAAAGGGGAAAAAAAACCAAAATCAAAACAAACCAACCAAACAAAAAAACCCCAAGAAACTAAAATTCCTCTGCATTTCTTATCAGCCTTCATGCCCAGATCTCGTATGGCCCAGTTACCACCAGTGCAGTGAATGGAAGCAGGGGTACTCTGCCAAGCCCCACTTCCACCTAGGCAGGGCTTACCACCCACCCCAGGACTTGGCAAGGCTGCCTGTTTTGTCACTGGTGTGCCAGCAAATGTGGGAATCAAAGTCCCTTAGGAAACAGAAACTAGGAAGGGCTGCTGCAGTGGCAACATCCCATCCCACTGCTGTCTGCTGCAGAGTCATTTAAACATAGACCTTAGGGCTTTTTGATCTCCTGACCCTATCTGAACATGGCTTTAGATGAGAATTAATCTTCTAGTCCAAATGCAAACTGTTTGTAGCAAATGGGAGGTATTGTCTGTCCAGTCTTGAGTTTGAACATTAGGTACTAATTTCAGACAAGTGCCTATCGCTTGAAAACAATGTGTGCAGCTGCAGCAGCCCCCAAATGATTATTATGCCTAAGAAGCAGCCCTTTGGTTCTTTTTGGTTTTGTCTCTGTAGTTTTTGCACCAATACCCACATCATGATTTATTTCCCCTGCCTCCAGCTGGCTGCAAGGTAACTGGGGAGATCAGCTTCTACTCCAGGGTCTGCTTACAGTCCATGGGGAGTTCTCCATCTCTCCAAAGGGCAATTTGTCCAACACAGAGAAAATGGGATAACGTGCTTGTTGTTCTTACCTGACTGTTCTTTAATCTTGATGCCTGAATTTTTGATGGGCAAAATTGGAAAAATTAATCCCAAAAAGTAATTGATATGATAGAGGATGTTTGTGGCCCCACTCTGTGGTTAGTGTGTATGGAAAAGTGCATCCCTGTTCCTGTGTTAGCTCCTCTGCTTCTTACTAAATGTGACCATTACTTTTATTTCCCTGTTTTAAAGCAGTGTGTAACATGGGGCTGTAGGATCCCTCTTTTGTGGCCAGTACAGAAGAGCTCTCAAAATTTAACAATAGTAAACTAACAATAATAACCTAACAATTTAAATCAAGATCCTTTCTCTTTGCCATTGGAAATGTGAAGCAGGATGCCTTGCTCAGGACCTGATTTAGTAATTGCAGCAGATAGTGATTGAAGTGCAGGGCCATGTGCTGGAGTAGCAGGCAGCTCTCTTATGTGTGTGTAGGAAAAATAGCTCTTTCTTGAGGCAATTAAATCTCAATTATTTCTCAACTGGTGATTGCTCACTGACTCCTACAAAACTTGGCATTATTCAGCTGGATTGGGGGTTCCAGTTGTAGCTCAAATCACAGACTTAATTTTCAAAGCAAAATGAGCTGCAAGCCAATACAAAGGTGTGTAAGCTTTGAGAGGCTTTGGAAAAAAAACTCAGCACAACTTGACCTCTTAGTCTTGAACACTTTACTAATGGTTTGATGTAGGCTTCGCTCAGTGTTACGTATATTACTCAGTACCATGTCATTCTGCAGCTGTTTAGACCCTTGGTTCTCTGGCATATGATTCCTCACTTTGCAACTGTTGTACCAAAGTGGGAAAGATTCCAGTTAGACATGAAGCATGAGGGTGCATCACAAGTACCTACTTCTAAGCAGAAGTACTTTGCATATGCAAAGAGTTGGGCTCTGAGAATGGATTTTTCTTGCAGTTTCTCTGTAAATGCTCAAACTGATCTCAGTTCTCAAAGCATGGCAAAACATGTTTTCTTTGGTCTGAATTTTAAGAAGCATCTGATTTTAGTCAAAAGGATGGAGTTTTCCCAAAGACAAGTGCAGCTTCAGATTCAGGAACATTTCCTAGGAAAAGTCTGCTTTGCCACTGTGATTAATGCATCCCTGTGAGTAAGAAAATCCTATTGAAGTCCTGTGAACTGTATACACCAGCAATGGCTGTGGTGGTCAGCTAAAAAAAACTGTAGTGTTGAACATCTTTTAAAATAACAAACAAAATAGTCCCATTTATTACTGCAGTTGCCAGATGCTTGCATATGCCCTAGGTTTAGAATGAGCATGTTAAGAAACATGGCATGAGCTGTGAGAAGGGAGCCTGAATGTGTGTCTGTAAGCAAAGACAATTTTCAGATTCGTTTACACCTTAGTATTAGACTTTTTTTTCTTTTTTTTTCTTTTTTTTTCTTTAATTGAGCCACCTTGCCACAGGTGTTATGATAAATCACTCCTGAGGACTTGTGTTGTGACTGGAGCTATGGTGCTGATAGAAAATAGTTGTAGGTATCTGTGCTGGCTTCCGAGGCAGCACATCAGCAGACAAAGCAGCAAATACTGCTGTGTGCATCCCTCAGAACATCCTCCTGCTCCCCACTTGTGCTTTCAATTGTCCCATTTGTCTTCAGTGTCTGTAACCTGAATATCTGGTGATGCTGCTCCTCACCTCTGCTGTAAAGTGCACTGCAACCAGATTCATCTGCTGCCTTGACTGCAGTAGCTTTTTTTCTGGACTCCAAATCTCAGTCTGAACGATTTTTGCATGTGGAGGATGATGCTGTTGCTTCTCTCAGGCTCTTCACTCCTCCCAGTAATTTAGTGGCTTGTAAAGTAGCAAAATGAATGTGGTTACAGCCTGGTAAGGGGCAAAGCTCTGCACCTCAGGAAGCCACTGCTTTGGAAAACATTTTTCTAACCTTACAACTCATTGTTGGTGAATAATAGAGTAAGACCTGAATATCAGTGTGTAAAGTGAGATTCTAGGTATCCAGTGGTTTTTTACTTAATGCAAAAGTGACAAATGTTTCTATTTAGAAGAGGATTTTGCTCCAATTATTTCATCTTGCTAGAGACAAAGTGGTGTTTATTCATGTTGCTTTAATTCTAGTAACATAAAGTGAACTGTGCTAATCCCTAATTTGCCCCTTGGGGATTTGGACATACCTGTAAAGGAAATATATTTGGACAGACCTGTTTTTCTGGTACATATACAGTACAATAAAGATAAGATTGTTGTTTTAAGGAGAAGATTGGCTATATTGTATGCTTGCACTTACTTTCATTGAAAAGAAACAAGAAAAGCTTGCTGATTTGAGCAGAGTTTTGGATTGTACTCTTTTAGATCAATGGTGGTTATGCTATGCTTTCACATCATCGGTGAGGGAAGGCCACAACATATTTTTGCTACAGGCTCTGCATTGATTTTCTTGTTGTTATTGTTTCCAAACTATTTCATAATGTAACTTTATCAGAGGAGGAGCCTTGAGGCAATAGATCTGTTTCTCCTGACAAAAAGCTTAGGAGATGTGGGTGGTTTCATTCACTGAGTGGTAATTCAGAAATGTAACGAAGAAAAAAAATGCAAGAATGGTTTTCCTGTCGGCACACATCTTCAGAAGTGAAGCAGCAGCACTGAGATGATCTGAGCACTGCCTCACCTACCAGGAGAAAAGGGGGAGCACACAGTGAGTGGCTGCTTGCCCTGTTCCATGAGTCTTAAGGGCTTTGGTTGGGCAAAACCCAAGCCCAGTTCTTATGCTTCTAGCATTAAACAGCAGCAGCTGGATTACCTTCCCCAGAAACCCACAAAATAATGATGTCTTGCTGGCTCAGTGGGGTTTGCCTTGCAGGAGGGAGCCCATGAGAAGTCCCAGGCTGCCTGGTTGGCTCTTGCCAAGCTTGTTTGTCCCATCTTCTGCTCCAGGAATGGCTTGTCTGTCCATAGCTGAGAGCCTAGGGAAACCTGGGTGATGGCATCCCCTAGGTCAGTCTGACACATCATCAACTTGAACCCAGAGATATTGTTTTAGGAAATTTCTGGAACTGAAATGTTAGGGTGGTCTTCATCTACTTCAAGTTGCATCCTTGGATCTCATCTTTGCCTTTGCAGCTCCATGTTGCATCATTCCTGAATTCTTATTCAGCTCACCTTCCCTTGTTCTCCCAACCCAACAGCCACAAGCTTTTATTAATTCTCTGGTTGTCTTGCAGAAGCCAAGAATAATGCCATTGCTTTTGATTAAGAATCACACTTTCACAGTTATTTCCATGCACTTCTTCTAAAGATTATAAAGAGATCTTGCAGTAGCCATTAATTCTTCTTAGCCCATCCTCCATATTTTATAGAGTGGTTTTGAAGAGATGAATGTCATTCAGTTCAGTGTTGATGCAACCTTTTAGTGCTTTCTGTGCTGAAATACAGGCTAATGGATCAGCTAATGCTACCCACTTCCAGCAGTTTTACTCCTGGCTAGGCAGGTGCTTGCTGTGTGAGCCCTAATTGCTTACACTGTTTTTAAGACCAGAAAGTAAGTTCCATTAATCACTTTTTGCAAACACGTACAAAGTTATGAACCATTGATCAATAAAGGTGAGAGAGAAAACTGGGGCCTCCAGGGAACAAGTAATACATTCATTACTGTGAACAAATTCAATACAAGGAATGAATCACTGTCATAACTTGCTAGGAATATATTACATATAGTCCCACATAATCTAGTGCAAACCAGAATGTTATTTCTTTCATGTGGTATCTGAAAAATGATTGTTCTTCCTTCGGTGAATTGCTGCTTGATGTTTTCTGCAGAAGAGAATATGAAGCAATAACAAAAGGGTCATATGCTGCCCTTCTGTGGGCAGCTTGCTCAGACCCACAGCCTTCCTGCACTGTGTGCTGGGAGCCCTGCAGGATGGGAGCCCTGCTCATAGCACCAGCAAGCTAAGTGCACTGCATGTCACGGGACAGATTGAATTAAAACCCTAAAATATGTAGGTTATTTAGAAAGGAAAAAGGCTGGACTAGGGGATGGCTTTTAGGGTGCACATAAACCTCTTCCTGTGGAGTGTTACAGGTCTCAGTTAATAATATTAGCTGTCTTTTCCCAGATTGCTTCTTCCCTTCTGGTCTCCCCACTCCAGCACCCACGCTCTGCTGGGAGCCAAGCAGCCCTCACAGCCCAGCCAGGGAGCAAGAAGCTTGACAGGCACCTGATTCATCCTCTCACTCCTTCATTTCAGTCATTCTGCCATCAAGGAGTACGTGGCATTCATTTCCCAGGTGTGAATAATTTCAAGGGGACTCTTTCTTTCTCTCTTCTGTCCTTAAAATTATGTCTTTTTCTGAAAATCCTGGAAAAGTATGTGCACAGTTTTCCCATGGCAAGTCAACAGCAAAAATATTTCCAATTAGTTAATCAGTGAAAGACCTCTTATTCTGAAAACTCATAGTGCAGGTTTGATAATTGGGTTTTTTTGGGTGCCTTCTTTCCCTGTAGTACAGCAAAAAAACTCAAACCAGAAAATTTCTAGATTATTTTCTGTGTTATGCTACAAACTCTCTTAACCATCCTCAGCATCATAATGTGGGGTTTTTTCCCCATAAGGATAGCAAAATCACTGCAAGTCTGAAGAAAATATCCATGGGAGAATTTTATAAAACATTTTTCTCATGAGCACTCTAACCTCTATATACAACCGAATGCCATGAAGTTAAAAGAAAATCCCACACCAACAAGAAAAATCCAAAGGCACAAAAATTCAAAAATTGGTTTCATTTTTGATATGAAAAATTTGCAAAGCTAGACACCCTTTATGAAGGTTCAACCTAACCTTCTGGGGTTTTTTTTATTCTTTGTATTTTTATTATTCAAGAGACTCTAACACGGTAGCAACAGTGATCTCCTTTCACAATCTCATCCCTGTTGATACATTCAGGCTTATAAAGATTATTGATTAAAACACTTGAGAACCTAATCAATGTCAGAGAGAGATGTTAAAATTTTGCAGTGTGAGGAAGTGGAATGGAATAATAATTAAAAAAAATAATCATCCCACAAACTCTTATTTGCTGCTGGTATTAAACAGATTAATACATTCATTAGGCTGGAAAGCCAGGCAATGAAACAGTGAGTGAAAAAAAAAGTATTTAATGTGCATAATAAATGTATGATTCAGACAGCATTAGACTCCATCAATGAAGAGCTGAGTGTTTTCTGTGCTGACTTATTACTGACTGATTTGCTTGATGCTGGAATGTTAAAAAAAATATCAAAATATGAAAAAGTAGTGAAAAACTTGGAGCATTCTGCACAAACAGAGCTCTCTCACAGTCTGCAGACTGTACAGTTGTGTTCTTCTTTGGTTAGATTTTTCCTACTTTATTGTGGTGGCTGCACAGGGCCCAGGTGAAGGATGACTGGGCAGGCCTGCAGTTAAATGACTTCTTGTGGCTTAAGATAGCAGCTTTCTTCATGAGCAGTTATATTCACTTTAGGACTCCATAGCACAGGAAACATTATACAGTCAGTCTGAGAGCTTTGTGCTTACCTTGTTGTGTGCCCTGTAAGAGAGTTCAACATTTGCTTTGCATAAAACCAGAAGATCTTCCTAGAGTAGTGATGAAGCCCTGTGTTGGTTCTAGCAGGGCCCAAGCCTACCAATAAAATAAGATTTGGAGTTACTGGTGGAAGTTGAGCATCAGTGAGGTCAATGGCTGCCCAGGCAGTGCTGGTTCCCCCTCCCAACAACTTTCCTTTCAGCAGCCCTGGGGGTTGGCACTCTGCAACAGAACTGGTCTCTTAAAACTACATTTGAGTGGTTCCCAGCTGGGGCTGAAGGGATAAATGCTTTTGTACTATTTATTAGTCTGAGTAATAGCAACAAATAATCAATCATAGCTAATAACAGTAAAAGGTATTAAAGGGACAGTGAGCATCGAGTACAATCGGCAAAGGCCTTTAGATGTCAATTAATTGTAGCTGGGATTCTGCTGGGGTTTTTTTTGCCTTCTGTAATGACTATGATAAAGACCAGGTTAGTGCACAGTGCTGTGGCTTCTTCAGGAGACAATCAATGTGTTATTTCTCTTGGATTATGTCCAAAAGCAGCTGAATAATGTTGAACTGGGTTTCCTATCTCTCATTCCAGCCCTACACCAGCAATGTTAACACTGAAAAGCATCACGTAGCATCTGTCAGCACTTGTGCCCAAGTTGGCAGGGGATGGTTCTGATTACATCTGGTCCAGGAAATATCCTCCCTCTGCCCCCCCAGCACTGGGCGCACTGTCCAAGATTTTTGACATACAAATTGTGACTCTGCTGCAAAGATAACTTACGATGTATTCCTCTCGTTCTTAAGTATTTTCTCCATATTTCAGTTCTCTTTGATATAATAATAGCATTATTTAGCTACCATTTTTTTGTCCTCTGCTTTATAAGGTACTGCTGTCTTATGAGGTTGGGGGATTTAATAAGGAATAGAAAGATTAAATCAGAACAGACTAAAAGTATACTTTGTAGTCAGGAAGGTCTAACTGTGTGGAGATGTCAGAACATTCAGAACAGTTCCAAGGAGTGAGGTAAGGCATAGGTGTCTGATTTGGAACACTCAGTATCTCAGCAGAGCAAGCAGGTTATTGAGGTGTGTGTGGGCAGGGGCTTCTTCACTTGACTCCAGCAATAGCCA
The DNA here is from genome assembly GCA_038090715.1 of Florisuga fusca. Classification (NCBI taxonomy): domain Eukaryota; kingdom Metazoa; phylum Chordata; class Aves; order Apodiformes; family Trochilidae; genus Florisuga; species Florisuga fusca. The sequence goes on along the minus strand of JAAWXA010000026.1, from coordinate 949,363 downwards.
AGATTTGTGTGGCAGCCCCTGGAAGGCTCTAGTAGCACTCCATGGCACCTGGGTCCTTACCATTGCTGTGATTCTCATCCATGTTGCCAGAGTGAAGCCAGGGCAGGGTGGGCTCCCTGACACAGCGGGTGCCTTCACATGCTGTGCAACCATCACTGCAGTGCCCTCCATCCACTCCCCAGTTTTCTCCTCCCAAACCACCAGGTCAGTTTTTCTGCATGTGTGTGAAGGGAGACCCTGCCAGCCAAGCTGGTGTGAGACCTGGGTTTGACCTCAGAAGGTTGTAGCCTGGAAGACCCCCTCTAACATAACTGTTTCTTTGCCACCTTATTGTCCCTGCCTGCCCTGGACCTTCTCTGTTCCTTGTTCTTCCCCAGCTGTGTGACCTTTGTGGTACCAGGTGGCTCTAATGGAGAACAGGGGAGCAGAAATTTACTGTGGTGTGCATTTAGCAACTCCCTGCTCCATTCACCTTCCAATTGTTTTTGTTAATACAAACCAAAGATGCAAATTACAAATTAGGTGTGGAGCCATGGTTGGTTTGGCTCTGTCCTTTGGGTCCATGCCGGGAACCACAGAAGCTCCATGCCAGACATTTCATGACAGGGAGCTGTTCCTGGAAGGGCTTAGACCCCCACGTATTCCTTGAGCTCTGTTGAATATTTCCCACCAATCTCAGCTGGCTGGACACCTTGCACAGCCCCCTGGGTGGTTATTTTTATGTTGGTTGCTGCTCTGCAGTTGGGGTTTCAGTATCCAGGCCAGAGGCTGAGGAGGCAAGGGGAGCATTCACTCCTTCTGGCACACGTCCCTGGAAGTCTGTGCTTAAGTGAGGAATTGAAGCTTTTGGCATGTTCTTCATGGTGATATTAGTAGCATAGATTACTGCAGATGACAGCAAATTAGATAAGGCAGGGTCCCCCAAAGCTTACTGCCTGCCACAGAATTAGTTTCAGCTTTAATATTTCACTTGATTGAAAAGTGGTGCTTAAAATCTCTATTGCACCCCTTATTTTTAACTTCCTCTGAGAAGCAGTGAACCAGGCTTGGGCTACAAATGGGACACTGCATGTGTGTCTGTGCCAAGACATCTGGGAAGATCTGATGGAGTTGTGTTTGGTAAGAGTTACCCTTTAGCAAATTGTGTGGAGGTCAGAGGCAGGGAAAAGCCACAGCTGGTCTTCAGTTTAGGCACCAAAGCAAAGCCTGATGTATAACAGTGTTCAGCTAAGGCAGGTCAGTCAAAGGGTGATTTTTATTAAATCCCTTTCCATAAAATTCTAGCTGTAGGACTTGGTGGTGGTAGGGCTTGAAGTATTCTTAAGCTTGTTTTTCCTCGCTTAGTTTGGCAGAGAGAAATAAAGGGCAGCTTTTCATTTTCTGAACTTCATTTGATGCAAATTTTTGTCAATATAAAAGCCAGAGTAGCAAGGAAGTTTGCTCAAAAACTGCTGAGTTGATGAATGACCTATATTGAGTGCTTCAAAGTGTTTAATCAGAAGGTACAGCTGAGGAGGAGACTCAAGACCCTTTTGCAATGGGTCACCTGTGCTGGAATGCCAAGAGTGGGCTGGTTGTGATCCCTCAGGCCACAGTGTCTGGGAAAACTGGTCTGTACTGGGGGCAGACATGCCCTCCCAGCTGCTTTCTCCNGAAAGATTTGTAAATCTAGACACCCTTTATGAAGGTTCAACCTAACCTTCTGGGGTTTTTTTATTCTTTGTATTTTTATTATTCAAGAGACTCTAACACGGTAGCAACAGTGATCTCCTTTCACAATCTCATCCCTGTTGATACATTCAGGCTTATAAAGATTATTGATTAAAACACTTGAGAACCTAATCAATGTCAGAGAGAGATGTTAAAATTTTGCAGTGTGAGGAAGTGGAATGGAATAATAATTAAAAAAAATAATCATCCCACAAACTCTTATTTGCTGCTGGTATTAAACAGATTAATACATTCATTAGGCTGGAAAGCCAGGCAATGAAACAGTGAGTGAAAAAAAAAGTATTTAATGTGCATAATAAATGTATGATTCACACAGCATTAGACTCCATCAATGAAGAGCTGAGTGTTTTCTGTGCTGACTTATTACTGACTGATTTGCTTGATGCTGGAATGTTAAAAAAAATATCAAAATATGAAAAAGTAGTGAAAAACTTGGAGCATTCTGCACAAACAGAGCTCTCTCACAGTCTGCAGACTGTACAGTTGCGTTCTTGTTTGGTTAGATTTTTCCTACTTTATTGTGACTGCTGCACATGGTGGCTGCACAGGGCCCAGGTGAAGGATGACTGGGCAGGTCTGCAGTTAAATGACTTCTTGTGGCTTAAGATAGCAGCTTTCTTCATGAGGAGTTATATTCACTTTAGGATTCCATAGCACAGGAAACATTGTACAGTCAGTCTGAGAGCTTTGTGCTTACCTTGTTGTGTGCCCTGCAAGAGTTCAACATTTGCTTTGCATAAAACCAGAAGATCTTCCTAGAGTAGTGATGAAGCTCTGTGTTGGTTCTAGCAGGGCCCAAGTCTACCAATAAAATAAGATTTGGAGTTACTGGTGGAATTTGAGCATCAGTGAGGTCAATGGCTGCCCAGGCAGTGCTGGTTACCCCTCCCAACAACTTTCCTTTCAGCAGCCCTGGGGATTGGCACTCTGCAACAGAACTGGTCTCTTAAAACTACATTTGAGTGGTTCCCAGCTGGGGCTGAAGGGCTAAATGCTTTTGTACTATTTATTAGTCTGAGTAATAGCAACAAATAAGCAATCATAGCTAATAACAGTAAAAGGTATTAAAGGGACAGTGAGCATCGAGTACAATCAGCAAAGGCCTTTAGATGTCAATTAATTGTAGCTGGGATTCTGCTGGGGGTTTTTTGCCTTCTGTAATGACTATGATAAAGACCAGGTTAGTGCACAGTGCTGTGGCTTCTTCAGGAGACAATCAATGGGTTATTTCTCTTGGATTATGTCCAAAAGCAGCTGAATAATGTTGAACTGGGTTTCCTATCTCTCATTCCAACCACAGAAGCTCCATACCAGACATTTCATGACAGGGAGCTGTTCCTGGAAGGGCTTAGAACCCCACGTATTCCTTGAGCTCTGTTGAATATTTCCCACCAATCTCAGCTGGCTGGACACCCTGCACAGCCCCCTGGGTGGTTATTTTTATGTTGGTTGCTGTTCTGCAGTTGGGGTTTCAGTATCCAGGCCAGAGGCTGAGGAGGCAAGGGGAGCATTCACTCCTTCTGGTACACGTCCCTGAAAGTCTGTGCTGAAGTGAGGAATTGAAGCTTTTGGCATGTTCTTCATGGTGATATTAGTAGCATAGATTACTGCAGATGACAGCAAATTAGATAAGGCAGGGTCCCCCAAAGCTTACTGCCTGCCACAGAATTAGTTTCAGCTTTAATATTTCACTTGATTGAAAAGTGGTGCTTAAAGTCTGTATTGTGCCCCATATTTTTAACTTCCTTTGAGAAGCAGTGAACCAGGCTTGGGCTACAAATGGGACACTGCATATGTGTCTGTGCCAAGACTGCCTTGGGAAGATCTGATGGAGTTGTGTTTGGTAAGAGTTACCCCTTAGCAAATTCTGTGGAGGTCAGAGGCAGGGAAAAGCCACAGCTGGTCTTCAATTTAGGCACCAAAGCAAAGCCTGATGTATAACAGTGTTCAGCTAAGGCAGGTCAGTCAAAGGGTGATTTTTATTAAATCCCTTTCCATAAAATTCTAGCTGTAGGACTTGGTGGTGGTAGGGCTTGAGGTCTTCTTAAGTTTGTTTTTCCTCGCTTAGTTTGGCAGAGAGAAATAAAGGGCAGCTTTTCATTTTCTGAACTTCATTTGATGCAAATTTTTGTTAATATAAAAACCAGAGTAGCAAGGAAGTTTGCTCAAAAACTGCTGAGTTGATGAATGACCTATATTGAGTGCTTCAAAGTGTTTAATCAGAAGGTACAGCTGAGGAGGAGACTCAAGACCCTTTTGCAATGGGTCACCTGTGCTGGAATGCCAAGAGTGGGCTGGTTGTGATCCCTCAGGCCACAGTGTCTGGGAAAACTGGTCTGTACTGGGGGCAGACATGCCCTCCCAGCTGCTTTCTCCAGCTGAACACACCTCTCGTTAACCCATGTCTTCTCAAGCTATGGGAAACTGGAATGCTTCCTGGAGCCTCCTGGCTCTGAGAAGGCAGGGGGACAGCAGGGCCCTGTGCCTGAGCAAAGGAGCAGTCACTGTCTGTGTGCTTAACAGCTGTGGCAGCTGCTTCCATGCATGTCTGACTGGTTGGCTTTGGGGTCCAGAGCTCCTTTTGTCACATTTTCATTTGTCCCACAGTCTGCAGGTTGTGTCTTTCTATAGATATAGCCCTGATCTCCAGGTGGGAGGTTAGGCTGAATTTAGGTCATCATTTACAGGACCCAAGAGTGGTATCAGCCCCTGAAAGCTTTCTGGTACTTGGCTTCTGGCATCCCAGCCAAGGCACTGAGGTGGCTTTTATTGCACACATTCAGCAGTGCCTTTTGGACTGAAGCCAGTTGGTCCTGGTCTCACTTAGGAGAAACTGTGTAAAAGTTGAAATCCAGATTAGGATAAATGCATGTAAATGTCACTGTAATATATTTTTCCCTTGAAATTTTAGTTTATTTTTTACTGATTATTTTTCTTTGTCCTGGCTTAGGGACACTGGCTATGTTTGCTGTTTGATGTGGTTTCAGAAAAACATAAGAATGTGATTTCAGACAGCCTTTGGCCAGCCTCATGGTATTTTAAAGCTTTTACAGAATCATTGCAATCCATGAATTTACACTGGGAGCTGAAAGTCCAGGTCTCATTGATTTCAGTGACAGATGCATGAGTGCACCTGTGAACTGAATCAGAATAAGGGACTTTATGTATTGGCAGGGGGGAGCTGCCCTCAGTTCCCTGACAGCTTGATTGGCTTCTGCAGCTCATTCTTCAAGATAAGGAAAAAAAGATCCTGTTTATCACACGAGTATATGCATCATTATAACTAAACATCCTGCTCTAGACAGGACATCCCAGCAATGGCTTAAGCCCTAGAAATTTGCTTTTCTGGCAGAAAGAGCACCTGTTAGTGCCACGCTCCATAAAGGACTCACTTTGGAGGTTGCTCTGGAGTAGCTGGGAATAAAGAGATTTCTCACCCTAATTTGTTTCCTTGTCTCCAGGTACATGAAAAGCTTGATTACAAAATGTCAGGAAAACATGGTTTGAGAGATCATGTGTATGGAAAACACCTGATGGCCTCTCTGGGCTGGGAGCTGGGTTTCCCAATCTGTGGACAAGTGTTAATCACACTTCATCTATCTCATAGCCTGAGGACTATAAAACACAGGGAGCTTCTGTAACAATGCTGTTTGTTCAAATCCTTGCTGTAATAATAACCAGAGCAGCTTACATGGCCTTTAAATAATGCACGACTTTACACTGGGCTGTGTTCATCAGAAAACAAGGTTTTCATATAAGGATTCTTATAGATCATCTGTCTTAATTGTAGTAGCTGTTCCCTGCCCTCTGTGGTTGTGTTGTTTGATCCTTAAAATTTTTTACCGCTGGTTCCTTTCTGGGGTTTCTGGATTCAGTATGACCAGGATTGCCTGTGGAGAGGAGGTCCATGGGACTGAGCTCCCATCTTGCTTTGGGAATTTAAGTGGTCCTAGCTCCTTACATCCCAGTTCAGTCAGACACTGGGAATGACACTACTGGTGCTGTACCCCTGAGCCTGCGTGTACCCCTACATCCTGCAAACAGTGGTTTACAGCTACTTTATTTGCCCTCATTCATTTCTTCTCATAATAGAATTGCTAGAACAGCCTTTGCCTGAAATATTAAGCCCTAAATATTTGTTGCCACGGTAAATATTACACTTGAATTGATGAGGTGCACTTCAGAAATCAAGCCACATCCTTAGTAGAGGACCAGTGCATATTTTCAATGTTTGTCATACTGTATTAAGTGGTTAATTAAAAAGAGTTTCCCAGAGGATTAGCCAGCATCATGTTGATGGCAGAAGCAGATCTGTTAGAAGTTTTTGGCAGGTAATTATAATGTGGAACTGGATGACTTGAGCTGAATATTTTATGATAGCAGCTCTAGTTGGAACGAAGAGAAATATAATCATTCTTTTTGCTAGGGGGAAATAACAAACAAGTACACACAGCTGTCTGCTTCATCAGGTTTGCTAGCTTGGTAAATTAGGAAGGAATTAGTGTTGATATCATCCAGATTACTGGGCTGAGCTCCACAACAGGGAGCACAGGAGTCAGCTTGTGGCCCTCCCTGCTCACACTTCCGCAAACACCTGCTCTGGTGTGCTCCTCAGGGAGCCAGGAGGATTTGATTTCCATTGTCGGTTCTTATGTTGGATTAAGCTGGATCAGTGGAATAGGATGTGGCTGTAGCCCTGTGTGAGAGATAGAGCATGACTGGAAAAGAAATCTTCCCCTCCTTGGGCAACATGTTGTCCTGGCTGGGTGTTATTTTCAAGGATTTTCTTGGCATCAGCAGAGGTTTTACCCAACATAGCAACTATCAACTGATGCCTTTGACATCCCTGTGGCTGAGAAAACTGGGCCCTTATCAGTGTTTTTTGATGTTCTTTTCACATCTGGCAGCAAGCAAATGGTGTGAGAGGAGACAACAATTTGGAGAGTGGAACAGGCTCATTTTGGAGACAGCCTCAGCCCAGATCCCTCACCACCAAACTTCTCCTGTACTAGGGCTTCCATGCCAAGTCTTTTGGACAGGTTGGGACATGACACATCCCACATGCATGTGCTGCTGCTCATGTTGCTCAAAAAGCTGCAAACAAACAGATCTTATTGGATCAGATCAATAATCCTCTAGGTGCAGCAGCAATCCTTTCCTGGCAGCTAATGCCTGAGGTATCACAGAGGAGCAGAAGGACCTCCTCTGGCTGTGCTGCTGGAAATCCTGTGTTAGCAATCTGTAAAACAAAGTAATTGGTTTACTGACTTTCCCAGGAGCAGACGTGCAAGGCATTCATGGATGTGGCATTCACTTGAAGTGGTTCTGTGTAGTCACTCAGTGACTTCATAGAAATGGGGGAACTCTATAGAAAGGTGGGAAGAACTCACTCCTGCATTAACAGGTTTATTAGCACTAAAGTTTGAATTAACAAAAAAAAAAAGATTTTTTTTTTTTTTTTTTTTTTTTTTTTTTTTTTTTTGTGTGTTTGATGGCTGAGGGGAGGAGCAGAACTGGGGACTGCCCAGTCCAGGACAGGGTAGTGCTCTGAGAGCACTGGCAGGAGAGTTTAGAGAAGCCCTGAAACATTGGGCTCAGCATTTTATAGGCATTAGGCTGAATGAGCTGATATAAGGAGAAAACAGATGGGAGAAAGCATTTACGAAGCAGCTGCCTGTTAACCAATAATTTGGTACATTTCCTTCAGTTCTTTTCATTAAGCCACAATATGTGGATGTGTCATTTTCTGTGAGATGCATTGAATGTTCAAAAGACTCAGCTATAATTACACGAATGCTGGAAGAGCAGGGACATGCACTGTGTCAGGAATACTTCTCTCTCCTTGTGGTTTGGAGTACAGTAGCCTGATACTGCATTTTTCTATGCCCATCTCTTCTTTCTGAATTCTCTTCAACAATTAGCAGGGTAATGAGACGAACTGATGATTTGCAGTGAATGTTGTTTAAACACGAGAACTTCCTGTGGGAGGTTTGGTTTCAGGTCTCAGATTTGTTGGTGGCAACTCAGTGTGGTAACTGAGGATTTATCACTGTATAGAACAATACTTCCTTGACTGTGATCTCTGTTGCATGAGAGAATTTGATCTTCTGACAACAGCCAGGAATGGTCACGTCTTGCACTAACCTGAGACCCCTTGGCCTGCAGTTAAGAATACAGCACCAACTTTTTGTGAGAACTCATAGTGATAACACTGGTTCTCCTGGCTTCATTGCAGTTTGTTTATGATGTTATGCTGAGGACTCGGACTTTTCCTGTCACCTGCCTGCCTCAAGTTCCTCACCAAAACATGAGCCATGAGCTATGTCAGGGATCTGCCCTGTGGGAATAGCAGGGAGAGGCTCTGGCATACAGAGCACCTCTGTCCCAGAGCAGGAAGGTGAGACCAGCCCAGCTGTGCTTGTCTGGCCCAGGAGCAGGGAGGGAAGTGCTATGATGATCCACTTCTCATTCCTGGTCCTCCAAATCCACCTGTAGTGTGTTGGACTTGCACTGGTCCTGGGCAACAGAAGGGAACATGGTTCCCTGTGTTTGTGGTTACTGTAGGCATAGAGGGAGGTGGAGTGCTGGGTGACAAAAGGGGCTTTGAGTGCACTGGGAGATGGGCAAGAAATCAAAGTGGATTCTGGGCAAAAACGTTTCTTGTATGAGAAGGCAGAATACGTTGCCTTGCAGCAAGCAGCAATGGCAAACAAGGCTCTCTGTTAACATCTGAGGTTTCCATGGTGTGAATGAAGGCCTTGGCTGCAGCTTCACGTGAGTTTCAATCTGAGGTGAAAAGAAACCCAAATCTTTACTGATGGAGTATTTGCTGACCTGCCAGGCACCCCAGCTTCTCTGAACCTGGAGCTCTTCTTTCTGTTAAGGTTCTTGTAGGAAGCTTCCCCTCTGGCTACAGCTCATATATTACCTGGTTTTCTGGCACTTGCAGGTGTTGAACTGACCTCGAGGCTCTTGTCATGTTTTTCCCACCAGCAGATCCACTTGCTTGGCCTGAGCTGGAATATGCAGAAGTTGTTATGGAGAGGTGATGGGGAGGCTCACAGAGAGGGCTATCTCCTGGGAGGTTTATTCCTTGAGGAAATCAAGCCCAGTTTATTTATTTATTTATTTTTTCCTGGTCATGTGCAGTGTGTAAAGACCAAAAAGGTGGATGTTCCCAGGGTGGGAACATGCAACCAAAGAATGCCCCATCAGACCAATTTTCCTAATCCAATCTGCTGTGCTGTAGGGAAGCACAACAGCCCAATAGCACTACCCAGGAGCTGGTTGGACTATTGATGGAGGAAAACTACACTCTGCTGACATGAAAACAAAATAAACCCTTCAATTTTTTCAATATCATCATCATCATATATCTAATGGAGCTTAGGTGGGATGCAGAGTTTGGCAGCCTGAACTATCCCAGTGCATGTAAAGATGTCTCAGCCAGTGACTAGGTGCCTGCAGAGTGAGGAGCTTTTCTTTTCCCTTCTGCATACTGTGCCCTGGTCTCCTGTTACTAGAAAATTACTGATTGTGCAGAATCTGGAACAAAAGATACAGAACTGGATTAACAGACAGCACATTGGCAGTCCATACTTTTCCCTCCTGTTTCTAGAGACAGTGAAACAAAATTCAACCAGGGACAAGATACTGTAGCTAAAAACACTGGTGCTGGACTTTACCAAGATACTTTCAATGTTTTCTGCTCTAATTGCAATATGATCTAACTAGTTCTTAATGCTTGAATGGAGTATCTTTCCTGCATGCACAGGGAAGGGTACATACAATTTGTTTCAAGCACCATATTTTCTTAGGTTAGAAGAAAAAAAACCTCAGAAGTGCTACTTAAGGAGAATGTGAAGCTTAAGATATTTATGGTCTAACTTTTAATAGCTCTTCATTCTGCTGACAGGACTCAGGCATTGTTGGCCTCACCACTTCTCCCTCCATCTGAAGTTTGAATGCCTACAGTAATTAGAGGGACTTTTTAACCACTAATTAAAATGTTCTGTGAAAATACTAAGATCATAATACATACTCTGTGGTTGTTACAATTCATTATCACATTTATCTAACTGAAAATGTGCCTTCATGAAAGCAAAAAAAGTTTGTTATCCACTTGATGTTACTCCTCTACATCACAGCATTACTGTTTGGATACAGGAGGTTGCTGTCAAATCCAGTTATGTGTAAGCTGGTTAGTGTAAGCAGTTATGTGTAAGCATGAAATATTGGTGTCTGCCACTGCATTTCTATAATCAAGGATATACAGTTCTTGTAAACTAAAATATATACTGGTTGTCCTATCCTTTCTTTTGTATTTTGAACAAGACCTTGCAATGCCATTCAAAGTCATTCCTGCTAAATTTTCCACAGCAAGGGGTAATTCAGTGCCAGAACTGTCAATAACAAGATAATCATAAATAGAGTTGGCAACAATAAAGCTTCTCTGCAGTGCCATTTTCTTGTTAAATAAAATAGAGGAAGGTGACCCATACGTATGACATCAACACAGCCATACTGGAAGGCAGTTTGGGGAAATGTGAGCCTCAAACTGCCAGTTAAAAACAAACCTCTTCCTGCTAAAAGAAATAAAGATGCTGATAATCATTAAGAAAATTAGTGTGATGAAAATCAGGCTGACCAAGGGAAAAAGAAACTAATACCCAGAAGTGCCACAGGAGTTTTACTGGATTTGTTGTGTCTGGCAAATAGCCACTTCCCACCTGGACTGTTTGGTCTGGAAGGCAGTGGGATGGATGTGGCTCAGTCTGCAGGAGTCATGCAGGCTCATGGATCCTGCAGGCAGCAGCAGCAAGAAGAGGTCTGGGTTCTCTCCTTTTAAATTACTTTCTCCACCCAGATTTTGGAGAGAGGAGCATGAATTATTGCACAGAACATGGAAAGGCATCCTGCAGTCAGGGAAATCTTTAGCTCCCACTGTGTGAGCAATTTGTGTGTTATGCTGAGGACAGATTGAAATGTAATATGGCAGTTTAACAGAAAGACAGCTAAGAGGAAGAAGGTAGCAGTCACACTATCAAGGGTTTACATGCCACATTGGCCCTAAGCTGTACAAAAATGAATCCTCAGTAGCTTGGCTGACACAAAAGTCCTGCTCTTACTCCAGATGCTTTACCTAATAGGGCAGAAATGCAATATTGTTCTGAAGACCCCATTTTTTCTCTATTGCTTGAATACATTTAACAGCAAAAGCACTCCCAGCAGATACCTCTCATCCTTCTTATTTCTGCAGAGGGGACACGTGTCCCCTGCCAGCTCCTTACTGAAGCCATCCTGATCCAAAGGGTTTGAAGCATTCCCTTTGCATCCTTGGGGCTAGCAACCAGGAGTGGAAGGAGGCAGGACCAAGTTCTTCTGCTGCTTGGGCTAAAAAGAAAAATAAGACGAGAGGGCACAAGTTAAGCCCCAGGCAAGTCTGGAAGAGTGTTACCAGTGTTATGGGGGCACTTCACAGGTGAGTTGCCAGCAGAGGCCTAAATGATCATTTAGAGCTTTCCACATAGGACATTTTCCTAAGAAAGCTGGGATGTAGAAAGCTAGTGATGTGTATTCATGGATTACATAAATCTTCTTGGCATTTCAGCTCAATAGTATCAGCTGTAACCATTAAAATTACAGCTTAATTATTCACTTGGGCACAGGTACAAAATAATAATCCTGCCTCACTTGTCAAAACTGAGATGATGGCTGATGGCAGCCATGTGATTCTATCTGCCCTAGCCATGAATTTCATTAACTCTGTCAATGTGACAACTGCCAAGTCCTCCTCTTGACAGAAAAAAGATGGTAAATTTGCTACATTTCTTGGTTCATGCTACTAGTCATCTGCATTATAATGCAAGGATGTTGTAATGAATCCCAGGAGCCGCATGATCTCTACCACAATGAATATTCCATAATTATTCAGTCCTATACAGTCTACAGAAACTAGTGATTCAGTTGCTGAAAGGAGCATAGAATGTTTGGAGTTCACCTCCCCAGTGATGCATGGCTCAGTGCTCATCATTTGTCAGTGACAATACTGGAGGCAGTTTTTAAAATCTGCACCTCTGCCATTTCCAAGATGAGGATCACATGTTGCTGTGTCAGCTGCTGGATGCCAAGTAATTTTTTATATCTTTTCATATTTTTAATACCAGTTCAGCCCCTTTTCAAGTCTAGCTTACTTCTTTAACCACTACATAATCATCACCCAGTGATACTTGCATCTATGGCTTTTTTATTTTGAAAGGATTTAGATTTGCATAGCACTGAAGAGTAGACACCTTCATTATATTCTGTGTTTTCATAGGTTTTTTTGTACTTTTGTACTTGATTGCTCATCTCCCAAAGCAAGGGAGGTTTGCTCCCAAAGCAAAGGTGGCATTTTGAAAGCCTGTTGAAGCCAGGGGACAGATCTTGAGTTCTTCTAAGTGAGCTCAAGAAATTAGTATTTTTGGCCAGCAGTTACAGTAACCCAGCTCTGACTAATGAAAATGAAAATTAGCAGTTTAGTACCCTAGGTAGACTTCCAAAAATGAGTGTGTGATGCTAATAAATATTAGCAGATGCCATGTGTGCTACCATTACTGTGTTCCATTGCCTCAAAGCCATGGCATGCTCTCTGGGGATGGGTTTGGGAATATCCAGTAGCAGTCTGGATCTTTCGTTACTGCCTTGGCCACTTTGGAACTTTACATCTCTTATCTACTCTTTTATTTAGCTTGTTTTTTGCAGCTTTGAAAGAAATGTCACTGGGTTTGCCAAGCATGACCAATTCCTCTTCAACCTTTTAAATGATTTATTTAACTGCAGTGTATTGCTTTAATTCAGAGAGATTATTACAAGTACCTTTTTTGAATTACATGTACAAGGCTAATGGATTGTTTCAGATAAATGGAGCAGCAGGGCTGATGCTCTTCCAAGCAAACACGTGTCTGTGCACAGTGTTACTACTCTCTTAAGAAGAACAGAGCAAATTTTCACTTGGTTTTAGCCCTGAAGGTTCCAGTTGGATACCAGTAGGATAAGGGTAGGCTCACAATAAGTAAAGCAGAAAGAACCTATATAACTCTAAGAACGTGACTTTTTCAGAAAGAATGGATTTATTATCCTTGAAACAATTATTTTGAGAGACTCCCTGTGGCCTACTGAAGATGTTTCTGGGTTTGAATCATGCAGCTGAATCAGGCAGGTAACCATACAGCATCTGCAAATACAGCAGCCAAATACAGCATTTGGCTTTCCAGGTGCCGAAGCTCATCAACTTTTCACGTGGCTGATTATTAAGGAGCTTTTGGTTTGTTCATGTTTCTCCTGGGTTAAAAAATGAAATACCCATAACATTTAACATAGAAGCTTGACATTTAAATGTCAGTTAAAAGCCTTTTCTTGAGCTGGTGCTGCTTCCAGAGGGATGTGTGTTTCATTATTGGGATGGCCTCACAAATAGCTAGATAACAGGGCTGTGATTTTAGGTCCTTGTCACAGTTCTGTTCTACAAAAACAGAATTTAAAATGAATTATTCCCAGGACCTACATAACTTATGGAGTTGTTAGTGACTGGCACAGCAGATGCTGGCATGCACAGGCAGGCACGGGGAAGGTCTGACTGACTGTGTTGGAGAACCACAGTGCTCCTATAAAACATTGCCAGGAGTAGGTGTGAAAAGGTGGGGGGGTTGACCCTGGCTGGACACCAGGTGCCCACCAAGCTATTCCATCATGTCCCTTCCTCAGCTGTACCAGGGAAGAAACAGAGGATGAAAGGCTCATGGGTTGAGGTCAGGACAGGGAGATCACTCAGCAGTTATCATTGAAGGCAAAACAAACCTGACTCAGGGAAAATAATTTATAGCAAATCAGAGTCAAGGTAGGGTAACAAGAAGTAAAAACATATCTTTAAACACCTTCCTCTGTCTCTCTTCTTTCTTGGCCCATTTCACTCTTGATTTCAGCAGGACATGTCCTGTGCTGCTGTAGCTTCTCTTTGGGCAGTACCCATCTGAGTGGCCCTGAGCAGCTGTTTGCCTTGAAGAGAGGGAAAGTTTCTTATTTCTCTTTCTCTTATTATGTGATAAAATGGCTCCAGCTCCACTGTGGTGGAATAGCAATAGAATCAAGAGCCAAATTTGTCCTTCTTGTTTTCCATTCATCAGCATCCTCTTTAATTTTTAATGATGACAAATTACCCTATTCATGAAGCTTTGGAATAATCAATAATGTATGCACACTTGGTGGTGGAAAAGTAATGTCACATCTCTTTTTCAGGTCTGAGTTTATAGTGTTAGATATGGTTCTGACAATTTGAAATCCTTTATAAATTAACTAAATTGCTTTGTAACATCTAAATAGAACAGGCTATATTTGATCAAAACTGTTCTGAGGTAATAAATCAAAAAGTAATATGATTGTTGATTTTATTGTTTGAGGTTTGGAATCAAATTTAGGAAGAAAAGATGAATGTAGGTGTGAACACCATTTTCTATCAATTGTTTCATCTCAGGAGGATCTTGAGTTCTCTTTCTATATAAGAGCAGCAGGGTTCCATTGAGAAAAAGCTGGTATAGCATGCTAGCTATGTATACAAACCTGGGAAATCAACACAGAATGTCCAAACATTACTTTGATTGAAGTTTCCTTTGAGTGAACTACTACTCAGTGAATAGTTTGATTCTTTGTCCACCTTTGTTACACATCCAGGGTTACAGTTGGCCAGAGATCACTTCTTACCTGGGACACCATGGCCAGAGTTCACAGTGAATGAACCAATGTCTTAAAAGTACAATTTCTAATGATTGTTTCCTTCCACTTGCTGAAAAGGATCCTTAAAAAATGGAGCAGATGGTTCCATAAAGCTTCATCTGTGCATCCATAAATAACCCCCTGCACACTACCAAGAAGTCTCCTCACCTCTTTACAGGTCCCAAAGGATTTGTGTCTTCCGGGGTTGAATGTCATCTGTTCTCTTTCAATCATGTTTCTGCAAGAAAGTCTGTGCCAGGTCATTGCCACATGGTGGCACATGAGAGGTGTTGGTGCTCCAGGGACCCAGGCCCTGCCCCATTCATCTGCACAGCAGGAGCACACTGCACTATATTCCCTGCTGATGGAGTCTTGGAGATAAAGTCCAAACAAACCAAGGTAATAAGGGAATAAGAATGAATTTGAGACCTCAACCATTTGAGATTTCGAAATGCATACCTTGCCTTACTCATACTAGTATTCTGTCTTTTTTATTACCTACTCTGTGAAACAGTTGGTTTCTTTCAAGCTATGCCAATATTAACTTTCCTCTATGTAACAAGGAAATAAAGCTTCTGGTTTACTAGTCTGGTAGTTTTTTCTGTTATTGTTGTTGGGTTTTTTCCTCTTTCCATTAAACTTTTTCATTGTCATGTTCAAATAGAACTTCCTGCTTTATATTGGACCCCAAGTCATTAAGGCATGATTGCAGGAGGCAGAGGAGAAATCTCCATTTGGTTGCAAATCTCATCTTGTGAAGGACAGTACTAATATTAAACCAGGTTATACTGCATAAAATTGCCCCAAGACATAAGCCATTAGCAAGGGGGAAGGAAAGGAAGGTGAGGAGTTTGGAAACTCAGGTTTGGAAAGTAAGAGCTTGAATTTCTGTTTCATGTATTTATTGTTTATTCCACCTATGCAGTAATTTTTAACCCCGCCACAGTTGTTGTTGAACGTGATGTATATTTACCCTCTGCAAATAAGTCTTGTGCACCTTTCTTTTCTTATATTGTGTTTTGCATAAGCACTATGAAAATACAGCTATGCACTCCAGTGCCATCTATGCTAAACAGAAATGCAAATCACTGCCCTAAGGGCAATTCAGAGGAACACTGAGTACTGTAAACTTTTTAATCATCATCTTGTTACTTTTATGATTAGCAACAATAATTAGTACCATTAGCAATAACTGCATGTGGTTTTAATTCAGCAATATCTACTGCTGATGAGAGAAAGGGTCAGGATGCAGTACTTAGAAAAACAGGAATGATTGTATGAAAAGAGAGCAATGAGGTTTTAGCATTCAAATCACTTTCATGTTGAGATGAAGTTGAGAAATTCTGTAAAATGGTTAGATTTCTAAAATGCAGAGCAGGCCTGTGGGCAAAACGAGCATCTGCATCATGGATATGGATCTGGTTCTGTCTGATTTGTCCCAGGACTTACTTGTTTTCTATATCCTGGCTAAGGGCCCAGGTGTAATTCAGGAACAGACCCAGTGATGTTGACCCAGGAGTTAATCCAGCTGTATTCCTGTTCATAGGAGTAAAAGAAGGAGTAAGAAATAATTTTTCAGTATTAATGGAGTTCAGAGATATGCACTAAATTTGCACCTCTGAGACACGACTAAATTAACCTCCATTTTGAGCCTGTCCCTCCTCATCAAATAGCTTCTCTTGACATTTCTACTGAAGCTTGAGGTTTGATCTCTTCTGCTGAATTTAGCTCAAAAGCATTCAAAATACCAGGTGCTTCAAAAGTAGATGCTGTCAAAAATGAGACTTTTGACTCTCTTCCTTCTGACTACCCGTCACTTGCAGGTTCAGAAGGAGATCTGTGCTCAGGTTTTCCCAGTTCATCTCTAAAATTTAGGTGCAATTTTAATTGCCTTGCTCGTTCTTAGTTCATTTTGTTCCTGATTCCCCATGCTGTTCAGTAATAGTTTTGCAATGGCTGTGTTAATTCATTCTGCATAATTAATCTTGCATAAATTAGCAGTGTAGAAATTCTGAGCTGTGACTGGGCTAGTGAGGAAGGTGTATTCAGTGCTTCATGGAGGAGAGAGGCAGCTCCACACAAGTCTCTGTCCCAGCTCCTTTGGGTACCTATTTTAGTAGATGAATCACTAGCTTTTCCTCTCCTTTGAGTAGAAAGAGCCTGGATGACTCATTACACCAGGAAAGTGCTTAAATGTTTGATATCCTGATTAAGCTCATCCCTGAAAATCCTTCAGAAACAGGTAATTCCAGAGACCAACTTGGTTGCCTCATTTTGGAGACCCAGAGGGCAGTACTGCTGGCTGCAGCATCAGGGCATCCCTGGGCTGTCCCCAGCAGGCCTGGCCCTCACCTGTGTGTGGCAGGAGGTGGAGCTGCAAGGGCCTCATGCCTGGCCCTGGTACCGATCCAGTTGAGCACAACCCCAGCAGCTGAAACATCGAATCCCTCCCCAGTGCTCCCAGACTTGGAAGCTCCTCCTGGATTACGAGGGGTGGGTAGAAAGACTCATGTGCTGCTGCAGTACAGGATTATTCTTTTCTTTCTTCTCAGCTTCACTTTGTAAACTCTTCTTCAGGCGGGAGCAGAAACCATTTTGTTAAATTTATTGCTTACTAAATATAAAAAGGAAATTTGAGGTTGCAGTTGGTACACAGACTCTCTGAAGCCCCATTTCAGCCATGCTTTCAAACATGTTTCAATGTCCCTCATGCTGAAGGTCTCCAGCATGTTCCTGGGAAGGCAGTGGGAAACAGTGATTCCTGCTGTGGGGCTGGCAGAGGCCATCAATGGGGCAGGCTGTGCTGGCTTCCCTGCCTGTCTTGCTGCTCTTATAGAATTAGCTGGCTGCAAAAGGATCTCTCCAGTCCCAGGTTGTTTTTTTTTCATTGTGGCAATTGTCCCAGATGTCTTAAACTCACTGAAACCCCCAAAATCTGCCAGACTCATCTGTTCTTACTGCTTACATCCCTTCAGGTGTAGGTATAGTCTGTTAAAGCTGCCTGGCCTTTGTATGACTTCTGCTCCAGTGCCACTCATCACAATCAGTTCCTTTTTGTTCCCAATACAGTGCAGATAATTGCTCTTCTACAGCCCACACTGCCTTGAAGATTTCAGCTAAGAGCTCTATAGAAGCATTTCAACATCCAAAGCAATAAGAGAGCAGTCAACAGTGCTGCTGCTGAGATACCCAGCCCCTCCTGGACCTGTTGCAGGCTCTTCAGCTTGCTGAGGACCCCAGGCCAACCTGAAATAAAACTTCATCATGGATGAACTAGCATATATCCAAACTACTGTGCAGCTTGACAAGTAAACAGACATTTGCCATCCAAGGTTAGACCCTGTGCATGTCTACTTCACACACATTGTTACTTTTCCCCCATTTGGCTTTTGGAAACAATTGTTCTGCTTGATTAGCTCCCAGCTGAATTTAGGAAATGGAAGATATGATTTACATTTCATTTTAAAGATGGTTCCCTGGCAGGTCTGCAAACAGCCTCACCCAGGTGTCATTGAAAAACAGCATTTGGGGAGAGGTGGCTGAGCAATTTCTGTTCAAGCCTTTTTTTAAGAAAGATGCAGTTCTCAGAAAACAAAATAATTTCCAAGAAGTTAATTTTTATTCTGAAAAATAAAAATGGAATATTTTACAATCATCTTAAACTAAATATTAACACTTTTGCCAAAATGTCCTGAAGCATTTCATATGGTGTTTTTATGAGCCAGAACTTCCTTACTGCTGCACATCAGCCACTGACCCACAGCTCAGGGCTGCTGCTGGAGCTGAGCCATCCCTCAGCTCCTCTGCTTCCTGGCCAGGGGCTCTGGTTTGTTCTGGAGAAGGGCCAGAGGTGGGGCTGGGACCTGTGGGAGGGCAGGAGCGTGGGCCCTGGGATCTCTGAGGCTTTCTGCCACAGCACTGCTGGGCACTGAGCAACCAGGGGCAAAATTAGCAGGATCTGCCTCAAAGCTGGACTAATCACATATTGAAACTTGTCCAATGACTCAGATTACTAATATTTTCTTTTGCTCAAAGCAGGACCTTTGGAGGATGTGCTCACTAGAGCACAAAATCCTTTGGTCCAGATTAGCAGCATTGTTTCCAGGGCCAGCAGGTTTAGGAAGCCAAGGCTTTTCTAGTGGGAGTGGAGAAAGCTGCACTAATGCAATCTGCAGTCCCTCAGGAAAATGGAGTTAATTCATTTTAGCTTGTAAAAAAAAAAAATATTGAATTTCAATTCCCAAAATATTTTGTTTATTTTGTCTTGGCTGTTGTAATCCATCTGCCTTCAGATTGCAACACAGGATTTGCTCTCAGTAATCTCTCTGTCAAACCCATCACAGTGATTTACACCTCTGCCGTTCCCATCCACTTTATCTCCCTGGAGACCAAGGGGCCAGTTCTCTTCCCATGATGTGGCTTTTTTTGTTACTGAAAATTATCTCGGAGTGTGGTTCTGGTACAGAGCATGCTCCCTGCCACTCCAGAGGAAAAGCTTGGAAGGTCTGCAGCCAGGAGTGAACCCTGGCAGCAGGTAAAGCACAATTAGTGACTTTGTGTGAAACTCTTCTCACTAAAATAGCAGAGTTTAAGAAGGCAAACATGAATAAGAAGAAAGCATTTTTCTTACTGTGGCAAATCAGTCGAAGAGGTTGTCTCCAACTTTATAATGCTCTAGATGTTGTTTCTAAGAAAAACATTTTAATCTCTTGTGCCCAGCTAAATGCACCTGATAGACGATATCTCCTGTCGCTGGTCCGTGGAGATAAAAGGACTTTACTGTTATGACCAGTAATTCTGTTTCCACTAAAAAGGCATCAGAATTATTCATGGGAATAGAAATATAGACACAAGTTGCTATGAATGGAGCAGATGTGGCACGTGGGAGCTGAGCTCCTGCTCTGCAGAATTGATTTTTGGTGTCCCAGAGGAGTAAGAGTTGCTCTCAAGGGACATTGCTTCGGAGGAGGAGCTGGATCCTATGTTCCAGGGGTGAGCAGGGAGTGTAGAAGCTGGGGCTGATTTCTGCCACCCCCAGCTCTACGGTCTCAGTCTTTTGCAGAGTCAGCTGAGCTGGCAGCATAGATGGAGAAGGTGCAGGGCACACGCACCCAGTGATGGTTGTAAAGGCTCCTGACACTTCAAAATGTTTCCAAGAAACTCAGGTGCTATTATTTGCCATTCTTTTTGTGCCTTAGGTCATGCTGGTTCCAAAAGCAGAGGAAGACCTAAATGAAAAGCACCAAATGAATGGGGAGGGGGAAAACTGGATAAAAAGAGGAACATATACCAGGCAGTTATTTGAAAGCCTCTGATTTGTATAAAAGGGCAGCCTTTGCTGGAAGAAAATAAGTATTGTTAAGCATCATTCAATTCACTGCCTTGCCAAATTGCTCATTAGCACACACTAATAGGGCAGTGCTCCTCACAACTTGCCTATAACTTACCTACATTTTTTCTTACCTCCTTTCTCTGTCAGGTTTTGTCTAAATGAGTCTGTTTAGTTCAGGAGCCTTGTACCTCCTCGTGATGCCTACAGAGTCTTACTAGACCTACACTGCAGAATAATCACATCTCAACTTATAATATCATTTAGTTTTGGACCTATTGCTATTCCCTTATCTAAAGCAATGACCATTTTCTGTGCATAAGGAAATGTGCTCTCCATTTCACTGATGCTGGATCATTGCTTTCTATGAGTAATGAGAGCTTTAGCACGGCTGATTTCTTTCCAAACAGCTTGACTTATTATAAAGATGCTGTAGAAACCATGAAATCTATTGTTGATGAGAAGTGAAAAGGGAACATACAGGGTAATATCAACACCACTGTATTTATTGTTTGTGTAAAAGGAATCTTTCCAATACTGTGTGCTTTTAGCTCCTGTCGATGAATGGTTAAATGCTAATGCAGATCCCTGCCTTGCTGGGCACCAGTGGGAGGATGCAATGCCAGTGCCTCTGCCAGGCATCCCACACTACAGCTGGGCTTTGATTGTCCAGGGGATGTTGGAAGGTTCAGGAAGCCTGGTTCAGGCATCTGGAGAGGCTGAGGCTTTGCTGAGCACACTGGGAAGCTGATGCTGGCAGAGTCAGCAGGTGATGGTTGCAGTGTAAGTTGGTGTTCCTCCGTGGGAGATGTGAGCACAGAAGAGATTTTTCATGATGAATGAACCTAAACATACCAAAACCTGCAGATGCTGAGTGTATCAGTGTGTTGTTTGCTGGGCCTACACACAAACTCAAGGTGTAACTACGTGTGTTGGCTCCTCACACTCCTGCAGGCATCACTGGACCCTAGGGACCCCTGAGCAGCTGTTACTGAGCCCAGGATTCCTGCTGCATGGATTTGCAAACCCATGTAGCTGCGTTCCACGTTGATGGTTTCAGCCCCTCTCCTGTGTTTGTCAGCCTTCCAGGTTCATCTTTCAAAGACAAGCCTCAACTTCTAGCACCATCCCTCCAGCCAGCAGGTGTTTCATGGACACCTTGTCCCCGTGGTGTGCTCAGGGCTCTCCACTCTCAGGTCCTTTCCTTTACAAGAAAAAAAAGGAGTGAGCTCTTTGTCCCCAACTTGAAGTTTTGTATTTGAACAGAAAGATTTTATTTTGGAGTTTGGTAGCTGCTGGGACAGGTGTGGGTTGCTTGGGACACAGCTGTGGTAGGAGGTCTGAGTCCCTCCCCTTCCAGTAGATCCAAACCTTCCCTACTTCCACAACTCCTACCACATCTTGAAGATACAATGTTGACAGAGAAATGGATTTTATTTGTTTGCTACTCTACAGTTTGTATATCACAAATGCTTTTAAATACCAAGAATTAAATTTGTCAAAGTACAGAGCCCTCATCTATGTTTCCTATCTCTTATCTCTTTGAGGCATTTCAGTTATTGTGAAGTGAAATGCCACCGTTCCTTCCCTTCCCTGCCTGCCCTTATTCCTTTCCAAGAATGAGCCTGTAATTCAGTTATTGAATAATAACTATCACATTTCCTCAGAGCACCAAACTTATTTATAGCTTTGCCCCTGGGTGGGAAGAAGTGAGGAGCTGCTGACAAAGCCCCAGATATCTGTTTCATCAAATTTCATTTTAAAGAAGGAGCATCTTCATTTGCTTTTGTGATCTCCAAAGCAGTGCAGGAGTGGAGAGGTGATGCTGCAGGCCATGCAGGCTGCAGCACCAGGCTTTGCCTTTGCCAAGCCAAACCAACTATCTGGGGCCACCACTGGGCTCCAGCACTCAAATTATAAAGATTCAAATCTGTGCCCAAAATCAGGGCTATCACAAAGAGCCAATCTACTTGACAGTGAGCAGGGATTGTGCTGGGTCCCTTGGGTAGAGGATGTCCCTCAGACAGATGGAGATTTGAGCAGGGCACCCTCTACAGAGCCTGGGGGCACCTGGGGATCACATCCTTCCCCTTACATTCAGTCTTAACTTAAACTTTGAAGGCCTGAAGAGAGCTTCAGTGTTTCTGTCACTGATTACAAACCAGGGGTGAGTTGCAAGTGTTTTAGCATCAGTGGAAACATCTGCAAGAAATAATCTAGCAGGGTCAGAGTCTCCCCCTCTTTATCGACATTTCCTGGATAAACTCAGGTATTTGTGGATGTGATTTTTTCTTTGAAGTTTTGAAAATGGCTCCAAGGACTTGATTTGTTCTGGTGTTTAATATTTTGGTGGCCTAGGGTGGCAGTTTGGCACCCTGTAAAACTATGAGCTCCCTGCTAAGGGTGAGAGAGAGAGTGCAAAAGGCAGAAATCACTTCCTGGGGAGACTTTAACTGGCCTAGAGGGTGATTGAAAGACCTGTTTAATTTTGTCTCTCTGGCTGAATTATTGCTGGGGAGATGAGAAATTTTTGTCTTGATCTTCCCAGGTCTGGATTGTCCCTCTGTGTCCACTCTGTGCCAAAAATTAGGGTTATCACAGAGCCCATCTACAGAGATTGACAATCACTTTCTTGTTATGCTGCTATTGAAGTCTGCATGTGTCTTCCTTCAGGGACTCCATAAATAAGCATAATAATAAACAGAAATATCCTAAGTGAAATATAAAGTCAAATTTACTACTCAGAATGTGCAGGTCTAACAGGGCTTGACTCACGCTGGGGAGAATGAGGAGGAGGAGAGCTGTTACTGCTGGTATTTTTTTGTTTTGGCATACAGAAAAATTGTTATTTCTCATAACAAACAGGTGATGATACTCTGAGATGGTGCAGTGTGTGAATGTCTATGCTACTCATCATCTTGCTGACTGAAAGGAAAGGACTGTGTGGAGAAGTCAAGTGACTTTGACCCTGCTGTAGGTACATAGTAGTTGTCCTCCAGGAAGGAAACTACATTCTCTTACACTGGTCTGCTGTGACCATAACACAAATGAGCTGGAGACACTCCACCAACAAGCTCTGTTGTAAATTGATATTGTTTCTGCAGAGAGCAGCTTCATCCTGAGCACTCGTCCTGAATGCATACACACAGTAATCAGTTACTGTAGTTCTGGGTTTCAGTAGCTTTAGGGGGAGTTTGGTTGCCTGACTCCAGTGCTCATTCTAAGCACAGTTTTTGCTTTAGTGCACAATTGCAGATAATTGCCCAAAGTCCTCTGAAATGGCATCCTCTATGTGTCAAGCTGAGGCTCATCACATGAATTATTTCCTAGTCCAAATCTGTGATGCTGTATTGCCATAACAACACCATGGCCAATGTGAAATGGCATGATAAAAGAAACACACACACCCCGACAAACTGATCTGGAGGTACCTCGGTGAGACATTACCTTGATTAAGCATTTCTGGGAATCAGGTACAGAAGCTGGGCAAGAGTGCACAGTGTGTCTCTTGGCTTGGCCTTTTGATGCTCTCCCAGAGTACTATTAAGCCAGGTGTTGAGTGCTGTATCACACCAGCTCCCTGCAAAGCAATCCAATAACAAAGGCACAAAAGCAGCAGCACGGTGGTAATAAACACAGTTACCAGTTACCTGAGCTACTAAGAAGAGAAGGAGATGACTCCTGCTCTGATTGCTGGGGAATAGAAATGAAATGTCTGCTGAGCACTGGGGGAGCAGCAGGGTGACAGCACAGGCCCTGGACATGCTGTGGGGACACTTTGCCCCTTCCTACTCTCAAAGCACCAAACTTGTAACTCCTACTGGCCTGGGCAGTCACACAGGGATCTCAGTTGCTGCGTCCTAAGAGTGTTCAGAGAACAGGTGCCCTTGGCTGTGGTAGGGGAAAGTGTTGCTGCTTTCAGAGCACAGTGTCATTTGCAGCTGAGCTGACCATCAAAGGATTAGAACTGAACTGCTACAGACACCAACACTGCAGCTGAACCTGTTTATCTTCCTGCTTGTAGTAGCTCCTCTACTTAAACACAACAAAGGAAGTGGTGTTGGCATCTTGTGGCACGGGGTGCCCAGGGCTGGTTCAGCATCCTGAGATTCCACTGATGAGCTCACTGATTGGAATTTTATTTGCCTCAAAAGACAATTTCATGGTGAATAGCCCTGGCTAGGATGGGGGGAGACACCTTGATTGTACCTTGATTGTACTAATGGGTACCTGGCTGGCGAATGAAGGTGGGGAGTGGGGCCTGGAAGGGTTATCAGGTGGAGCCTCCCCTTTTCTGAGAGCCACCATGGAAGGCTGAAACAAAGTCCCCTCCAGGCAACCATCTGCAATGGCTCTGGCTAGGCTGGGGAGACACCTTGGTTGGACTGATGCTAATGAACCTGGCTTCTGCAGCAGCTGACTGACAGCTCCCCTTGGGAACAAAGGAATTTTGGGGTATATATGGCTGTCCATTCGGTGGCTGCTTTGTCCTCCTGACCCACCACCATCTCACATCAGGCCCCATCCAGGAGCCAAACACCATCCTGGAGAAAACTCACTGGGCAGCTGGAGCCCTGCTGCTGACTGTCAGTCTCTCTCTCTCATTCTTTCTTTCCCACTTTCTTACTCATTTCTCTCCCAGCTCTCAATCTCTCTCTCTCTTCCTCTCTTTTAGCATCTTCTCCTTTTCCTCTCTCTCTCTTTTGCCTGGCAACATATTCCCCATACTTTCACGGGTTTCTATCATTTTCCTTGTGCCAATTGTCAAATAAAAGTTTATGTTTGCACCTGACTCTTGACTTTGTTCTCAGGGATCAAAACCAAAAAAAATAATTTAATGTTACTCTTGACTGTAACCACACCAGATCTGGGGGCTGGGTTGTCACTCTCTGCTGGCTGCTAACCTGGGGGGTGAATGGAGCTGGGGAAGCCCTGGAAGCAAAGAAGGGGAAGGGAACGTTTGCAGTTTCTGTAAAGGTTTGGTGAGATCAGCTGAGCTGAAGTCAGTGGCCCTGCTCTGTAGCAGAGGCAGTCTTGGGCACAGCTGTTTCCCAGCATGGGGTGACCTTGCTGGGGCCACAGTGCCCCCAGAGAGAGCATCAGTGTCTGTGTGAGTGCTCGTGTGCACAGCAATCTGGCCATGGGGTATTGCCCCCTGTGGCTTGTGGGGTATTGCCTGTACCAGCAGACTGTGCAACCAAGCAAGAATCCAGTCTAGCAGGTGCCTGTTTTATAGAACAAGACTTTTTGCATTGATCTGTAGCCTCTGGGCATAGCTGGTGGCCAGCTCTGGTCCTCTGAGCCAACTCTGCTCCTCTTGTCTCCTTTAGTACTCCCTTTCCTTACCTTTGAGAAAGTGGAAACAGAGTTGCTTTGTCCTCTCTGGAAGCCGGTGTAGATAAGAAACGAGGTTCCTCAGCTCACTAACCACAGTAGCTCCAGCAGTTTAAGTGCTAAAAAGCAAAAAACATTTTTTTAAAAAAATGTGCAGGAAATTATTATATCTTTGTAGCATATTTTTACTTTAAATTTGAGCTTATACAGGATGAAAAGTGTGAAGGTGATATGGAAGAGGAGATTTTACACTGTGGCAAGCTGTCTTTGAAAGGTGAACTTTCCAAATGAGTGGTGTAATACCCAAAGGTCTCAGGGTTACCCACAACAAAGTTAGTTTCTTGCATCTGAAGACAGGTGGGACATTTGAGAACAAGTTCAGAAGAGCTGCTTCCTCCTGTCTCTTTCCTGAGAACCAAACCCTGCTTGCTGGCACTGCTGATTGACTGTATCAGACAGCAGTGCAATTCAGATGAAAGATTACCTGACATTTAAAATATCTGTAAGTTTAATGTAACAGGTAAAGACTGTCTCGCAGGGATACTCTATCTGTGGAGTCACAGTTTTACGAGGTGATTATAACACAAGCAATTGTCTGCCATGTGGAGCATGTGCTAAATGATATCTTGAATGATAATGATGGTTTGCTTGGCAGCCTGACAGGTCTCTGATCCATTTATAACTGCACAGGAACTGGAGTGCAGGAGCTGCTGCCAGATGGCACTGGCAATACATGGGGTGAAAATCAGCACCCTGCAGGGAAACAGGCAGCGTTTGGTGGTCAGCAGGTGCTGGGGCAGGGAGCTGGCTTAGAGACCTGAATTCCTGCTGCTGGGTTCCTGCTGTGCTGCTGGCTGGGGCTGAAGCTGGGCCACCCCAGCTCAGGGGTCTGGCTCTCCCTGGTGTTTTCATAAGAGCCTTCCAGCATGGTTTAGACACTGAAAAAAATACCTGATGAGCACTCTTTTAATAGTTGTCACTGTGTCACTTCTACCTGCACCAAATCACATTAGATGTGAGAGCATTAGAGCTAATGAATTGGACAAATCTGGTTTTTCTTTAACAAATATCTATTTATTGCTTGGTTTTATTACAGGTTTTGTTACATCCTATTGTCACCAACTATGGATTTGGACAAAATTTTTTTACTAAGCAGAAAAAGGTAAACTTTGCAGCAATCTTATTATCCTGAACAGGAACACAACCATGCATGTGCATCAGGAGCAAATGCTTTTGTGGTTTTATCCCTGCTTGTTGAAGAGGCAGCTGGGATTTCCTGTGGTGTGTTCAGCAAGCAGTGCTCAGCACCACCTTGGAGCCTGTAATCAGGCCTGTCCCTCTGGCCTGATGTGGAGCCTGCTCTCCTGGCTCTTACTCTCTGTAATTATTTTCACACCTCTTTGTGGATGGGAAGACCTCGTTTTGTTAACTCCCTTTTGCCAGTCAGAAAAAGCTGCAGAGCTGCTTCAGCTCAGGGCTGTGGGTTTGGGAGGCATTGCCAGGAGCCAGGGGTGGGCAGGGAGGAATGATTTTTCATCCAGATGCAGGCAGTACTTATTTTTTCCCCTCAAAGTTTCTAAGTGTTTCTAAGTGTTCCTAGAACATGTTCCATGACCTGAGGCTGCTCTTCATTTTACCATTCCCTCGCTTGCTGAGGAGCTCATCATTTCTGATATTCATACTTACAAAAAATGCCCTTTAGCCCAGGCAGTTCAAACCAAATGTTTCCCACATTATTGCACAGTCCCCAATATGCACTGTCACTGCTTCCAGCCCCAGTTCTTTTTTGGATAATAATTGGACCCAATGGAGTTCCAAGACTTGGTGTATAATGGAAAATAGTCTGAAACAAATTGGAAGAAAATGCATTTAACATCAATCTTCCCCTCAGGTGTAACACATGCTCTTTCTGCCATATCTCATGATGAATAGTGATACAGGACACAGCTAAGATGTGAGACCACACTGGCAAACAGTTTCCTTCTGTTCCAATGGCAGTGCTAAATGATGGCTGTTATTTTCATGCCAGGTGATCCAGAAAGCCTCTAGTGCAAAATCTCTGTCTGTAAAGTAGAGGAAGTATTACATCCAGTGAAATACAGATTCTGAGAGATCATGATGTTTTTTTTCTGAATGCAGAAGAAGGAAAGTAATTTTCACTAATTTAATTTCAAATTTATGTTCTTCTTAATATACCTACCAATCTTTTAACACTTGTTCAATGTTTTCTTAGGAGTGAAAACCTCTTGATGGAGAGCTTGATTATTTTGTATCTCTATATACAGTTTTGACTAAGCCTTTGGAAATAATTTTTCCGATCTTTATTCTCTTGTGGTGCAGAGGAAAAGTCAATATTATCATTTCATAGCAGAAAAGTAAAATATTTGTTACTGAAATTCAGGGAAATCCCTTTTCCCCCTTTTTTTTAATTTTTTTTTTTTTTTTTTTTTAAAGTAACACTAAATATTAGCTAGGTAATGAGAGGGAAATGGTAAAATGCACAAGAGCTGCTGTTTAATCCAGTCTCTACTGCCTGACCAGTCTTCAAAACATCAGGAAGCAATTTCATGCTGAAGCCTTCTTGTTACTTTTATGGCTCTGGCAATCTGAACTGTAAATAAAATCAGAAATGACAGATGTGAAAGCTTGCAGAATAATTGCTCTCAGGGTAGAAAGCTGGTAACAGATTTGGTGTTGATCCTGGGAATTTTCTGGTGTGGTTTTGCAAGCCTGACTGATACCTTGTGTTTGGGTATTCTGGTTATTTTGGATGGCCTCATAGAAGTTGGCCTGAAACATACTTAGAAAGAATTGTATCCCATGAATGCTTTCATGAGGATGTAGGGAGTAACTCCTGGGCCTCTGGCACAGCCCTAATGTGCAGCAGGGGATGCAGTAAATGATCCATAACAGGGGGGATGTCACAGACTCAAGGGAGTGCCAGAAGCTGCAAGGATCAGATGTGGCAACACTTGAGATTTCCTGATACTCTATTTTACTATCGAACATCCCCAGTGCAGCTGGTTTTGGGTTGGTTTTGTTTTGGTTTTTTGCTGGTTTTGTTCTCCAAGGGCAGATTTCCATCCTTCCTTCCACACCTGGAGCTCTGTGGCAAGTGCTCCCACCTCGTGTCCCACTGTCTGGGCAGTTATCCCTGCTTTCAAGTCTTTAAAACCATAAAGCTCAGCATCTAGAGACATAAAGTGTAAGAAGAATAAATGACAGATAATAAAGATATGAACATTAAACAGAATGGTACTGCAAGGTGACACACAGATTCTAGAAAATCCCAAATGAAACAAAAATAGGCTCTGCAGCTGATGTGGGTTACTCTTAAGTATTCCCCCATCCATTTGCTCTTTGTCTGATCTTGGTACAATGAAGTTTGGGGCTGTTGTTCAGGTTAAGTTGTCCAAAGCCCTGTGTGTGGCTGACACCTCTGCTGGGGCATGCCTGGCACCCAGGGCTGGGAGCTCAGTGCAGGATCCAGACACACGTCCTGCCTGTGGGCACTTACTGGTCCATTGAGGGCTGTCTCCAGCTTGTCTTATAAGCACTTGCATGTTAACTGAATTTGGTGCAATGCTCAAAGGAAGCTCAGTTGTTTATAGAGGAGTTAAAAAAGTGAGTGGGACAGTTTTGAACTTTCTGATCAAATTATTTCTGTGTCCACACATCTCCTCTGTTTGCAGCCTCTGCCACTTAAATTTCTCTTCCGTTACTTGAGATTCTGTTTTGATTTAAAATCTGTTTTGACAAGCAGTTTGTTTGGCCACTTCAAGAAATAAGGAATTCAGCTTCCCCCCAGATGGCTTTTTGCAAAGAATAAAATCATATTTATGACACTGAATTAAAATACTGAAGACATGAATGACTGTGAGTAAAATAGCCACAAGTCTCATTCACAGCCTTGCAATCTGCTGCTCAGCAGAGTACCTCTCACTTCTTCCACTCTTTCAGATCAGTTGTTTATTTGCTAACTGCTTGGACACTGTGGGAAAAAGACAGAATAATTCCTCTGGGTCAGCCTGGGAGGAGGGCTCCAGTGCAGCCCCTGACCAGAGCTGGGCTGCCATGGGCCACAGGGCAAGCTCTGACTCTTGGACATGCAGGGGCACCCACCCCACTGTGTGGGTGCTGGAGGGAAAGGTGGTATTTATCCCCCTGCAGTGCCCTGCATCCCTCACACAAATCCCTCCTTTCCGGGCATTAGGGTGCTGAGGCTGGATCAGCCTGGGGTGCAATGACATTTCAAAATTTTAGTGGTTTTTCTTCATACCAAATAAGAGAAGCAACTAGGTTGTGATTATTAGTAAATACAAACTTTTAATTTTGTTGTTGTTGTTTGGTTGTTTGTGGTTTTTTTTTCCTTGTGCTGGGGCTCATGGGAATTCCTCCAAGGAAATCCAGTGGCATCTGTCATAAAGATGGATAGGGAAACTGAATTTCTGCCTTTTCCCTGGACTGTAGAGGTGTTTGTTTATCTCAGTAGGGATATCTCAGTAGGGATATGTTTATCTCAGTAGGGATGAAGTGATGTATATTTATACATTTCTCATGCTATGAATCTTTGTTCTGTCAATGAAAGGGCACACAGCAGGTGGGTTTGCAAAGTCCTTTTTGGAGGCTGACAGTACCTACAAAGAGATCCCTGGGGCATTCCCACTGCGTTGGTTTGCAGTGTGTCACACTTGGTCTTGACAAACTGGATGCAGATTCTCTGAAGCAAGGAGCAGTCTGTGTTTGCTCTCCAAACTGCTGACTCAGCAGCCTTTCAGCCCTCACTTATTCCTGGGTTTATGGGGACAGTGCTCTTCCTTTAATGTGAGCTGTGCTTTAGCTGTAATAACTAAATAAAAAAAGTGATTTATGTTCCCTCTTACATGATCGTTTTCCTAGCAGGGATACTGGCTTTGTGTTCCTCTTTGATGTATGCAGAAAGGTCTTTCCAGCAGCACACCACCAGTGGTGCCAAGTTACGGATTCAAAACCCAATGATACCAGAATGAGAATTTTCTGTACTAAATTAACCTCCAGTCTTGGCCATAGATGCTGGTCTGGTGGGGAGAAACTCATTAGGAGCCAAGGGAAAAGAAAGCCCAGGTTGAGCTGATAAAGAAATTATCCAGTTATTTTAATATTATAAAAAAATAGGTGGTTTTCTGTAGCTTCACCTATAAAATAGATGAGTTGCTATAGATAAATTTTCAAAAAGAAAAAAAAAAAAGTTTAACACATTGCCACTGTAGAAAGTTTTCTCTAAAAGAGTGAGCAGAGGACGTTAGTGGGCAGCTCCAACAGACTGCTTCTGGCCACAGAGACACTTCATAAATAAGCTTATTATAAAGATTTAATCCATGATGTAGTGGAGTGTCTGTGTGATTTATTTTTTGCAAAACATGTTTTCTTGCTTTTATACTTGCTAACTCCATAGTTAATTCTGTGGATGTTACTTGGAAGCTTATGGCAAATAGAGGAGCCTCTGCCAGGGAACAGTCAGCACCACTTCCCAGTAGCAAAGCATTAAATAGTAAAAATGACAGTACACAACCCTTTAAGAAAAACATCACTTGTTTTTTCTGCCATAGTAGCTGCCATTGTTTGTTTTCACAAATTTGATTAAGTTTTAAAGGACCATCAATCACATCCCTCAGGCTATCTCATGCACAGGGTGTAGTTTGATACAATGGGAATAAGTACCAATGTGTGGCCAAAACATCCATCCTGAGCGTGGTTGTGAGAGTGGAGGTGAAGAATGTTATTCATTGTAACTTGGAGAGATTTCAGATCTCTTGGAGATGCACTGTCTAGAAGAAAACAGCTGAGAAACTAAGGCATTTCAATTATATCTAGTCTCAAAGTGCTAATAGTTACTAGGCATCAGATAAATCTGATTATTTGTCAACCATAAGAGCAAAGTATTGGCAAACTGGTACAAAATGTCAGTTGAAGTTCACTGTGGCATTAAAAGTGAGAGGAATGCAAGTGAAATCCTGTGTCTGCTTATTTTCTTTTTTCTTTTTTTTTTTCTTCTCTTTGCTGAATCTCTCCATTTATTATTCTCTACTGAATGAATGCTTTCTTTGCCACACCAGAACTTGTTACCATCTTTTCAGAAACATTCACAACAAAGAGGTAAAATGAATGGCAACTAAAAGGTGCCAAAAGCCTTCTTTTAATTTCAAACAAACTGTGGTAATTCAGGTATCTGCATTTAGAAGGATATGAAAGGAAACTCAGGAGAGGAACAGATCTGGTTTTTGCCTGTTCTGTCAGTATTGTGTACAATTGTTGAACATGAAGAGTAACTAAGAAATGAAATATTCCCCTCCAGCCCATAGAGCATGCCCAGCACAGGATATCAGTGACCCACCACTCCTTTCTGTTGTCAGCTTCCACCCAGCATTGGTTTGTTTGGTTTTAGTTTTTTGGTTTGGTTTGGTTTCGGTTGTTGTTGTTTGTTTGTTGGTTTTTTCTTTTCAGAGTGATTGTAATTTGTTGCCTTAATTTCATCTTAATTTCTGCTAAGATGAAACATTCCTCCTCCTATTGTACAGGGAGCTGTAATAGGGCAGGTTTCTCCCCATCTATTTTGCTAGATTTTCTCAGGCATTTAGATTAAAAATATAATTGCAAAATCTTTTTAGCTCAGGATTATGTTTGCTGGTAGAAAGTATCAGTACACACAGTAGCACAGCGTGCCATCAAAATTTGATTTGTTTTTCTTGGGTGGGGGGAAATTTTAATGCTGTCCTATTTTAGTCCTATTTCTTTGAGAAAGGCAACTGCAAGCTCTTGCATCAGATTGTCTTCATCTGCTCCCATGGGTGCGGAAACCCAGACACCCCAGCCGAGGTGCAGAGGAGCAATGTGTGTGAGCAGGGCAGCTCCTGCCCAGGGAGGTACACCAGGACTGCTACACCTCCCTCTTGATTCACAGGTTGTCTGTTCTTTTTTAAGGCTTCCACAGTTCATCTGCTGTGTGTAATGTAATAAATTGACAGCCAGTTTGGATGTTGTGGTGGTCATGCTGCAGGATACCACAGATGCTCTGGATTTGTTACCCAGAGGTGAGAGAATTGGGCTTCTGATCCACGGGCACAGCCAAAACCATCCCCTACCTGCAGGATCTATTTCATCTCTTCATCTGCATTCCATTTACTGGTTTGGTAGAAATGAGAATTATCTCCATCATGGGTTTTCTAATTATCTAGGCACCAGGAGCAGCCTACACCTTCCATTTCTGTCTTGGCAGAATATGTGCCCCTGTGTAGAGTTTTGTGTAGAATGCAAAGATTAACATTTACATAACTTTGTAAAGAATTGTCTTACTTGAGATACATCTTTTTTACCTAGACCTGACTTCTTAGTGTGTAAAGAAAACAAGGGCAAACATTTAGCACTAAATAAATTAGATGCACAATGAACTGAGAGTTCCGTCTGCCAGGACTACTCAGCAGTAACATTTCAGTAACATTAAATGCTCACCAGTAAGTTTACAAATTCCAGTTGTCTAGCAGCTTTCCCTTCAGACAACAGACAAAGAGGGAGGCGAGGGGGCAACCCACCTCTACCAAGGGAGGGACTGTGCCAGGCTTGGAGTTCTTGTTGTGTAATGTATCCATTCATGCATGTTTCTCAGTGGCCTCTTCGAAAGAAAAGCCCAAATGTAGCTGTAAACCAGTATTTAACTGCTATAATGCTTTTCTTCACTCCTACCATAATGGACTAAATCATGAAGAAAGCTCTTCAATGGCTGTAAAAACCTGTTGGTAACCTGCTCCCTGGATCTAGGAGGATGCTCTTTTCCTATCTCTCCTGGGCTGTAGGGCCTTTCAGTACGAGGGTACTAGGAAAGTTCAGGGCTGCACATTTGAAACTTACCTTAATTAGCCCTTAATTAACCATTCTGTATGATTTCACAGAGGGATGTTGCAGCCAGGTCTGGATTAAGGTGCTTTGCCTATAGCAATTTTTCCCTTACCCTCCGTGTGAGAGTTGGAGAGATCCTTCCTGCCCCCTCTCTTCACCTCACATTGTAACTGCTGGTGGTATTGGTTTCCCAGTTTGAGGCTACAGGCAGCAAGCCCAACACTTGCCTGGTGTCTCCTAATAAGGTGGCAGTAAAGACAAAAACCAAGTAAGAACTCATTTATCACCAGCTCTCCCATCTGGGCAAAACAGTTTTTCAGGCTGATAAAATCCAGATAATACTTACCTATGTATGGACATATACATATGCATATAAATCTCTAAAAAAAAATATAAATGTTCAGTTTGGATCAGCAGTGTGAAGAATCCCTGTGGATGGCAATCATCTCACTCTGTGAACTCTTTCCCTGGAATCTTGCTCACTGTGTGGGGCCTTTGTGTCCCTGCCCTCAGGTTCTTCAGTCCCAGCATCAGTCTTAAAATGTTTTCTGCTGGAATCCTGGTATCAGCAGGATATTTAGGTGGCAAAAAAAAAAGATGTGAAACAAAAGGCTGAAAGTGCAAGTTTCACTGACCACAGGCAGTCTATCAGGGAGGGCCCTTTTGGGCAAGATTTGATCATTGTCTGTGCCATGAGCTCCACCACCTTGAGCCCCACTGCCTAAAAGACTCATGGAGCAAAACTCAGCATTTTTGAATACTGAGCTCTAAATATGTACCAGAAGATAGAGATTTGGTGCATCCTCAGACGTAGAACATCTAAAAAACCTTCCCTTTCCAAAGATGTACCTGGAAAACATCCAGGCAGAACCTTTTTGCAGTTTTAATGCTATTTATATATTAATGTTCCCTAGCATTAATATAGTAGGCTAAGTACAGAACATAGCCAGGGACTTCAGGATACATCAAGAATACAGCTGCATGAAAACAACCTTAGGAGCTAATTACAAGACTAACGGGTTAGAACAACACTAAGCTGCCAGAAATCCCTGGGTAGTTACATATTCATAGTGAAATGAAATTCAGCAATTGAGTGGGGAAATGTGGCTGTAATAGAAATCATGCCTGGAATATTCATAGAGAAGTTTATCAAGCAGAGTGTGCTTTGGTGTAGTACCTAGTGTTGTTTTAGGAGGTTTTACCTCTTATATTCTGACACAGAGGACTGGAAATAGCTGGCTCTTTTTTTAGCACAAGGTTAAAACAAGATATTCTTAGGAAATGTTTCCTAATAATTTCTCACTTTTAAAAAAAATCTTCCTGTAAAATAGAAAGCAAAGCAAAGGGGATGCCCATCTTCTAACTCTGAGGAGCCATTCCATGGAAGTTTCTATTTTGTTCAAAAAAGCATTTTTTCCTGATGAATTGAAAAACAGTTTTACCACCTCTACCTGGCGTTGTGCATGCTCCCCAGTATCTCCCTGCTGCTTTTGGGAAAAGGCTTCAAATACAAATGTTTCTTACCAACATCCACAGAGCTTGGGCATCTTTCACTGCCCTAACAATGCCTTCAGCATCACTGGGTCCCCCAAGTCCTGGGGTCAGGTCTTCCAGCCCCTTCCCATCCATGTCAGCCCCTTAGGAGTCCGTGCTCTCTAGTGAGGCTGCCACATGGTGTGCCAGCCAGTCTGCTGGAAAATTCCCATGTCTGACAAGTGCCTTTAAATTTTACCCTTTTTAATGTCTGCATTAGAGCAGAGGCTTCCTTTGCTTTTTGAGGTTTAATGAAAGATTCTGAGTGGGATGTGTGTGTTTCTTTTGTCACTAGGGGAATGCCACCACAGCTAACAGCATCAAATACTCCTTTGGTGCCAGTTTTCAAGGCAGAATCACTTTTCCTTGCTTTCATCCATTCCTTTACTCGATCCCTTCATCTCCCATTTGGTCTCCTAACATCAGTCACAGGAAGAGCACAGCCACAGGGGTTATCTGCCCACCTCCTGCAACGCTGTGTCTTTACTGCTGAGTTTCTGTGTCTTTTAAAGAATATATGAAAAAGGATTGGGATGTCCACAGAGCACCAGCAGCTGAACATTAAATTCAATTAATAGCAGTAAAGATTGATGGTGGCTGAAAAGGATCATTATTTAAGGGCTGTGATAGGAGTCTGTTTTCTCCAGGTGATGCTTAACCTGATAATCCAGAAGGATTTTTTTTCTCTTTTCTGTGAGGAGGGCACAGCTGAGCTCAGCACTGCCAAACATGCCTGTGCTGTACTTCATGAACATGTTCTGATGTACAAACTTTTTCAAGACTTAAGCCCTTTTGATATGGCTTAAGTAAAACTTTTTTCTTCCTGTCCTGAGTGAACCCAGCTCACTGCCCTTCTGCTTTGGTTAGAGTTGCCCATCCCCATTGCTGACCTGGTACTTGTAGAAACGAAGGGAAAGTCAGTCCAGCCAGTAAACCAGAATGCTCTTACAGGCCAAATGGTTGCAGTGAAAGGGAGCTACTACAATAATGTATTTCAGATTCAGCACTTTCTTTTCTGTGTCTGTGTTATTTTGTGAACTGATTTCAGTGAATTCAGTTGTTTGCTACTAGGCATCTACTGGAAAGAGATTCTTAGTCTGTGAATGTTTTCTTCTGAGTGCTTGCTGCAGTAATGGGTCATCCAAGTACCTGGTGATGTACTTGTGCTTGGTGTGAGTGAAACCCCAGCCTGCATCACTGGAGAACTTATAAATCAGTGTGAATTTGGGGCAGGGAGGTTCACTTGTGCAAGACTGAAATTTACAAATATTCTTCCAAATACCCCTCAGACTATGTACTTTGCAGAGATATTGATGTTTCCTTGGATTTACCTCATTTCAGGGTCCTGGAGAAGCCAAGCTCAGCTTAGCCTGCAGAACCCCTGCTCCCTGCCAGCCTGGTGGCCAGCACTAACACGGCCCAGGTAGTCCCTCCTGACAGCCCACAGAGCCACCATGGCTTCAGGGAGAGCACAGAGAACCCAGGGGCTCTTATGTGCTGTTTTGAAATCTGGATCAAAATTTGGCAAAGTATTTCAGTGCTTAGCACTGTGTGAAAGCACAAGCATCTGGTGCCCTCTCCCAGTGAGCAGTGCAGGGAATGACATCTCCAGTAAAGCAGATGGGGGAAAAAAATGTCCCAACCACCACATTGTGACAAATCATGTAACTCTGCTGCAAGCTGTGGGAGGGCTAAATTTAAATCCCTGAGTAAGTGAAGCCCAAAGAGAAGGACAGAAAACCAAGAAAATCCTCCTTGTAGGACACCCATTTGGTACAACACATAGCATAGAGCTATAGCTCTAATTGTGCACCTATACAAAATCCATGTCCTTCCTCAGGCCACCCTCTCTCTGGGGTCTGCAAGTCTTTAGTATGTCCCTTGAGCAGGGACATCTTTAAAAAGCAAGCTGATGAGGAGTGACACCAGGAGGGAGTTTGAGCTCCAATGTGGCCTTTGGAAGCAGAATATTAATAAAGTCCTAATTGCTGATATGCAGTCCCTGGAACTGTGCAGTTCTAGGTGTTCTGTTTCATTTGGCTCTTGGTTTTTAAACTGTGGGCTTAACAAAACACTTCTACCCTAATAAAACAGCATAAGAGTAATATGAAAAAGATTAATTTTAGTGTCCTTGTATGCCTTTTATTGCTGCTGTTGTGGTAATAAGCTGTGCATTATATAGAAATTATTGAGCTCTAGCAAATAATAATGTAAAATATCATGTTTTTCTTTTTCCATTCCTAGAATATCAAACTGCAGCTTTCTCCTGGTGCATTGGTATTCTTCACCCATTTTACCATTCTTTACTCTTTTGATGGACACATCCATTCTGTAAAGGTGTCATATGAGAGAATTTGCATTTGGTGCTGCTGTGGTTTCTGGGTGGGTGAGGGGCCCCCCTGGGTTGCCTCCCCATCCTGCACCCATGGCTCAGTCCCACTCCTGTCCCTTTGCAGGAGGGGATCCCTGGGGGATTTCTCCTTATCACTTGTGTTAGAGTTCTATCCCTCCTCACACACTGCTGTACACTCAGGTACTGCCAAGTAGAGAGAAGAAAGACTCCAGAGCATGAAAGGTATAGAAATTCTGCTGGCAGATGCTGGATATTTTGGCTCACAGCTACACTAAAAATCCCCAGTGCTAGAATAAATGTTTTCAATGAAAGAGCTGAGGTTGGTATTAAATCTTGGTCTAAGCAGTCCTGAAGTTAGAAAAGTCATCTCATCCAGTCAGACCACTTGTTATTTGTAGTCTTGAGCTAAATCCTGCAAATTGGCTCAAGCCCATAACTAAGCTCTTTCTGAAGCTGAAGTAGGTGTCAGAGTGGCTTAGCTGTTCTCCTGTTATCATTTACACCAAATTAGTTGCCTGTCTGGCTGAATATTTTATCCTCTTCCTAGAGCAAGAGGACCCCACTTTAGCACTGCAGTCTTCATGAAATGAACCCTGTGAGACAAGCCAACCCTTTGGTCCATACTGCAGTGATTTCTACCTTTCAATTTTATTTTTCGACCTCAAAAGATGTGAAAAATCCGGTTTAAGTCTGCATTAGTTCTTTATCCTGTGTTTTCTCCCTGAAGTGACAGACCACGCTGTCACAGAGAAACAGTCACAGAGGGTGTGGTGCCTTGAATTAGAATATTTTAGTATTTAAGTTTATTCTGGGCAAATGGATAAACATACCAGTTTTTGATCTCATCAACTCTTTAAACATGTACTCTGTGGAAAGTAAAGAAAAATGTGTTTTAACCTGAAGGACAGTAGAGAGCTGTGATTCATCCCTCACAGAAAATCTTTCTTTTGATTCATGAATTGATGCACTGTAGGTCATCCGGGAAGGTAATTCTGTACTTGGCCAAAAGGCTTTTAATTTAGGAGAAAGTTCTTGTGTTGACAGCACAAATTATATAAGTAATTTGTTTGAAATTAGGACTTCCTCCAAAGTAGTTCATGGCTCAGGAAATTCTCTTTGGCTAGAAGTTTTCTTATTTTAAGAACAGATCACTTCTGTTAGCCAGTGAGTCATGCTGCTCCCTCCAGCTAACAGAGAATTATGTTTGTGATTATGGAGCTATCAGCTCCTTAATGATAAGGATTTTAATTTGGCTGCTTCTAAGACATGCCATGAATAGAAATCACAAGGGCCTCAACTCCTTTTGCACAAATCTTAATTGCAAGTGAAACCTCAGCAACTGGTTCCCAGGAGAAGTCTTCTGTAAGGTACTGCTAATACATACCAGTGAGATCTTGGGGAGATCTGCAGCAGGCTGAGGCTGAGGCTGGTGGAAAGCCATGGGCTAAATTCTGTCTCAGTTCAGTTCAGCTGTGGATCTGAAATGGCTGAGCCTGTGGCACAGCTTTGAGAGGGCAGGAGGGGTGCTGCACCCCAAGCAAGGAGTGGCTGAGCCATGTGTGGGGCAGCCAGGCCAAGCTGCAGGCATCCTCCTGGGGATGCTGGGCTTCCCGGGCACTGCTCCTGCACCACAGCCACTTCCAGTGGTGAGTCACATCAGGATTTGCCTGTAGAACTTTTCTGTCTGGATTTTCATCACTTTGTTATGGTTAAAAAAAAAGAATATAAATAAAAAAATAAAGTGATTAATCAAAAGATCATATAAAAATTAAGTCTGTAGATTATGAACGGCGTATTACAGTTTTTGTCTTATTTCATTCAAATTTTCCATCCTAGTTTGAATTAATTCTGCAACTAATTACCTAGAAATGTAGGTGCTTTTTTTAAGGACTTTTGGGTTTGTTTGGTTTTTTCTACGACAAGATGAAAGTTGTAACATGCACCTGTTAGGCTGCAGGAGACCTCTGTGCTACTTCACGCAGTATTTTAATAGTACTTCCATGTCTTCCACCCTCCCTGAAGGAGTTAAGAGCCTTATATGGATTCTGAACCATGCTTGCAATATGGCATTAATGCCTGTATTGTAATGAAAAAGGTTTGTCCACATTGGGGTTAGGGGTGGAGGAGGAATAAGTTATATTTACTGTTACAGGGACTTTGTTTTGAACTGTCTGAAAGCAGCAATCTGTATCAAGAGCCTTATTTTTCATATGGCTCAAGGCTTTCCTGGCTTGCCAGTGACAGGGGCTCTGTGTAGAGCAGTGAATCACTGGCCTGTCCAGCTGCCACAATTAACATGGACACGAGCTCCTGCCTGTAATTCCTGTGCCCTCTGCACAGCTTTGGGGCCATCCTTCATCATGTGCTCCGTGTACTGCAGGCACACAACAGCTTTGCTCTTGCTGTTCTCTCCTGTTCTCCTCTGGGTGTCACAGCCTACTGAAACAGAAGCAGTTTTCTCTAAATAATGTAGTAATGCCCAGGTTTTCATTTTATTGTATTTTCCATCCATTTTTACAGTGGGTTTTATGCTGGTTGTGTCATACTTTTTCTTGCTGATAGCTACAGGTAGCAATGATTGATAAGCAGGTTTTTCCAGTTCAAAGCAAACTCTTAGATTTTGGGATGCAGGAGTTGATCTCTGTTAGTTGAGGCAAATCCAGATTTTCACAAACTTGGAAGACTCTGGGCACTCTTGGCAGGGATCTGTGAGAGGTGTGGAGTTCTCCCCCTGCCCAGGTATCAGGGATGCTCAGCAGCAGCAAGTTTGGGACTTGTTAAAGTCTTTGGGACTGTCATTTATTGTGGCCAAAGATTTCCTAGCAGCCCTCCTTCTAGCTGCAAGCTGATGCTCTCTGTGAAGTCCCATATGGTGTTTACTTGAGAAAAATCAGTACCTACAGCCATCTACTTGAGTGTTAGACACTATGCACTCCCTGCCTGTTCTGCCCCCCCGTGGAAGGGCCTTCCCTCTTGTTATTCAGCAGAGATTTATGAAAAATTAGTTGGCAGTGTATATCCAATGTCTGCTGGAAAATACATGTTCCCCTCATTCTTGGCATCCTTCTTGGCAGAGTCAGTAATCACAGCAGGGGGAGAATTCATCTCCTCCTGGTTATGGCCTTCACAGCCACCAGTGGGGACAGAGCAGAAGGCAGGGCTGGTGCATTGGACAGCTGAAATAGAGACATATCTCAGCACCATCAGCTGACCCCATTTCAGTAGCACCACAGTGATTTCTTTTAGAAAAATATATCTTAAACTTTAAGAATAAAATTTATATCTCAGACTGTTTCTGAACTTAAAAATCTCCTGCTACAGGATTTTTATTTAGAGAAGCGTGTCTCTTGGACTTTTGTGCTTCTTGTGGCTTGACCCTTTCCATAGCTGTGACTGCAAATGGTATTGACCTACACAAGAGTTAAATGTAGAAGGGGATATAACTTCATGTGGGAAATATGGACTTGATGATCTCTGAGGTCCCTTCCAACCCAGCCAATTCTATGATTCTGTGAAAAGAGAAAATCTGCTGACCTGTTTGAAGCACTCAGGCTCTGCCTCATGAGGGAGCCATCTCAAAGCATAGTTTGTTGACTTTGCAGATGAGCTTTTATAATCTCCTACCTAAAATAGCTGTGTACATTGGGGGCTTGCAGTTAAAAGTGTGGCCCTGCTGTGTGCTGCTGACTGCCATCACCCTCCTTGAGCTCACAGAAGCTCCACTGCTCTTTTTTTCCTCAACAACCGATGCTGCTGCCCAGTCTGTTAGGCTCTTTGCTCTTCCATCTTTAAGTAGTAGGGGGGGGAAAGCAATATGCAATGGGAGTAAGAGAAGTTGAATGTTACTGAGTTTTAGTGCTTGAATGTGAGGTTTATGCCTGTTCCAGAGGTTGGCCTGCCCACCTCAAAATACAGAGAAAATGGGCTGTAACCTTATTCTCTACACATTTTGTTTTCCTAAGCAGTTACCCCACCTCAGGCTTCTGAGAGTTGGATGCATGTCCAGGCTTTGTGAGACAGCTGATTTACAGCAAGCTGGGCTTTTAAGACCTGTGAGTTATGGGGAAAAGCCTAGTAACCACTGCCATAAAACCCCAGTAACCTGCTGCTGTGGGCATGGCAGAGGTTACTGCAGGTGAGTGGTGAGGGAATTACCCATCCCTGATGAAGCACTTCTTGTGCCCTGCATCCCACTGACAAAACTTACTGAGTTGGGGCAGGCTGAAAAGCTCCCTTGCCCCAGGTGAAATCTGCCCCTGTCTATTTTATGCTGTTATCCTCACTGTATGAAGGGAAGATGGGGAGGTGGAGGGAAGTCAGTTTTAAATAAGAAATGCAAGAAATCAAACAGAACTGAGACCCTGATGCTCCAGCTACAGGTTTGGAGGGGAAAACTGCAACAGTTTCCATATGGTACAGACACATTCCTTGTTTACAGCCCCCTTGAGCTGTGCAAATGATGCTCTCATAAATCAAGCAGTTAAATGTGGCTTTATTAACTCGTTTGTGGAGATGCTGTACAGCACAACCACCAGGCAAGCACTGAGCCCTCCTGTCCCTGGGCAGGGGGAACTCCAGGCTCCTGGAGGGGCTGGACCTGGTGCTGTACCCTCACCTTCCCCTCCCTGTGTCCAGCCAGCATGGAGAGAACCCTCTGCACCTTCCAGCCAGTTGTCAGCAGGTCTGAATCAGCATTTACTATTAAGTGCAGGCATCAAAAATGCTAAAGGGCTTACAAAGAAAAATAAAAGGAATCCTGTGCTTTAAGAAAAGTATTAAAGTATTGCTCTTTAGGCTTTAACTCCTTTTGCCAGGGGAGTT
Organism: Florisuga fusca; assembly: GCA_038090715.1. Lineage (NCBI taxonomy): Eukaryota > Metazoa > Chordata > Aves > Apodiformes > Trochilidae > Florisuga > Florisuga fusca. The sequence continues at coordinate 907,640 of JAAWXA010000026.1, read as the reverse complement.
TTGCTCGCTTGTTAGTTAAATCCCTTCTGAAAACCCATTTATTCAGAGCCTCACAAGTGCTAATCTGCATACATCCTGCATTATCTTTTCAGTTTACAAGGAAAGGGATTTACATCTAGTTCTGAGATCTACTGTGTGGGTGTCTTCTCTAATTATTATTTTTTTGCATGCTTTCTTTTGTAAATGCAGTGAGGCAGAGAGCATTCCTCACTCTCTCCCAGCCCCAGCCATGTTGTCAGCACAAAGGGAGCAAACCATATTGGTCAAAGCCTTTCCTACTTTACTGTTCCAGCTGTAATCCACAACCTGCAAACCACATATTCTAGTTTTCCACTTGTATTTCAATATTCCAGACTGCGCTTTGGCATATAATTCTTTGATGGTTCAGAATAAAATTCTAGAGATGTGCCTTCCAGTGGAAGGTGCAGTGTGGCATCCTGCCCTGGGTGATAATGTTGGCACATCCTGTGTCAGTTGGTCTGAAAACAGAAAACAGGATCCTTCAAGAGCATCTAGTTGTCTCTAACAAGGTTAAATCCACAGTTTTGTGCAGTGAAAAAAAAAATGTACTTCAGGAATAGGTTTTTATTATTGGCCAGGGCACAAGCAGGAGTGGAGCTTCAGGGAGCAGTGAGGAGCTTTGTCCTAATTACTTAAAATTTGTGTTTCAGAGCAAGATAAAAGAGTTGGTAGCATGGGGCATGATGTGCACATCAGTGAGGAATGGAAGTTAATGAGATGAACAGTATGGGCAAGTGGAGAGATCACTGATTCTCTCAATTTTGACACCAGAGATGGTAGTTCCAGGCAGGAAGGATGGGAAGGTTTGTTGCCTGGGAGGGGTTAGTTTCCCTCAGGTGGAAATCTCATCTCTGAGATGATTCTCTACAGGCAAGATTTTAGTGAAGGTTTTGAAAAGCATTCAAAAGTGTTAGGGCTTTAAATCTCATGGCTGATGTTCTGGCTCCTGTGCAGCCCAAGGTGGCATCTGTGTTGTTGTGTACAGGGCCTCTGAGGGGTCCAGAAATCCCTTCAGGTGTTGGTGCTGGGCTCAAGGGTCCACATACAGATATTTTATTTGAATGGCTTTGGCTTGCCAGTGGCAAATTACATCTGCCTTTGGAGAAAACAAACATTGGGAGTGAGTTAGAGCTGGCTCCTTCTGAGGTGATACGTTGTTTTGTGGCAGGTAGTTCTCAGTTCTTCTCATGTTCTTTGCATCAACTTCCCCTGGAACTGTATAGGCAGAAAATGTTGTACCATCTCTTGTAAGTAATTTATGGTATTTTAAATTATTTGCATGTAGACATATGTACATACTTGTATCCATATGTATGTATCTGAAAATAAGGAGTTGTGAAAACACTTGAAAATTAATTCAACAGACAATTCATGAAGCAATCAGGTTGCTTAGAATGAGGCAGCATTTAACATCAGCAACAGCATGGGGATCTATAATCCACACTTTGTATGCTCAAATATGTTTATAATGTTTAAAAGCCATATTAATACTTTTTAATGTAAATCACCAGTGTGAGCATCTCAGCTGTAGCTGCCAGCTACCAAAAGAGTTAAAGCGTTAATCTCAGGGAAAATCTGCCAACTCCTCTGGTCTGGGAACTTGCTCAGTGTCAGAGCTGAAAGGGCAGACTGGACTCTGACTGCAGGGCTGCAAGGGTGTTTCTGGTTTTTCTGCTCTCCCAGAACCTGGGTGACATTTCCAGCCACTTTTAGATGCATGGAAGTGACTTTTCCCTCCAGACTGAATTTTAGCTCTACCAAAGCTGAGATCTTTGCTTTTTTAATTCCCTGGGAGCAACCCAAACACAAATAACTGGCACAGCTGAGCTACAGCTACCCCAGCAGAGGAGGAAAGGCTTTGGTTACTTCAGTGGCTATTTGGGGACACTGCCTAAGTATGTTTGTCCCTGTGTGCACAAAAGGGAACAGAGCTAGGAAATCAAACAATTCTTCTGCTCTGGAGCTTTGTCAGACTATTTTGTCTGTGCCACCGGTGTCCTTGCAGGGAGCTGTTTTACCTCCTGGGAAAACCCAGCACTTGTGCTGCTAAGGGTACTGAAAAGACCAGAAAGTCTCCAGAGGAACCAGATCAGCAGGTCAGGGCAGGTCAGTTTCTCCAGGTATGTTGTGGAGGGGTGTGACAGTGGTGCTTAAATTTAGTTGCAGTGGCTTTAAATGTTTTGTTTTGGGGAAAATATTTTTTAAAGACAACTTCTCCATAAAATTGTTGAAATAAGCATATTTACTGAATGCATTCCAGGTCAAGTGACAAAAGATTTGCTAACAGTAGGAACAGTAGGTGGTAAATGGGAAAGGCTTTTAAAAGTATGGCTCATGTTATAAAATAATCAGATTTGTAAGTCACAGCTGCTCTTTAAATGCACTCAACTGTTGAAATGTAAAGATACACCAGAAATAATGACAGCAGCACCCCTGCTCTTCCTCTTACCCAGCTGCACCCATGTGCTCTTGCAAATGAACATCTGCAATCAGAGAGTGAATTACTTAGTGAATTTTGGTACAGAGAGGTAGCAATAATTTGTGTATAGATGTACTTATGATAAGAGATAGTAATAATTGGATCATGATGCAAATAGTATGGAATAAGGGGTGGAATGTCCTGGTTTGGGCCAGGATAAAGGTGATTTACTGGTTTGTACTTTTGCTTTCAGCTAAGTCTCTTGTAAGTGGTTGCACTAACTGAAATTAACAGCAAGTTTCTCAGACAGTGTCTGCTTCTGGGACTGATGACACTGGATGTTTATAGTTACTGCTGGAGACTGGTATGCAGAGCCAAGGACACTGCTCAGCTCTGAGGAACATTTTACCCTCCAGAAGGAGTAAAGAGGTCCCACCTGAACCCCTGGACCAGACAAGATAGATGCCAGAATTGACCAAACAGGGTATTCCATCCCATACACGTCATACTCAGTGTAAATTTGAGGGATCACAAGGGTCAAACCGTCTTCCTGCCCTTCCTGCTTCCCTTCTTTGCCTGTTCCTGTTTTGCTTCAGCATTCTGGGAGGATTCCATCCATTCCTCTGCCTGTGGTCCTGATCCATGCCAGCCTGAATCTGTGTGTTCTGCCTCCAGCTCCCGACTGCTGCTGACTCCAGGAGTCCAGCCTGGACTGTGCCAGGGCTGCCCTGCAGCCTCAGTGGTGATGTGAGAGTTACTGGGGGGGAAAGGGGGAGGAACATAGTATCAATTTTTCCTGTATATTTGTATACTTGTATATATTTAGTAATTTTTCCTATTTATCATTACTGTTTCATTAAAGTTGTGTAGTTTAGTTTCCAACCCATAAGCCTCTCTCTCCCTTATTCTCTCTCCTTTCCTTACCAGGGAGGAGAGGGGGATTAATAGAGAGCATCTGTTATTTGGTTTAATTGCCGGGGGAGTGTTAAACCGTGACACAACAGTTCCCTCCTTGTACAGGGTACTAAGCTCACACTCATTAGGATCAAAGCCCCCAAAAGAGATTCTGAAGAAAATTAAGCATTTTTAAAAGGTGCATGAGAATTACTGCCCTCTCTGTGGTCCGTGCCATCTGATAAACTGCAAAACCTGTGCTTCCCACAGACCTGGTATTCATAAGTCTGGATAACAGAACAATCGTCTGAAACATGCAAGATGAGCTGGAAAAAAAAAAGGAGCTTTCAGTTTGTGCAGGCGGCAGTGTGCTGCCACCCGCCCACCTCGGGGGGGAATTGCAGCAGAGCTGCCTGCTGCTGACCTCCTCTGGCAAAACGCAGGCAGGCACCCAGGAAGAGCTGCCCCTCAGCTTCTGCCTTCAGCACAGGGTTTATTGCACTGTGGGAGTTAACATCCAAGATTCCCAGAGCTGGCAGCGCTGCCTATAAATTTGGATATAAGGGTGCACCCAGTCCCAGAGCTCTCCCTGCTGCTTTCTGCACTGTGAGCTCCCGGTGCTGCCTTGTTTGCTCCTCCTCTAGGGAAGGCAACTTTATAAAAGTGACAAGGCTTTTCACACATAAATTCTCAAATGTTTACTTCATTTTAAAGGAAATTATTGGATTTCTAGTTTTGTCTGAAGTTCTTTAAATCTGTTATTTAACCTTTCCTGGGAAGGAATTATGTTTCATCAACATTTATGTACACTAAGTACAGAAAGTGTAAGGTTAAATTACCAGAACAGCTTCACAAATCAGCATGTGTGCCAAAATATTTCTACAACTTCCTATGTCCTGCAGCTTCCTTCTATGTGCAAAAGAGATTTACACATGCTAGTTACATGTTCTTCATGTAACTTTGTCACTTTAGGTGGGCACCAATCTGAGTCTTTCACTGTCCTATAACTCAAGTTCCAGTCTTGAAAATAAACGAATCGTGGTTCTCCTAGCCCATGCCCACCTTGGGTTGACTTTACATCTACCTATTGTGTTCATATTCATGTCTGTATGAATGAATACCAGGGTGTCTGCAGCACAGATTTTCTATCCCCTAAATGGATTATCTCCAGGGAAAAACAGTTTCCAGTTTAACATGTTCTTGTATCTCTTTTCCAAAGCTTCTCCCTTGGCTGTGGATTTTGCACATCTGCAGGGAGAGAGTTTCAGTGATTAATTTCCTTTACTATTTTAAACTCTTTTGTAAACTCAAAATACTGACAATGCAAGTAATCTGTCACATAGAAACCTACTAATTCATTTGCAGGCATCTCACTGATGGATCTTAGGCCAAAGGAGAAATAAAACCAAATAGTATTAAAAATATATCATTAAATACAAAGTCATTAACTCACATCTTTCACAAGTCTCATTTTATTTCCCATTTCTTTAATGCCAGCACATCTAGTCCATCCTCAGTAAATCTATAATCGTTTTAATAGTTCCAATCAGCCCTGCAAGCCTTATTTTCTGTAAGTTTCTGCTATAAGTGGGCTAATGATTCCATATTTAAACAAATTACCTGTTGTCTTATGGGTAATGACTTTTAAATAGCAGCTAAGCCATGGCAGGATCAAAAGTCATAAACCACAAGGATTACTATGATTTACAGTGGGTTGGACTGCACTGGGAGTAGTTACTCATTTCTTTTCGAGGTGCTGTCTACATTTTTCATGTGATGCCTACCACCACCCTCTCTACAAATACACCTGCTTTACACCTCTGGTGGAGATATTCTCAAAGCCATGTTCACTGTCATCCTTCCCTGACACACACCTTACACCTCCCAGACTGTAGAGGTGGTCAGCATCCAAACAGTGGCCTTGGCTCTTCCAGTGCTGCTACCTCATGCCCTGGCATGGACCCTGGGACCCAGCAGCTACACAGCTCTTGGATAAAAAAAAAAAAAGGGAGAAGGCTGTTCAGAAATTAATCACTCTCTGCTCCCAAGAATTACAGTCATGTTCCTAGGTAATGGGAATCTTGTTCACTTTGAAGTACGGTGTTAGTTTAAAAAATAAAAAAAATAAAAAAAAAAAAAAAAAAAAAAAAATCTTTGGGGAATATATCATTAAAACTGCTTATTATAGGTTGCTGGGCACACAGAGAGTGGACTTAACTAGGAATATAAGCATTAAAATTCTTAGATATTTGCTATGCTTGTTACAATTAGTATGACAGAAATTTAACTTAAATTATTTGAAAATGTACTAAAGCATCATATGATTTCAGGAGGCTTTTGAAAACCTCTTCTGTTGAAAGTGCTTCAAGGAAGGTTTCCAGCTATATATTTATCACAGTCTTATCATCTTTATCCCAGTCTCAGGTATTTTAGTTTTTCTTGGTTTTTTTTTTTTTGCTGCCTTATGTTTAAAGCTATTATGCAAGTAGACTGGTATTTGGTGTGGTTTGGGGGAGAGGGAAAAGGTTGAAAACCAGAGGGCTGGGAGCAAGCAAATGGGATATCTGTTACGTTCATTGGACACCTTGAGAAAAGCCTTTAAAAAGAGCTCTTTGTAGACCCAGAACTGTGCAGTCACATTGACAGGTGTGATCAGTTCCTTCAGAAATCTTTCAGAAATGTTTCTCTATGGTTTATCCATAGCAGGTCCAGGGCTGATCCTGAGCTAGAGCTGTAGGCATAGCACGTCTCAGAAAACCAGTGCTGTTGGGGTGAGTGGTGTAAATGCCCTTTTGTCATTCCCTGTCCTCAAGATTTGCTGCCAGCTGGGCTTCAGGCTGTTAAAAGCCATGGGCAGGGAGGCTGCAGCCAGATCTGGGCTGGCTGAATTGGAGTGTGAGCACGTAAGTTTTGGAGTCTGGACTGAGTTACAATTCTGAGTTTGAGCATTAAATTCACAGGAGAAATATTTGTCCTTGGCACACAAACCCGTTGGTTCACTGTACATTGTAATTAAACTGCTAGGGGGTATTGTGCTGCATGGAAAACAAATCACCTGTGCTAGTTAGTCCTGCAGTAAGTACTTGGGCTTCAGAGGTCCCTTCCAACCTCAACTGTTCATGGAAGACTCAGCTTATTATTTGTAACATTCACTCCAATCTAATTCTGTCTCTTCAGTCTCATGTCCATAATTCACATATCCCCTTGCAGCCTGAAGCAGGTGGAAATGCCTTGTGCTAAAAATCTAACCTGCTGAAGAGGTCCAGATTCCCACCACTGCTCATCAACTGGTGATGCTGAAAGCAGAACTGGCACCACCTTGGGGACAACTGGCTGTGTAAGAATAATTTGTGATTTTTCACTATGAATCTGCCATTTCCTAATAGACTTTAACACTTATTTTGTAGATTAGCAAGAACTGAGGAAGTATGTGATATCTGTCATTGTCTTGAAACCTTACTAATGCAGCCTCGTGGCAATGTCAGTAGCACTGCCAAAAATATGTTTTAACTGATTGCTGAGATGGAAAATGAGCTTATATGTGGTTCTGCTGCTCTTATAGAAGCAACTGTAAGTTCTGCTCCTATTTTTTGCCAGACAGGAATCTGGCTGCATCCTCTAGCTTTAGTTGTCCCTGCAGGGCATCATACCCTGTTTCCATCAGAACAAAAGCTGTTGTTCTTGTGTTAGTGGTATAAATGCAGTGCAATTCTGTACACAGCCATGGCTGAGTTATGAGACTGCTTTCCTGCTTGTATTCATTCTTGAAAGGACTCACTATGAGAAAATTTGGTCTTAAAATCCAATGTATTAGCCCTGGTTAAGTGCACACTTTAGTGCCCATCTACTGTGGCAGCTACTCATTTAGTGTTACCAGGGAATAATCCTGCTCTGGTCCAGCCTGTATTGTTAATCACCCTGTTCATAAAAATTAATTTCAAAAACGTGCTATTACATGTAAAACAGATCTGCTGCCAAAGGAACTGAAATCTTTTCTGCTGTGCAAAGAGACTTACATCATGGGACTCTGCTTTCTTTTAGTACTTTACAGATTTGTTAGGGGGGACTTCTCCTCTGTCATGTCTCTAATAGTGTCAACTTCTAAGCCATTATTTCCCCTTTAGAAAGTTGTGATGATCTTCTCAAGTAAACCATTTACCTAGATAGATACTCATTGAAGTCTTCATTTTAATTTTTACTAATTGTTTTAAATCTCTTGGATCAATACTGCCTGGTCCTTCATCTCAACATCCTAAGATGTCCTATATAGTGGACCCCTGTTGTATCCCATAATTTAGGGAACATAGATTCAACCTAATTATATCTACTCATGTTAGAGAACCCTATTCTCTTTTGGTGGGGATGATGCTCCTTTTCTGAAAGCCTGGCATTTACTAAAATTGTCTGTGTGATGAGGTCTACCTTGGGTTGGAAAACAGGCACATGCTTTGGAAGGAGCTCTGTGCTTCCGAACCAGCCTGTTTGCTCTCAACAGCAACCAGCGGAACGATTTGAATTGCATTGTTGTTAGAGGACAAATTCATTGCTTTTCTTTGGGATTGAGCACATTTCTCTGCCTGACCCTAACTGCTGTTGGGGCAATAATTCTTCTAGCGCAAACACTTGTCAAATTCCTGAAATAAAATTTTAAATTATAATTAAGATGAAACAAAGAAATCACATGCTGCCTCTCACAGCATCATTATTTCATGCTGATTAATGTTGTTGCAAAATTCTCATTGAGGCTGGTGAGCTGAAAGGAGATGAGGTTAGGTCTTAACCTCTACAAGTCTTGTGGAATTTAATCAGGGGCAGCAGCCTCTCAGCAGTATTTCTAATACTAGGCTGTGTTTTTCATAGCAGGGTATATCTGTGTTTAATTTGCATAGGAAGGCCTAGTGATTTTTTTCTCTTTGACTAGAAAAACCTGTAGGAAAATTAATATTGATCTCTTTCTCACTGGTTTTAGAGAAGCAGTTTTAAAAAACCTTCAGAAATTAAGCCCCTCCATGGGGTGGCCTCCTCTGCTTCAGAGCACCAGGCAGGGGGAAGCTCATTTTGACAAAAAACCCAAGTGTGGAGCAGCAGAGACACTGCCATGGCTGGGTAGCACGGGTATATCCAGGAAGTGCAGAAGGGTTTGTTTCCTGCGGATTAATTTTACATCTGTGAGGAGACCCTAAATGTCTCAGACTAGATGAAATCTGAGAAACCACTAAAATAGAGCCCCAAAATCCCCGGTAATTGTTCCAAGCATCTTCTCCCAAAGCAGGCTGCTTGATGCTCCAAGGCCATGACAAAGGTTCTCCTTGCTAGCAGCAAACCAGAGAAAAGCAAGATCCAGAGAAACCAATCCTCTGGCACCCCCACAAGGTATCACAGAATCACAGAAAGTCAGGGGTTGAAAGGGACCTTGAAAGATCATGGAGTCCAACGCCCTGACAGAGCAGGGTCACCTACAGCAGGTCACCATAGGTACCTGTCCAGGTGGGCTTTGAATGTCTCCGGGGAAGGAGACCCCACAACCTCCTTGGGCAGCCTGTGCCAGTGCTGTCACCCTCACAGTGCAAAAAAATTTTTGTGTGTTTATATGGAACCTCCTATGCTTAAGTTTATATCCGTTGCCCCTTGTCCTATCTTTGGGCGTACTGAGAAGTCTGGCACCATCCTCCTGGCTCTCTCCTTTTACATACCCATAAACATTATGAGGTCACCCCTCATTTTCCCCCAGTGTAAAGAGCCCCAACTCCCTCATCCTTTCATCAGAAGGGAGATCTTCCACTCCCTTCATCATCTTGGAGCCTCTGTGCTGGACTCTCTCAAGCAGTTCCCTGTCCTTTATTAACTGAGGGGCACAGAACTGGGCACAAAAGTGTTATCATTTACACTTCAGACCCAGTAAGTTAAAAATGTGAGTTCAGAGGCTGATTGCCTCCCCAGGGGGTGCTGTCAGGTCAGCAATGTAGCTCAGCAGTGGATGCGTTGCTGCAGGGCCTCACTGCTCTCCCGCCACAGAGCTTTTCCCTCCAAAACGGCTTCTAAGGCTGTTTGCCCCAGCTGAAGCCCTTTCCATCTGGTGGGGAATGAGAGCTGACAGGGATGACAGAAACTCGTGGGTCTCACGATGCCGTGGAGGTGGTGGGGACATCCCAGGGACACCACCATCACCATCCCTCCTTCCCGCCATGTCAGCCTGCCACAGGAGGCAACACCTGGGAAGGGGCTGCTCCAGCCTGGACAGGCACCTTTCACCCTCTCTCCTCTCCCTCATGCCCATTTAAGTGAAAGAAAGAAAATCTGCTGATTTGCCAAAATTTTTTTCTTTTTTTTCAATGTGTTTTTTCACTCTGCTATGATGTACCATTCACCATTTCTGCTCCTCCAGCCTGTGCTCAGCTGGGGAAGTGCTAGGGGAGCCTGACAGTGGGGAAATGGTGCAAGAGGTAAAAATCTGCTTGTTCAGGTTCTTGATGGTCAGTTCTTAACATCTCTATAAATGTTTACAGCTCCATAGTGCAGCTCAGATGGAAATTACTCTTGATTTTTTTATGGCTAAGGCATTTAAAAAGTCGTGGTTACTGAGGTTTACTGTGTAAACCTGAGGAAAATTAAATAGAGCTTTAATGAGGTCTTGACTTTGGTTTGTTAAAACCTGATGATGGGGGTTTTAAATTAAGCACTTACGGAAATAAACTGTTCACTTATCAGCAGACTTAAAACAATGCATGCATGGAAAAAAAGAGAGGTATGGTATATCTTGTGTTATGCACGCCTGAAGCTATACTGGACATTTTTTTAACATGAAGGAAAGTTAAAGTTTTGCTTCCATTTTAATAGCACTTTGCACTCTGTTAATGGAGGTATTAGCAAAATATATCATTTTTTAAAATTACTGATTCCATTTTACATTTGTTTATTGAGATGCTAAAATGAACAGAGAATAACAGTTCCACAAAAAAGCTGTAGCAGATTTGGTCAAAGCAGGTGGCTAGTGGAAACAGATTTTGTGGCACATATATTAAATCCACATTTTTCTTCTTATCATGAAATTATTGCTGTCTACAAAATGTCCCATAGAATTTATTTATTTATTGTAAAATAAATTTGTGAAATAAAATTAAAATTGTTTTCATAGGCATTTCCTTTTTGGTTTTACCTCATTTCAGGATTCCTGTGCAGTGTCACAGTAGGGGAATTGCAGTGGTATTTTTCAGGGCACCTGCTGCTAGTGTTGAAGTTGTTTAATTACACAACACATAGGAAAGCTTCTGTTTTAAAAAGAATATTCACTATCAGCATTTGAAGATGTAGAGTCTTCTATTGTAACCACATTAGTACTCTTTTGTCAGGTATTCAGTTTGACCAGTCTACACTCAAGAAGTTCACTTTATTTCCCACATACAATATGGAGATTGGAAAATTGCAGTCACTTTGCTGATTCTGAGAAGGTCACCTGCAGGTCAGGTCTTTAAAAATCATAACTGCTGCTAATCTTTGAACTACTCTGATTGAGGTAATATTGGTCATCAATATTAGGAGAGAGAGCTTCAGCCAGATCTTCTGAACCTGGGTTGATTAGAACTTTTCTGAGCCCTTGCTGTAGTTTAGTATTGCTGCTGCTGTGTCTTACTGAGGCAATCATGACCTGCAAAGTTAACATGCTCTTAAATTGCTCTATAAATTTGAAATTACTGTGGAGGTCATGTAGGTTCTTCTGAAAGCTAAACCATTATTAATTGATTTGTGTTCTTCATAAACAAGGTTGCAGCTCAAGAGAGCACTTCATTAGTGCCCCAGTCACAGATTTTTCAAGTGGGGTGTTTTCAATGCAAATGTTGTGGATTCACACAGTTATGAGGTATATAGGTAAGTTAGAGTTACCTAAGTAATTTAGAGTTACCTAGGTAAGTTAGAGTTATATAGGTAAATTAGAGCAAAAAATTCAGTAACATCAGTGGAAGTATACACAGTCTTAAAAACAGGCAGGGGACTCTGCTGGAGAGCTCTCTGGTTTCCAATTTTGCAAAGTGTTTCCCTCCTTTGTCCTTTAAGTTCTGACATGCTGATAACTGCTGGGACTGTTTCAGGTTCCCAGGCAGCAGCTGAATGGGAACAGGTAGCTCCCAAAGTGAACTTGTGCCACAAGCAGCAGCAGTTTCCAGTTGCAGGAGTATACAGCCATTCTAGCAAGTTGGACCATTAAGACACTGGTCTACCAGAGGCTGTGGGTGTGCACAGCTTTATAGGTGGGCACCTGCGAGGTTTGTCCTCTCCTAGCTGAGAATAGAGCTCTGTTCTGCACCTCTGGTCCTGTCCTGGTCATCTCCTTCACATGAGAACCCTTGCTTTCACCTTGTTAGCTGGCTGGGAATCTGTTCTCAATGTAGCTTTGATTGCCAGTAATAAAGACAATTTGATACCTCAGCTGCCTGTTAAATTCACTGTAGAAAGACAACACTACCATTTTGCAAAAGCATCTTTAAAAAAAAAAAAAAAAAAAAAAAAAAAACTATGGAATATCTTCTTGGTTGAGATTTGAGACACATCAGAGTATGATAAGAGATGATTTAATGCTGCAGTCACAACTAATTGTTATGCTCTTGTTTGCATACAACATCAGAATCAAATCCAAGCAGGATGGATTTGCTAAACAGGTGATGTAGATGTAGGCACTGCACCCCCCAGTGCATCCACCTGCATCCTGCAATCCAGCAGCACACTGAGCCATCCTCACACACACTTGGACACTTCTGTGTTGTGCTGGCATCAGCAGCTTTGACACTGTATATTAACAGGCATCTCAGTATTTAGTAAGATGCAAATCATAGGCATATCAAAAAGATTCATATTTCTTTTGGTTTTGGCACTGCATCGAGGATTGTTCTGGCAAGGAGTTATTGCATCCCAGGGTTTGGAAACAGAACACAAGGTTTGGTAGAGTCTGTGTCTAAACTTAACTCCTGCTCCAAGTCTGGGTCCAATAAGACTAAATAATATGTGTACTTTGGAGCAGGCTGTTGGGATTGCAGCACTGGGCAGTGGAGCCAGGCTTAGATGAACATGTGAATGTAGAAGCAGCATGATAGAATTTCAGAAGTGCTTATTTTGTGTTCAAATAGCAAATACAGAAATATAATATTGCAGTGCAATGTGTGGGGAAACAACAAATTTTACTTGGTACTATACTTATATATATTACAGTATAATAGAATGATTGATATTTGTTGATTGTTGATTGTTTGAGACATGGCTTGAAAAGTAATACACACACTTTGAAACTTCAGATCCAAATGTCCTATGTAAAACACATTGATTGCACATTACTGTGCTTTTTATGGAACAAGAATTCAACAACATTCCCAGCTCAAAAAGTATAAATCAATGACATGTCAGGGAACAGGCTCTAGGGACTGAGGACCATTTTGACGGTTGTTAACGCAGTGATTAATTTCTGTCTAAAGCCAAAGGGATCAATAACTTCAGTTGGAAAGAAAACCCTTCAGGGGAAAGAGAGCTTGTGTCAGAAGAGCTTTCTATGCTGTTTAAGCAACAATATTTTATAGATTCAACAAACAAGTTATTCACAGCCCAGCAAGCAACATTTCTTAGCTGCAGGTAGGTGAAGCAGAAATTAATTTAATTCAATAATATGTGTAGCTTGTAGTACCATCCCCAGTATAACAGAATCTGGCAAGACTTCCCATTGGCTCTGCACATGGTGGTTCATGAAGTGGGATCACAGGGTCCCCCATAACTACACAGAGCACTTTGCAAAACACCATGAAGCATTCATCCACGTTCCCCTTCTGCATCAGCTGTAGCAGGAAGGGTTTCTCCAGATCAGTGTCTGCCTGAAATATACTCACAAACAGGCATCACCTCTGCCTGCTTAATTCAAGTCAGAGAGTAATTCCTACAAGTAAACCATCAATATAGTTTGAACTGGGAAATTGCTGTGTTTTGCATTCACATGTAAATGGGAGTGAAGGACCTGACTGGGTCATCTCCAATCCCTTCCCTCTCAGAGCTGTTGATTGCCATTGTCTGATCTCAGTCAAGAGCTAGTGATGAGCTGCATGTATTAAAAACCAATTGTGGTTTCGATTTACATGTTGATGCAGTATATTAAAAGGTTTTCTGTAGAGACTTACCCATTGTCTCCTGGAATGAGACCAAAATTCTGTCCCTTGATGTAGTAGCAATGTGACACTGATGAAACTTCTGCACTTGGTGACTGTCTGCCAAAGGGTTGTTCTTATTTCTGAGAAAGGAAAGACAGTCCTCGTGGAAGGGGGACTTTTGAAACTGCTTCCTGATGTACTGAAGGCTCAGAAATTGCTTTAGAAATTACCACTGTTTTAAGTATTTCATCCTTGATCTGAAGTGGCATTTCCTCATGAGTGATGTCAAATCACCAGTGTTGCATAAACTGCCTTACCTCTATGGAGGGATAGCATGCTATGCTTAGCACCTGAAATGAGATTTGAAGTTCACATTCTGTATCCATATCTCTACAGTTAGCTCTTCTTATTTCAAAGGTATCCAACTTGCAAATGCCCACACTTCTCTTTTATATAAATCCTATTTCTAGGTATTTGCTTTTAAAATTTGGTTGGACTTACATGAAAGGTTCTGCATAGCATAAACCAGCTTACTTTGAGGCAAAAAAGTAGAAATATCTTTCACTGAAGAGTAATGACCAGTAGTTCAATGCATGTTCCTCAAAATGTGGGGGAAATGATCACATCTCACAGTGCTATTTTTCCCCTCTAACGTGTCATCCCCCCAGCTTTGCCAGTACAAACCACCAGTTCATGCATGGAGCTGTAGCCACACAGATGGGTGCCAGGAGCACTTAGCAGCCTGTGATGCAGGTCAGCACTAACATAATGCACCCTACTCATGAAGAAAAATACCCTTTTATTATACTACAAACCTTCTTTATTTGAAAAGAGTTATCTGAGCATAGTGCTCCTCTTCTCCAAAAGCAACAGCTCTTCAGAGACGAAAGTGCTTGGTGTCTGCCTGCAACCCAGCCAGTTTTGGGGGCAAATGTGGTGCAGATAAATGCTTTACTTGCTCTTCTGCAAATCATGGAGGCCTCCATTTAGCTTAAGACTTCTCCTGCTTTCTTCTTAAACACATGCAGTGATTTTTTTTTTGCAACACAGGCTGGTTCCTGTCTCTGCTATAGTGTGAGAAATTCTAACTTGTCTGGGAAGCAGGGATAATTCCAAATGCTAATAATTCCTAATTCTTAGGCTGCTCCCAGGGGCTGTCAGTCAACAAAGGTGGTTCAAGTGGGCTCTGGTTCTTATTGATTATATTAGAAGGTTGAGAAAGGGGTCTCCTTTTAGTATGTGATCTGTGCTAAGCTCCCACTCACTGACACAATTATTGCCTGGAGGCAAAGCAGGGATTTTACTGGGCAGTGTCTGTATTGCCAGCAGAGCATCCTGGGCAAGGATGCTGCAGAGCTCACAGGTAAGAAGGACACTGGGTGCTTTACACTGTCTGGGAGTGAGGAGCAGTGGGCTAGCCTTGGTCTTTTGTTCCTGGAACTGTATCTATAGGGTATTGTAAAGTTATCTTACTAAAATGGGGCTGGAAAAACCACTGAAAATGCAGAATACAGAATACCTTACAACATCTGAGCTGCCCAAGAGTGAGAAATGGGGATGGCCTTTCAGATTTTGGAAAACTCACACTGGAAATTAAATCACTAGAGATAAGTAAGTTCCTCTAAGTCTCTTTGTAAAAGTGTTTCAGTCTTACCAGCTGCTATATTTACTGACTGTGATAACACAGGAAATGAAAATACTGGTGCTAAGAAATCTCAGGCTGCTTATTAAACCTTTTTTATCCTTCACACAAAGCCAAGGGAGCAAGGTACTCAAAAGAGGATTTCCCAGTCTTTCAGAAGCACAAACATGACTAGATTTGGCTGCACTTGGTATTTGCTTAAGAAAAAAGTTTTGGAGGGGGTTTTGTTGGTTTTGCTTTGAATGTTCTTTATTTTTAAATTATTTATTTTTAAAGCAACAAAATGAAACACCTGAAAAGCAACTGCTGCCATATATAGTGTGAGAGAAGGGACAGAAAAAAAGAAAAGCTGGTGTTAAAAAAAAACTTTGACTTGCCACATCTGCTCCTTGGTACAGCCAAAGACCTGAAGAACTCCATCTCTGGAGCTCCCCAGAAGCATCTTTGCACTTGTATAAAGTGTTTTCTGCCGTAATGCTTGATGTTGATGCAGGAATGGTTCAAACACATGGATGTCAATAGGCTTGTAGGTAATTTCCTTTGGTATAGGACCTTCTTTGTGTTTAAGTGCACCAAGGAGGAGGAGTTTCTCTGTAGTAAGAAAAGGGTATAAAGATATTGTTTCCAGGGACTGCAGTCTCCAGTCACATCTCTACTGCTTGTAAATTATGGGTTTATCATTAAAAGACTTGGTCTCTGTGTTGGGTTGGTTGAAGAGAAGCAGTAGTAAGCTAGACAATATAAAGCTCGGAGTTGTATGGCTTTGTTTGAAATGTGATAATTTATGGAGACTGCAAAATGTTCTGACCTAGCAGTTACAGGGAGTGTAGCTCTTTCAGTTCAGCCGCTCACTTTTCAGGAGATCTTGCTTTCACTTAGGGTTTCTTTTGTTATCCATCACTGAACCATCTCCAGACCTTTTTCAAAATAGTAATTAGACACGTGCTTAGGTCTCACCAGCTAGAAAACAAAGTATATCCCTGAGCACTCTGAATAGAGATGGGAATACCCCTATGCTTGAGTGCTTCTCTAAATGGGGTTAACCATGTGGAATATAACCCATCCTGTTGTATTTTCACTGTGAGAATTTGTCTTTGGTGCAGTGGGCTATCAGTAAGGCTTAGATGAACTGTGTGTTCATCCCACCATTCATGCCCTTTAAACTGGATACTTCCTGGACTCCAGGAAATTTTATCTCTGTTTCTGCTTCCTGGAATGCCTTCAAAGCTAAAGATGTTTAGTTCGTTTGCTATGCTAGTGGTCAGACACAAATGAAAACAATCTCTTCATTTTCTGAAAGTCGTGGGCAGTTAATTGCAAAGGAATCAGGCAAGGAAGAAGCTGCTTTGTTGTGCCTTCATAAAAGTTGGTATTTGCTGGGGAGGTGATCCTTGCTGCCTTACTCTGAGCTCACAGCAGACAGGCAAAGGGCATCTTGGGGCTCTGGAGCATTAACTTGACATGCAGATTAACTGTTTATTGTCACTGTGGTCTGGAGGTCTGGTACCTGCCTGTACCACTGGTAGTTTCCTTCAAAAGCTGTCTATATTACTATTTTTTTTTTTTTTTAAGACAACACTGAGAATGCAAAGCTGCTTTAGCTGCAAGGTTATGGTCTCTTTCATGGGACTGTCTACATAGTGATAAATAGAGAGAAACTGTTAAGAAAGCATTTACAAAGAGGATTATGCTGTGGAAAAAATGCAGACCTTCTCCAAAGGCTTTCTTTGTACCTAGGCAATGTCTTAGCAGTCTTTAAAGCAAGTCCCTGCATGCTCCCACCTGCTGCTTCCTTGGCTCTGGCATCCCCATTCCTCTCACAGCATTTATCGGACTGCTGAGCCCACTGCTCCCCAGTCCTGCCAGCGCAGGGCACCCTCCCTGTGGGACAGGCAGCTAATGTCATGCTGGGCTGGGGGTCAGGGGTGGGGGCCTTCTCTCCCAGAAGTGCAGACCCGTGCGCATGGAGAAACCCACCACGTGTTTCTCTGTGTCCTGGTTTGGGCCAGGATAAAGGTGATTTTCTGTCTCATACTTTTGCTTTCAGCTAAGCCTCTTGTAAGTGGTTGCACTTACTGAAATTAACAGCAAGTTTCTCAGACAGTGTCTGCTTCTGGGACTGATAACACTGGATGTTTATAGTTACAGCTAGAGAATGGTGTGCAGAGCTCACCTGTTCCCTGTTTGCTTCAGCATCCTGGGAGGATTCCATCCATTCCTTTGCCTGTGGTCCTGATCCATGCCAGCCCATATCTGTGTGTTCCTGCCTCCAGCTCCCGACTGCTGCTGACTCCAGCCTGGACTTTCCCAGGGCTGCCCTGCAGCCTCGGCGATGACGTGGGAGTTATTGGGGGAAGGGGGGAGGAACATGGTATCAATTTTCCTGTATATTTGTATATTTGTATATATATTTAGTAATTTTTTCCTATTTATCATTACTGTTTCATTAAAGTTGTGTAGTTTAGTTTCCATCCCATAATTCTCTCTCCCTTATTCTCTCTCCTTTCTTTATCAGGGAGGAGAGGGGGATTAAGATAGAGTATCTGCTACTGGTTTCATTGCCAGGCCAGTGTTAAACCGTGACACTCTGTCTGCTGTCAATCCATGTTTGCTGCTGTGTGTGTATGGAGGATTTGTCCCCAAATGTCAATGTCTGTAGGAAAGAGGGTAAGATTTTCCAGGGATGACAGATACAGAGAGCACAATTCATTTGTGCAGTGACCCAGGGTGTTTGTTGGATCGCCCAAATAATCCGTTGGAAATTTCGAGTGTTACTGTGCAAAGTCAGCAGACCAAAAAGCTGGGGTCCTGTTTTATTCAGCAGGAAAGGGGGACAATTGCTTGTAGAGCACTTGGTGTAGTTAATCACCATTTTTCTCCTGCAATATCCCCTGCTCATCCCCCGGGCTGGGGCGCGGGTCCCTGCCTGTGTGACAGGGTGACAGCAGAGGGCAGCAGCGCCCTGACAGCTCCCGGCACCGGGAGGGGGACCGGGGGGGAAACGGGACATGGGGACAGTTCCAGCTGTCTGTGAAGGGACAGGGGACACGGGGACAGCTGCAGCTGTCTGAGGAGGGGCAGGGGACACCGGGACAGCTGCAGTGGAACTTCGCTGCTTCAGTGACATTCCCGTAGTCCTTTAGCCCTTCCCTTGGACGCCGGGAGCCTCGGATGTTTCAGCTGTAGCTGCTTTGCCAAACACCCAGCTGGGTATTCCTGTTACATTGAGAGTCAAATGCAATTTGTAGAAAACAGTATTTCCAAGTGAAGGCTGACTGCTGCCTTGCTGCTTTTGTTCCTTGTCAACTGTATCAGTGCCACCAGGTGGGGATAAGATCCTGTTCAGGTTTATGTTCGATTTTCTCTGACAGCTGCATATTGGGGTTGGGTCCTCCAGAAGTGTTAAAATGCAGTCCTGGGGGGCTTGTCTGCCTGCAGATAACCTGTCAGAGACCCAGTCTTATGAGGAGCTGCTGAGGGAACTGGGGCTGTTTAGTCTGGACATGAGGAGGCTGATGGGGAGACCTCCTCACTTCCTACAGCTACCTGGAAGGAGGTTGTAGTGAGGTGCCTGTTGGTTTCTTGTCCCAAGTAACAAGTGATAGAACAAGAGGAAATGGCCTCAAGCTGCACCAGAGGAGGTTTAGATTGGACATTAGGAACAATTTCTTTATTGAGAGGGCTGATGAAGCACTGGAATAGGCTGCCCAGGGAAGTGGTGGAGTCACCTTCCCTGGAGGTGTTCAAAAAAACCACATACATGTGGCACTTCAGGACATGGTCTAGTGAGCATGATGGTGTTTGGTAAGAGGAGGAGGAAGAGAAAGGAGAAAAGACATGCCAGAGGGAGACAAACACACTCTGGATAGTACCCCGTGTACTGGCAGAATAGGGAAGTCTCCCCCTTTCAACCCATGACAAATCAATAGGCTGTCAGTGCATGGGTTGTTGTGTGAGGGGTTGGGGTGACCCTGTGCATGGCACAGCTGTGTGTGGTGTTAGCAGCTTGGGACTCATAACAAAGCACTCTGGGCTTTGGTGTCTTGGATCATATTGGTGCATTGGGCAGTCCCTGGCTTTAGAAATGGATGAATCCCAGGATGGGATATACTTCATGGAGCACTCTGAGTTGGAAATGGCAGCCTGCCACCCACCATACGAGAGGTTTTTCTTGTGATGCTTATTAAATCACCATCAATGAATTGCCTGTGCTTCAGCAAATGGAAAAATGTCTATCTCAATCATTTTTCACTCAAATCTCATTCTGCAAAGAAAACTGCAGAAAAATTTTCAGGGTTACATTATTTTTTGTGTGTGTTCTCAGTGACAGATTTTTGTAATGTATGAAACAACAATTTATGTTGTTTTCTTGCAGGTAAGTCTGGATTGGTCTCTTTGAACTGTGCAGTCTGGGAATGTAAGTGAATAAAGCAAGCTTTCTTCAAGCTGTCCCAGCCTGTTAACAAGGTAACAAATAATTGTCATTATTTCTGAGCTCTAATACTTTAGAGATGAAGATGGAATGGATAGCACAACTGCAGATCAATATGGCTATGCAGACACAAAATGAACTTTCTGTTTATGTCAATTGTGAATGCTACAGAACAAATATTAGTTACTGAGAATTATTATGCAGGCTTCTGTTTCTCCAGTTCATCCTTAAACCAAGATTGGGTGGAGATAATATGAAATATTCACATTAATAATATGCTAGAGGCATGTTTTTCATAGTAGTTTTTTTAGAACTAGTAGTTCTCTAGTTCTGATAGATTCCCAGATAAAAAAGTTTTGGTGCCTCTTCTTGAATAGATCCAAGTTAATAGGTGTCACAGTGAAAAGCTTGCTTTGTGGATTGTTCAGAACTGGTTATCTTTTATTAAGAACCTGGAAAGAGGATCTTGCTATGAGTCAGTAAAATACTGCTATTGGACTGGCATGCTTTGCTTCCTACCTAACCCTTG
Source organism: Florisuga fusca (assembly GCA_038090715.1). NCBI lineage: Eukaryota > Metazoa > Chordata > Aves > Apodiformes > Trochilidae > Florisuga > Florisuga fusca. Next base: position 887,582 of record JAAWXA010000026.1, on the reverse strand, counting down.
TGACAACTCCTGCAAGCTGTAAGAAGCCTTTAAACCTTGCAAGGCTCCTTGCACTGGAATGAGCAGATTCCATTCAAAGGGTGTCATGTTTATTGTGACAGAGTTAAAAATGATCAAATTTGAATTTTTCTTCCTCTCTTTTCTTCTCCTTTTATCTCCAGGAACAATTAAATTCCCCTCTTGTCACATTCTGGTGCTGACTTTCTTTTGAAGTGGTGTCTCTGTAAAGCAAACTGTGGCTTTTTTAGAATCCACAGTGTGAATGATTCTGTTCTCCTAATCCCTGATTCCCATTTGTGCACGGGTAACAAAACCTTTTTGCAATATTTTTGTATGCTCGTGCTGTGGTATCTGTTCAGGCCAGTACTATTATAATGCTTAATTGCAGGACAGATAGTGATCATCAGTATAGTAAAAATGGTACACAGGCATTTTTTTTTGCTGCAATTTGTGAAGCTTAAAAATTTTTATTTTCCAAATACATTGTTTTCATGTTTCAGCTGGATGCTGTGAAAGCTGCTCACTGTCCTCAGAGTCACCAATTAGCTCTGCACCATTTTGGATTTTATGCATTTTCTTATTTCAATTAGTATTCAGATCAGACAGCACAATTATATATTAATGCTGAGAAATTTTTAAATGCTTGCCTTTTTTCCGTTCCTTTCCAACTCTGTTGACTGATGTTAGGATGTTTTTTTATGAACTGGAAAAGGGGACATATGTTCTTTACAGTACCACTTCCATCAAGGATGAACCAGCAAGGGAGTATTTTCCCATGCTAATGACTGCCTCACTTCTGGAGTGAAGCTGAGATTTGAGTTGGCAGCAAAATGTGTTACTAGATTCACATATACTGGAGTTCTATCTCAGACCTACAGTTTTGTAGTAGCTGCTCTATTTTTATTATTGAAAGATCACAGTGGTTTTGGTCCTGCTCTCTCTGTGAACATACCAGGCAGGACATCCTCAATGTGTATTCACACCCACTGTGAACACCCTCTGGCTACCAGTGTTACACCTTAGCTTGCATCCTGCCCTCATTCACTGCAGAAAGGTTACACTTGAAGCTTGACACTTTTGAAGCATTTTGATTCCAACTTTCCACTTTTGGCTTTCAAAACTGGTTTGGTTTACAAAACCTGAATGAGCAGAACTTTTTTCTCTCTGGCAGCTGGTCAGCCTCTACTGCATGTGTGTATCACCCACTGTCACGACATGTGATACTTCTGTGCCTCTTTGTACACACAGTACTGAGCTCATACCTTATGTACCCACCTGTATTCCCCCTCTGTATTACTTAGTGCCCTCATCAACCTTGACTTGGGGGGTTCTGCACAAGGAGCAGTCTCCAGAATCCTCAAACAATTTATTCATTGCCCCCAAGAGCAAAAAGCAATGCGTTGAACCAGGCACGTTTCATATGATCAGTGGAATAATTATGCTGTGGTGTAATGAGGCTGTGTAGTATTTCTCCAATTTTAAGGAACTCTGAAACTATTAATTGAAGAGGGGCTGGGTGGCAAAATACCACCTGTCAGGTCTCACTGCCATAGAAAGCAGGTTTGTATTTCAGAATTTCTGTTTGAAATGCATGAATGCATCTTTCAAGGGTTTTTTTAGACATAAGCAGATAAGAAGCTATTAGATGTGAATAATAATGCTGAAAAATGGGAAAAAAAGCCTTAAAAAATAGACATCTGATGTAGTTCAAGTTATGAGCAGCATTTTGAAAAGAAGCTCAGATTGAAAGAAATCTACAAAAAAAAAAAAAAAAGCACACACAAAAAAACCCCAAACACAAACAACAAACCAAAAAACAACAACAACAAACAAACCCCCGCCCCCAAAAAAAACCCAAAAAACCAAAACAAAACAAAACACCAACCACCAGACTTCTGCAGATTCCTGAATTCAAAATTAATATTCAGGATATTGTCCTTACATTGGCTGCAGAAAGAATGTCCAGGTCTTTAGGGGGTTAGTTAAAAATTAATGCTTTTGATAATGCTGTTCATATAAAGCCATTGTTCTCCCCAATGGATCTCAGAACTGAGCACTATGGTGGATTTTGTCAGGCTTTAGAATTTACTTAAAAAAATACGCCTTTTCTTTAAGCCTCACATAACAAGTAGTATTCCTTTGTTGCCCTCGGGCTTAGGATGATACACAGATGAAAATATGCTGCCTTAAAACCAAACGGATCCTAAATGACAGAAGACAAAGACTGGCAGTTGTCTTCAGTAAAAACTTGTGTGGTGTCCATAGAAAGCTACAGTGGTGGGTTAGACTGTGGAAGGCTGCAGAACAAGGAGTGTTGAGGATTGATTGCAGTACTGCACTCCAAAATCTATTGTGGCAGCTTTGGCTTCATGATTTGTACCTCTATGCTGATGCTAAAATCCTTGGTGTCATTGTTTTAGTAGAGAAGGGGAAGATGTCAGAACTTATTGCTCTTGGATAAATGTAGGAAGGAGAGGCTTGTGAGAGGCTGTTGATTGGGCAGGTTATTGTCATACCACCAGAGGAAAAGCAATAGGAAATGTAGCAGAGAGAAGGGGTAGAGAGGATTTTCTACTTATAAGATATTTGCCATTTTAGTATCAAAAAGGATTATGTTTATTTCTTATGTTTAATAACTAATCCAAATTTATAAAAGCTGAGTTGTGTTTAATTTATAAAGAGAATACTGCTTGGTTTTAAAGTCTTTTTCCTATTCTTGGAGGAATGGAGTGCAGAGCTGTAACACATTTAAAAACACATTTTAAAACATATTCTTAAATGTGGTTGGTTTGGGCCCTGGGATTAGCAGAGCAACTGTGCAGGGGGCACCTTCAGTTTCAGTCTTGCCTACTTGATTAGACAGAGCACAAAGCAAGACATTTCTGGGAGTGTGATGTGACCTAAAAGGTACTTTTAATGATTAGTTGAGCTTGCTAGGCAATTTTAAAAAAGAAACTGCTGATACAGTTGGGAATTAAATAAAGGTTTTAAGATTAAAAGTGTACTCGCTCTTCAAACCTTGCTGGCACCCAGTGGTACTCACTAGCCCATGTAAAGCAGCAATGGCAGTTTATACATAGTTGTTTACTGCATTTTTTCTTCTGCTATAGTTCTCCAGATACCCGTGGGCTGAGGAACTGATGTGCTCATTTTGATGTAGAATAATTTCTGTAATCTTGAATGAAGAGAAGTATGGCTTCTGTGTTTAATTGATAGAACGTTTTGCTCAGCTTTAGCCACGGACTCAGAATTTCATGCTTTTCCTGCTGGAGATTTTTATTTTTGCAGGCATGGTCATGAAAGCACTGATAGCATGCAACATGCTGAAGAACAGAGTGTGTTAAATCTCCTCTAAGCAGGCTCAGCCATTCTGGTCCTTGAAATGCCAGCCAACTCCCTGAGGCCTTCCTGGGTGACAAATCCTACTGATGCCACTCCTGTGGGCACTGGGTGAGCAGTAATGCTGCAGTGGAAGCTCTCCTAGTCCTTAATCTTAAATTGAAATATAAGGCAACTGACTTTAGTGAAAACCCATGGGAATCACAGGATGCTCCTGGATTTCTGCTGCAACTCAGTAGCTGAGAAAGCAGCTTATCTTCCCTGAAACAAAACTGTTATCTGGAACCAAATGACTTACCCCCTGAAGGAGAGATTCTTAGTGCCTTTGGAGTTAAGTGGCTTACATTTATTATGAAACAGGTTGTGGAGGAGAAAAGCAGGGCTTTTTTGATTGCTTTCTAGAGATTATTTTTTTCTTGCACTTTTTTAAACTACTTCTTAGTGTTTCTTTTCCCATAAAAATGTCTCTCCTGTGTCCAAAAGAAATCCTGATGAAACAGATTTCCCTGTTTTGCTTCTTTTTCTGTACATCATCAGGGTGTCTGGATAACCCACTTATTTCTGAAGCCAACCACATGGTTCTCGTAAGATTTCTATTAGTTACTTTTTCTCGAAATTGAGGGTTTACATTGGAACCCCATTTTACCATCTGTTCTCCAAATATTTTCTTCCCTGAGGTGGAAGTTGAATGTTTAGTAGTCATTTACACATTGGAGAGCACACAGGCTTTTAAAATAACACCTGATTAGTGCACAGAGGTATATTAAGTGCCACATCATTAGCATGGGCACAGGTCACTTCTTGCCAAAGTTGAATCTCTTCTGCTCTGAAGCACTTTTTCTGATGTTCATTCAAATGTAAAACTGCAAATATCTATGGCCTTCTTGAGCATAGTTTAGGTTTTCCAGAATTTTAGTCCTCTTCGTAAGAGGACTTGTGTTACAGCAAAGTTTCTGAGGACAAAAAGACTTCTTACTATTGGCATAGCATATATTTACTTCATGGCATCATACGTAGTCTTCTGAGAATGAAACTGACACCTTGTGTTCCTGTGCCACATCCTCTCATGGTGTTCAGGCATAGTCTGGGGTAGTGCCCACGTTTGTGATGGAGAAAGTAACTTTCAGTAATAAAGCATCCAGTAGTCTCTGATTTTATTAGATGTACTAATCCTGCTAGCTTAGATTTCAGTATTTCACTCCTCAAGTTGGTTTCTGTGTTCCAGATCTCAGTCAGCATCTCTTTTAATCTTTCTTGTCTGAAACTATCATTACTAAAAAGGTGGAAAATAGTGTCAAAAATTGTTTTCATGCCACTGTCTCCTGTATGCCTAAGCAATGGCAACATCCTTACAACAAACAGGTATCTATCTGTGATGTTTGAAAGCTATCAAACTGCTGCCCATCTGCTTTCTGGTTCAGCCATAATAATATTTCCTCTAAAAGTGGAAAACACTGAGAATAGTTATACATTCACTCATGCCACTCAAGCTGTTATGAGTGTTTGGATCACCAAAGCTTTGCTCTCAAAAAATTCAGTATTTTGATGTTGGGCAAATTGAAAATAAAAATAGTCTACACCAAGCAAAGTGCTGTGTCTTGTGGCTGGGAAGTGTGGCTGTAAGACTGTCTGTGAAGTCTCAGAAAACAGGTAAAATCTTCAATTCCAAACAGACTCATACATGTAAAACAGCAGCTGCTTTTTCCTACTTTCAACTTGCGCCCAAGTGACTTTAACCTCAAAATTCGATCCATTTAACTTTTTCCTCCTTAAGCAGACTGACTTTAAGAGAGAGTGCACATGAATCTCTGTGCCCTGCTAAATTGCAGAGAGCAAACTTCAATACCTTCTGCATAGCTTAATTGACAGCTCTAATTTCTGAAAAGAGAAAGGGAGAAAGTAACTTTGAAGTGGTTTTCCTGCTAAGCAATTCCATTAGAAAATGCTGTAAGAGAAATTAATGCACACGTAAGACAGGGTAGGAAACTTTCTGTGCAGTCTACTTGTCAAGCAGCATGCTGCATCTTTATTTCTTAAATTCTCTGCTCGTGGCTGTGACATATCTGCTGACTGAACAGGCTGCCTTCAAATGAGAGATGTGTCTTTCAGAATGCCTGCCTCAAAACAAACAAGCTCTGAATATGTTATCTGACATGATATTGGCTGAACTTGCTGTTTCAGAGAATAGTGATTTATAATTGTAAGATTTGGTACCTTCAGAAAGGAAATGTTGTTTTGAATTCTCTGATAAAATTGAATCACCAGGGCCATGCAGTAGATCTGGATTCAAAACAAAGGTGGTGGTTCTCAGGGTGTTTCTGTAGCACTGATTTTGAGATCAGTTTAACATTATGCCAAAAGCAATGTATTTTGTGAGATGTCCTGAACCAAGTGATTCTCAGATACTCAGTAGTTTATCCTCTCATTTTTCTAAGCACCAGTATGTCCACAATGCCAGTCTCACTGGGCAGACTGGGTTTCCCAGATCTCCTGGGACAGGGCAGAACCAGCAGTCCTGCAGCTCCCAGCAGACTTTGGACTTCAGCTATAATTTGGACAAACTTCCATCAGATACTGACTGCTTTGTACAATTATTTATCCACTTTGAGGAGTCATACATCTAGATCTACTTGTAGGCAATTTTGAATCTTCTGTAATGGCTCTACCAGCCATGGATGAAGAAAGCTGTTTCCACCTGTAAACTTGTTCATTTTTAACCATTGGAAAGGGAGTGTAATGCCACTATAAATTGTTGTGAAATGCTTTTTTTCATGGGGTAGTTTCTTGCAGTGTTTTCTCTAATGAGAATGCTGCAGTTATGTCTGTTTTCAAGCTATTGATTGAATACTAGGGTTGAATATATGGTTTGAATATTTATTTTAAATTACAAAGGTAAATAGCTGACTGGGCCATAGCAGACTGCTTTCATAGCTCATTAATAATGGTGGTGGATAACTCAGTTCCATCCTTTGACATCAGCAAGTGTGGATACTAAATGAGTCAATAAAGTATAGTGGAAAGGAGGTTTCTCAAAGGGTTTGCCAAGTGCCAAAGCTTTCTAAATGCTTTGAAGAGAACTAGATAGGAATCTAAAGGAAGCAGACAATTCCATGTTAAACGATATTAATGTTTTGGGATATCAGTTTCTTTGAAAGTCTATCTGTGTCACAATATTGCATTTATGCTTCTGTTTTAGCCCATGTAAGAACCTTTGCTTCAGGCTCTAGGTCAACTACTTTTGAAATCATAGACATGACCTTGATTCTTATCAACACTTTGGTTGAGGTGAGTTTGAGTACAAGCCTCTACCTTGTGTAGATATCAGTCCCAGGAAGGGAGTAGATGTTGGAATGTAACTGGACAGCCAAGTGAACATCTTGGCCCTTATGCCCCCAGGATGTGCCCAGCAGGGATGGTGGTGGTGGGGAGGAGATCCTTCCTGCCCTACTACTATTGCTGAGCTGTAGTAAGGGATGGGAGGGATAAGGGAGGGGGATAAGGGATACTGCAGCCTGGCCCACAGCGTCCTGTTTGCTGCCACCTCCCTGATGCCTGCACCCATGGGAATGTCAGAACAGCATCTGCACTGAGCTGATAAGAAATGGCTGAGAAAAAAAGGTAAGCATGGCCAATGATCAGAATGAGCTTGCATCTTTAAGTAATAGATAGCAGCTCCTTTAGCTTTTAGAACATCTGTTGCTGGAAATAGATACTTAAGGCAGGAAAGTCTGCAAGACAGTTTGTCTTCAAGTATAGGTATCATTTGCCCTTTTGAATATGTTGGGGGAGAATTTTTTCTTGTTAGAATTCAGAAAATTAAGGCAACTGGCCTAGTAATGTTGCTGTGATGTTTTAAAAATTAATGGTGAAAACTGCAGGTCAGGCATCATGGCCTGGCTGCAAGTCATGCTTGGGATGAGAATGGGGCAGTGTCCCCACAGCTTTCAGCAGATGGTGTGGTTCAGTGGTCACACAGACTGCTGCATGTTCCAGCTGCAAGCCAGCTATAGGATTTAACCACTGGGCTGTTCATTTTCTAAAATAAGATCAGACAAGTGAGAGCTCCATACGATTAAATTAGAAATATATAAAAAATATACCTTGATCTTTTCGGCAAGTCTGTATGTTGAGCTAAGATTGGGGGTTTTTTTCTTCAGCAAAGCCCCTTGCAAAGTCTTCCTGTAGGATAATCATAAAGTGGCACTAAAATATAAAAAAGAGAAAATGTTTCCCTTCCTTGGATATCATATACAACTTGCTGAGGCAGGGTTGGTTCAGTCTAGTGGTGCCTCTGTGCTTGACCAGACTTCTGGTTCAATGACCTTCTCTAGGAAATTCCTGTTGTATGTGTAAGATTGTTATAAAAATTACTGTTAAACTTTTTTAAAAGGAGAAAAAAATGGTATATTCAAGAAAACCACAGGAGCTGCATGTCTTCTTTCTTCTTTTCCCAGTCCAACTCTTTCAGTGAAGGGAATCATTCTCACAGTTTTTGCACACATTTAGCTAACAGTAACACATTTGATCCTTGCCAGTGGTTGAGACACAGAGACACAGGGTTCTGTGCACTGAATATTAGATGTGCTTTTGCTCATCCCAAACAGGTGTCTGCCTGCTCAGATGCTGGTAAGTCCTTTCACTAACACTGGTTTCCTGCTGTGATGATTGCTCAGAAAAAATACACTTCAAACCAAAATTACACCCAAATCCTGAGAATTTGCTTTATTTTTCTTCTGCTATGCACCGTATGGTTTTGTTTGGTTTTTTTTTTTCCTCTCATACCATTAGTATCCTCTCTCTCCTTTTTATAGCAGAGAAAAAAGAGGTAGTTGTGGTATTTGCAGTGTTGGGTACTTGCAACACTCTTCATTCAGTTGAGGGAGTGAACGCTTTTCCAAAGCCCCTTCAGTGTGGTGCATCCAACTTGCCTAAAGCTTCAGGAAGGAAATGAGAGTCTGTAAGGAGTGTTTTTAAAACAGCACATATCCCTGACAGCCGTGCAGGCTGTGGGGGCTGTCTGTTTTAACCCCGGTTTCATGCTTCATCTGGCTTTTACACTAGGAGATGTTCATGACACACTTACACATTTTATTTTGCTTTAATGTGAGAGGTTCAGCTACTTAACATGCCTACTGCTACCTGTCCTCCTTGCTAAATCCATGAGAGCAGGATGGCTTCGTAGCACTGGGAGGACACTGAAGAAAAATTTGGGAGCCTCATTTCGTGCCACTGGCTTTGCCAGGACAGATTTGCTGACCATGGTCAAGTCACTTGATCCCCCCCACTTCATCCCTGTAACCTGAGTCCATGATATACCCCCACCCTTGGAAAAGGTTCCTGAAGGGCAGTACTGAGCATAAGGTGATGTTCCTGCTGTTGCATCCCAGGTTCTTTCATCCACAGCAGCTCCTGGTGCTGCTGTGTTTCTGCCCAGCTCACAGCCAGCTTTGTACACACTTGATGTGGGTCCAGGCATCCAAGGTGTGTGCATACAGAACCATCAGCTTTTGTTTCAGAGTCAGGTTTAAGCAGCATCTTTAAAAAAAATCTACCATGCTGTAACTCCAGGTTTAGCACAGATACTAATTTACTTTGGGATTAAATAATAATCAATGGGATTAAACCATAATCAAGATGGGGTTTCTCATCAGTAATCTCCTGGAAATTAAATCTCTATCTGAGATCTCCTAATGTAATATTTTATCATTTATTTAACCTGAGAAAAGCCCCATATTGGTTCGAAATCAGAAATGTATAAATAAAGAGCTACAGAGTGAGCTGCTGGTAGAACCTGGGGGCTGGGAAAGTTGAAATACACATTGCAAGTGTTTTGCACTTCCTTTTCTGGGATGCAGGAACAAGCAGAAATGTCACAGTTGCTTGTGCTAAAAGTGCAGCTCAGTGTTTATACTGCCAGTGTTCCTGGGTTAAATCACTGAACACCATTGTTAGTGTCTATGTTAAAAAAATGGTCAGTAAGCTGAAACTCCCCCCCCCAACAATCTTTATTCTAAGGTTATGACTAGGGTGCTTTAAAAAACACAAGAGTGACAAAGTTTATCAGTGAAACACTGAAATGTAAAAATCTTGCCCTGGTCACCTAGCCAATACTTACCATTTGTTTCATTATACAGTGCATAAAGTAGGAAAATGACAACTTTCTTTTTCAAAAACTTAATTCTCCTTTGCATTAAATTCTTACTGCATCATTTTTGTGTGACCGTATTTAAAAATAAATTATAAAATTGGATATGGATTTTTTTCACTAAATAAATTGGCATGGAACTTAAAATTATTAGCATTTGAGAAAATACTGAGAGCATTAAAGGAAATATTGAAAGAGCGGGAGCTGACACATTTGCCATTAGTTTAACAGAGCTGTATTTAAAAAGATACGCATACAAAGGTACTGAGACATAATGAAGCCTCCTACACACACCATGAAATGAAATATTTATGCTGTAATCATGCTATTAATAAAATGATGGATCAGCCAGCATCTGCTGCAACAAGACTGAGCTGAGAGCCTGGTTACTGTCTGGAGAAGTGAAGCAAAATAAAAACTGAGGAGCAGCAGCACATGGACTAGCTTGGGAATCCCTGTCTGGAACTGTGTAATACACTGACTTCACAAAACAGTGTCATGTTGCAGCTGACACTGTCCCCTTCTTTACGTTGTGTGAAGGGCCAGGGAGTGGAGGGCAGGTCTGCAGCTCTGCTTGTGCTGCTGTCAGAGCTCAGGGGCTTCCTGCAGGGGTCAGGGAGCAGCTCTGATGCTGAAGGGTCATCTGCTGTTTGGACTTTTCCAACATTTAAACAAGCACATAAACAAAAACAATAGGAATGGAAGAGGTTTGTGTAGGGGTGGGATGTGTATTTGGACTATGAATTGAGTAGGATCAAGTTAAGACAAGTCCTTAAGGGGATCTGTACAGGAAAATAGATACTGTCTTGTGCTCTCCTGACAACTTTCCTGACTGTTTGATGAGTGTGAGTTAGCCTAGAGATCACTCCTTGCTTACTGGGAATGGCAGGATGATGTTTCTCACAAGTGTGGTGAGTACACTGGCACAAGCTATTTATCCATGTGGTCCACAGCCTTGCACCCAGCACCCGACCTCTCACACCCAGCTGGATGCCCACTTCTGCACAGTTCAGACTTCATCCATAATCAGAGCACTGAATGTGAGGTTCTTCCAGAGTGCCTACAGAAAAGCTATCTGTAGTTTTCCTTTTTTTTCCCTTTCACTCATCACCTTTTCCTCTTCCTTTCTACTTTTTGTTCTATCTGTGATGCACCTTAATTTTTACCTCATGCTGTGAAAACCAACTGCAAAGCAGGTGCTAGTTAAGCAGTTACTTAGGGCTAGTGTCCATACACACTGAACTCCCAGGAATGCTGGATTCTGTGTGCACATTGTAGGGAAGGACAGAGTTTGATTTCCTCTTGCTCTGTGTCCCTCCTGTGTGGTGTTATGCCCTGGGTGCCCTGGCACTCAGCCTTCCTCCCTGAACAGAGAGGAGGAACAAAGGGTGCAGTGCCCATTGCTTCACTGCAGGGAGGTGAATGGATAATCAGCCACTGCAACCAGCAATAATTGGCTATTTTCCCCCCAAAACACTCTGCTGTCTTTATCAGTTGATAGGAGTGTTTTCCATCACTGTCATTTGCTGAGACTCAAAAAAGAACAATTGAAAATTATATTGAGAGTTTGTTACAAGTATGAGATGCTACTACGAGGAAATAAATAGTAGGAAATGAGCAGCCTGTAGCTTTTTTCTGTCAGCTCACACAAGCTAAGTAAGTTTTGATTGGAGTATATATACAAGTAGGTTCCATTTCTCTCTCTTCCTTTTCTCTCCCCAAATGCACAAATGCTGGTGGCTTGGGCTGGCCAGAAAACAGCTGGGAAATACTCTGTTGTTTAAAAATTGATTTTTGGCTGAAAAAAAAAGACATTCTTTTTGTCGATAATAAAGGAATACCTCTAAAATATTAATACATTGAAATAATCACTGTTTACCTGCTTTCAAAAGAGCCTGTGGGTTGGATTCTGTTATATATATGGGTTCCAGGAGGGTAAGCTAGCATGCATATAGAGGATATTTATGTAAAACATCATTTTTTAACATCAGTAGGCGTACACAAATAGTTAAAGAACAGTAACTGAAAATAGAGTCAAGTTTCAGTCTTTCAGATCAGTATTATTAATGTAATTTTAATTAATGTAAATTTAAATAATGTAATATTAAACAATGTAAGTATAAGTTTAGAATTTTTTTTTAGTTATATATCTTGTTTGTAAAATCAGATTATCCCAAAATGGGTTAAAAGAACAAGTGTACAAGTGTGCAACCTCGTGCACAGAAGTGGCTGCCATCACAGGCCAAATAACCCGAGTTACCAGAGCCAGTGGCCAGGTTTTCAAAAGGCTTTTCTGTTTCATTCAATTCTCTTCCTGGCTGCAAATATGGGGAGCTGAGTGCAGGCAAGTAGGAAGGCTGGGCAAGTGCTTTCAGATCTCTTCTATTAAGGCACTCAGATGAGATTTCCTTAGAGAATCTGTTCCTAACTGTGAGGTCCAGGGTCTTCAAAACAATTTGTTTTTCTGAGTGCTTTTTCCAAGCTGAGTGCTTCCTGAAGCAGAGGGAGTAACTTCCACGCAATTCTGGCTATGGGCATAGTGTGTCCTAGATGCCATTCCTTGCCTTTGCTCGTCTGGAAACAGCCAAGGGAGCAGCAGCTGACCTACACCAAGGGCAGTTCCACCACCTGCACAAAGCCCCCCAGGGCTGGGCAGCAAAAGGGAAAAACTTCTGTTTCTCACATATCCCTCAAATTCTAAAACTGACTCCCCTTTAAAAAATCTCTTCTTGCCAAATTTAATATTTTACTAGATTCCTGCATTTGATGTAAAGTGTCTGGGTAAATAAAACACTCGAATATGTTGCTAACTTTCTGTAATTATATTTCACTCAGTAGGGATTTATAGCAATTTTCTAAATGAAATGATCTTGCTTTGATTTCTCTGAAGTTCACGTTAGTATCAAGCAAATAATGTGTTTGGACTTCATCCTCTGTGTTCTTAAACTATGGGACGTCTCTAAAACTGTAATTCAGAATGAAAAAGGAGCATCAGATTTTAGTAGATATCAGACAGATTTGGTGACTTTTGGCTGAGGCTGAGAGGAAATGCTAACAATGTGGGTACCGTATATTCTGTTGCCTTAGAGACTGAAACATCTGTATCCATGCAGGCAAGTGATGCAGACATGGTAAGATTTGACTTCCTTGCATTCCTCTGTTCATCTTGCTGTCAATGGAAATGTTTTATGGTGGGAATATGCTGGGCTTCTCTAGCAGTGTGTTTCTCTGGTTGTGTGGCATGTCTTGGACTAGGAGGGCTTTTTAATTGAAGTCTAACTCTGAAGTCAGGACGATCCCTAAGAAAAGATGCTTTTACATTAATAATTTTTCAAGATGAACTTGGAGGGACTTGAAATGATTGTTGTACTGGTGATAATTGTTGGATTTGTGAAGGCACTTGAGCATCTGGGTCTCCTGGAAGGCAATTATGAAGGTAGGATGTAAAGAAATGGAAAATGTTTTATTCTGAAAGGCATTTGCTGCAGAGCATTATACTTTAATCTGTTCGTGCATGTGCAGTGTTTGAGTGCCAGAGGAGCTGAATAGTAGCTGAAATAACTTCAATGCTTTCCAAAAACAAATGAAATGTATTTTATATGTCAGTATAGCATTGTAGCTCTCATTACAGCTCTGAAAATATGACAATCTTCAACCATTCTTTGCTTATGTTAAAGATTGTTTTAAGAACTTTAGTACAGATGTGTATGCTTCAGTAAACTGCTGCTTGCATCCCAAAGCTCTGAATCAAAGGAGGATTTACATTTTAGTAAGCTTATCATTGTACCTTCTCAACTTGTTCTAATTGCTGGGAATATTGTACTTATTTTTAGCTATTGGCTATAATTAACAGAATATCCAAATGCCTACCTGAGTTTATTTGGATGATTGTTTCTGTTGTAATCAGTTTAACCCTCTTTTGGAATATTTATCTTTAATAAATCTGCTTGCTCTTGCTTTCAAAAAATGTATGTTTCAGGGAAACACTACCGACTGAAATGTAAATATGCTTGGCTTGAATATAGTGTGAGGGAACTGACTGCTAAAGATACTTTAATTCTTGTTACATCTCTGTTTTATAAACAATGTAATTCATGTAAAGACATGCAAATATTAAATAGAAAGAGAAGGAATGAATTTTAGATAATGATCTCTATAAATCAAAACATGTCTGTGCAGATAGCCTCACTATTTAACAGGAAGAGTAGATTTAAAGTGTTCCTAAATGTTCCTGAATATGATATACATTGAACAGCTTCTTTTTATAGAAACTTGAGGGTCATTTTTCACGGTAAGCTAGAAGTACACAGGTATTAAAATAACCTTCAGCTACCCACAGATACTGAACAATTACTCTTTTCTGCTTCAGAGCTCATGACAAGCTGGAAAAAAGGGAGGTTGCTGGCCTCATATTAATTACATGACAGCATGTAGCCCAAGGTTCAAAGAACCTTGGAGTCTTAAGAGTAAGTACTTCAATTCAGGAAAAAAGTTATAAAACTTTTGGTTCATTGGTTGTTTGCTTTATTGAATTCTCGTGCATGTACCTGTTTCTCCTACTTCCTGCTGTTTTGATTATTTTTCTTCTATGGATTAATTAACAAGTGCCTGGTGATAACTCATGAGCAGCATTTTGAAGCTAGGGCAGTAATACAGATTGTTTAGCAATTGCTTTACATACCAGCTCTAGCTGTGCAAGGTCTATTGAAATGACCAAACTGTACAAGCAAGACAGTGCCAACAGCAAAATGCATTTATTCTGGCTTTTGTCAGCTTTCAGTACTCTGTATGCTCTTACCATAGAAAAATGTTGTACACTACCCAATGTACTGACAATTTCCTGGTCCAGTTCTGTCACCAGCTCTAGCGAAGTCTGTAATGAATTGGTTCCTCTAAGGAGTTTTTTTTTGGAAACCTTTTGTCATCTGCCTGAAAGCATTCAAAGGGTAGATGCTATTTAGTAGCTTTCTTTAAATAAAAATAAATAAATAAATAAATTTAAAAGTAAACAAGAAGGAGCATTGAAGAAGAAAGCTTTAGGAGAGAGCAGTTTTTGCTTTTGGGGAGCAGCACCTTCCCCATGATCAATCTCCTCACATACTTCTGAGCTATACTCATCTCATGAAAGGGGGAATTGCACATTTAGTAGCACTAACTCCTAATGAGAGGGAATATTTGGGACATTTGAGTAATTCAGAGCAAATCATAATGATCTGTAGTGGTTTTCTGATGATGTTTAAATTAAAATACTAAGCAGGACATTGTGAATTACATTAAAGGGTAAGGTAAAATTCAAGTTAAGATGTTATAACTTCAGGTGAAGTTGTATTCAGTCTCTATAGTCTGAGCACATACACAGCTGTTTTCACTGCAGTTGCTTCTGCAATGCCCACCCTTGTGTAAGAACGTACAACCTACACGTATTTCAGTGAAATTCTTGTTCTTGCAAGAGTTGCTTGTTTTGTTTTAATGGTAAGATGTCTTAAGTGAGGTTGTGACTAATTATTTTTTGGCAAAGACTATTGACTATTACAACAGGTTAGTTCATAATACTTATGTGTTGGTTGTTATACAAAGAAATTGCACTTACACTAGTGAGAAAAAGTTTTAACTGCTGTTACCTTTTAGTACTATTAATAGCCCTGCTTGACTTTTAGGACATACAGAGTATGATGCTAAGTAGTAATCTACACTGCCTGTATAGTGTCAGTTCCTCAGGTGTGTGTTTTCCTGGTGCATACTGACTCTCAAGCACAGCATATGGAGTCCTAGGAACCAACAGCTGAAAAGAGATGGAAGGTGCCTTTGGCTTAGGTAATTTATAGCTGCAGGTCCAACTGCTGAGGCAGGTGTGGGCCATGTTTATCCTGAACAGCTTACAAAAGTGCACTGCTAAGATGCTGGCTGTGTGCTGAAACCACTATAATTGCAACTCATCAGATCTATATAGGGACTTTCAAAGTGACTTTTAGAAATATGAAATCTAAAGTCCACACGTTTTTAAATGGAGGAAGAGGGACCAGAAATACCATGGGCAGAAACAGAAACAACTTCATGAAACTCTGCATCTTTCCAGCCAGTAATGAATATGCTCTTCTGAAGGTCACTGTCACTGAAATGAGATGCTTTTGCTGGAATCTGAGTTCTCAACTCTGTCCTTTGGCCCTTACTCTTAACATCTGTGGGCATCTGGACAGCTGAGAAGACTTTGTGCAACTGGGAATTTGCATCCTAATATCATGTGGAGCATTCTAACTAATAAACTGCTTTCTAAAAGCACTGTCCCAAACCACCTGTCATTAACTGAGCAAAAGGGAGGACCTCAGAGTTCCTAAGTCAGCTTCTGTTTGTTTCCCAAACTGGTTTTGAAACAATATTCAAAAGTTCACCAAGAAAACCCCCCAAAAAAACCCAAAAAACCACAACTTCCCATACCATTTCCCTTTTTAATTGAAATACATTAGAGAACTTTTTTGTAGAAGCTGCTCAGCACAAGATGTTCCTGGAGAAAACTACCTATTTCAGCTGCAGCCTGTGGTTTATGAGGTGCCAGAATTTGTTATGGGGTGAAGGAAAGGAGTGTGCTTTTTCCCCAACAGGCCAGGTGACACTTCCCAGCTTCCCTGTAATGTGAATTTTGATGTCTCTTAGTGATGAGCAGCCAGTTCTTCTTCAAAGCTTTCTGTGCTGGCCATGAGTTAGCAGGGAGTATCAAACTGAAATTTCATTCTGGACTGTGGAAAGTCAAACTTGCACTTTTCTTTTTGATTAAACACAATGCCCATCTCTTCTGCTACTGCACAGTACAGTGATCTGATGGTGTGACTGATTTTATTATCTCCCACCTGCTGAAGAAATGTGAAAGACAAAGTCAGCTCATTGTGGGCCAGTCCAGACCAAGTGTCAGTAATTTGCAGCACGAATCAGCACAGCACATGATATACCCAGTGTCTACAGGGTGCATCTGCAATGTGATGGAGAAAGGAAGGGATACTAAAGTCTGTGGAGAAAGGCAGACTGAGGAGAGAGTTCTCTTGACCACTGAAGTTAAAATCTTCAGATGAAATTTGTGTCTTAGTTTGATTTGAGCACCTTTATATCAATTCCCTCCTTTTTGCAGTGGATAGCATGTGATCTTGAACATACAGCTGCCTGTTCCTCTAATCTCTTTGCTCCTTTTCAAGTTCCTCCTTTATTTGTTTTAAGAAGGTGCATTTTTAAGACCAGGCCTTTGCTCACTTCCCATTCATTGCTTTGCTCTGGCCTGGCTGTTTGGCATCTCTTGGATCTTGGATCAGAGTTTTTCACTGCTGTGTAGCCCTGTGTGTGGGGATACATGTGGAGTGTGTGTACATGAGCAAGGATGTTTCAGGCTGTACTAACACTTTTATGACACAAAAGGCAAAAAAACTGCTGCTTCTACCATCACAGATGAGACTGAAAGGACTGACTTGTACTTTCTGCTTCCTACACTCAGGTTTGCTTTATCTCTCCTTTCCAGCTCATCTGTGACTTTTCCTTCTCTTATTAAAAAAAAAAAAAAAAAAAAGTCATTGTGCCAATGTCCCCAGATGAGCTCAGAAATCTGTCCTTGAGTGTTCTCAAGTCTGTGGGTACATTGAGCCAAAACAGCAGCTTCCAGGGTAACAACCAAGACAACTCTGTGTATGGGTTTGCCTTTGTGAGCTGAGTGATACAGACTGTACTTGCAAAAGTTGACAGAGCCAGCCAGCTGTCACATGCTTGCTGGCTGAAAAGAAATAGTTATCAGAGCTATAATATTCCCTTTGTGTTACCTTAACACTTAGTGCACACTGACTCCTTTGTCACACACAATGTGCCTTCAAAGGACCCTTCAGCTCTTTGTCAGCACCTCTGCTTTGGTCTGCATCAGGTAACCACAATTAATCTAAAAGTGGGCAGTTTGAGTGATGTTATTTGGTGTCATGTATTTTGGGAGTGAATGGTTCAGCTGTGGACTCAGCAGGAGCTGTTTGTAGCAAATACTCAGTTTTGTGTTCCAGCTTTGGGATTTTTACTTGTTGCACCTTCCTGGCTTTCGGAGTGGCAGATGAAATCTTTAGAAAGCTTTAGAAAGCATTTGTACTTACACAGGAGCTCAGACCTGCAAACCACTTTTGCACACTCATGCATGCTAGCAGGATTGTGGCACTGTTTGTGAGCACAGAATAACAGAAGCACAGGGACCTCCTGAACAGAAATAACTTGTTTGCTACTGTCTGCCATGGTTTTCTACTCCTAACCAAAACAGGAGTGTGTCAGAGCTTTTCCCCTAATTTTTCTGAAAAGAGTACTCATATGGACAGATTACTTTTTCTTTCCATACTCAATTTATTCACATGTAAAAAGGACTTAAAAGTAAAAGCATATTCAGCTTCCTGCAAGCTTAACCTGGACCATAAAGTATGTGGAACTTTTGAATGGCAAGGTACTAAATCAGTAGACTTTAAACCCTGAGAATCTGCCAACTGTGTGTGTGATTATGTACTGCTGTGCACATAATGAAGTTGTCTCTTCTCTCTGCCACCACTGACAGACTCATCATAGTGATCACCTAATTCACTTCTTTGGAGCTGGGTGAGATTGTCACAGGAGACTTCACAAGTGTAATGCAGAATCAGGATCCTATTTTTTTTCCACTGATCTTACACTGCTCTTGGTTTGTAATATCAGCTGGATATTTTACATCTCTGCTTATCGCTTACACTTGAAAAATCTTTCCATTGAAAGTACTTGATGCTTTCCTGGTAAATATGCATCTGCACCTTTCTCATATTCAGAGTCCTCCCCAGGCATCCCACTTCCTTTACATGTAGAAAGTAACCAAATAAGGTTCTGTCTGTGCTTAGAATTCCTAATAAGCTGTCAAGCTGAAGGTAGCAGGGCAGGTTAGGGCAGAAGACTGCACCTCTTAGGTGGGGAGGAGCATGAACTCACTGCAGATAGAGCAGGATTGTCAAGAACAGTCTTTCACAGACTTCTACTGCTACATAATAGGAGAGAACTTCTAAAAGCAGTATAAAAATTTTGCCTTCTAACTGCATTTTTCAGTGTTGTCTACTAGCACAGTCGCTGAGTAGAATTGATTTCCCTCACTGCTGTCATTCTTGGTCACCTTCTGTAGCAACACAAAAGGTTATTTCTCTTCTGGCGGGCAGTCTGTGTTTATATCAGCTGCTATTTCAGTTTACCCAACACCCTAGCTAGAGGACATCAGCACTGAGGGTGAGAGGATCTGATGATTCTGATAGGAGCAGGATTGACTTTGTGGTAGAGATAAGGTCTGTCTCTTACACATCATCTAGAGGTGCCAGATGTCTTCTTGTCAGTAAGCTCAGAGCGGGGAGGAGAAAAGATGTAAATGCAACAAACCTGCTTCGTGTGTCAAAGGAGACCAAAGGCTGTGCTGCAGCTGAAGGCAGAGATGGTAATGAGACAAATACAAATGGATGGTGGCAACACAAACAGCAAGCTGGCATTTGAACCAGTGCTGAATGTTCTCTGCTCCTTTCCTCCCGAAAGGCAGCACTGAAACCCTGTGCCTGATCTTGGACATCTGTTTGTGCAGTGAGTCCTGTGCTGCAGCCACAGCCCTTCCTTGTGCCATGATGAATTTCAGTGCTGCTGGGACCCCCAGCAGGTGTGGGGGGCATCCTGATGGGGTGTCCTGGGGAAGGTCCAGGAGCACCAGGCATCAGCATTGTGGTTTCTTCCTTCGGAAGAAAGCCTTCAGGAGGAAGGGGTTTGTTTAGTTCCTTGCAGGAGTCTCCTCCAGTGAGGGAATTTGTAAATAGCTGAGTCTCTCAGAAGTACAGTAACCACCTGCAGAGCATGCTAATTAAACACCTAGGTTAATGAATGTGCTGGTTAAACATCCAGCTTCTCCTTGCACAGGTTGGTACCCTGCCCACAGAGGCTCAAGCAATTGTCAGCACTGGGCCTTGAGATGGAACCTTCTAGCATGCTGTCCTTTTTGTCCAGGCTCATTTTAAACAGAATTCCAAGCCCTTTCCTTAATTTTTCATGCCTTATTCCATGCTAGTCTCAGTCCAGTGGGGAGTTACAGAACAGCTGGTATGCTGCTGGTGCTCTGAGTGATCACCTTTCCTTTGGTTTAACAGAGAAGTTGAGGCAGAAGTTAGCCCATCCGGTGTATTGTGCAAAGCAGGGAAATAAAAAGTCACTCAAAATTGTTTTAAGAATAATACAGAATTCTCACACTGTTCTTTACACTGGTTTTCTTCTGAAACTGGAAATATTAAATTATGGCCCAGATTTTTCTGAGCATACTTGTTCAGCTTCCAGACATAGTGTGCACACAGCTTTTTCTTCACTTTGATTTAAAGATGTCTGCCCTCATTTCAAGTGTTGTTTGATCAATACTTTTTTTTCAGGGATATCATCTGTGTACCCATGAAACAAGGCTGTCCTATTAAAGTCCAGTGCTTCAGTTGGGTCTTTTAAGCCTAGCTCTTTTCTCAAAGGCAGAGGCAGCTTTAATGCAATGTAAGATTAACTTATTGTCCCTTAAAATAATATCTTAAGAGTTTCTATAGCCTCCTGAATCCCACTTAATACAGGTATGACCACTCTGTATTCTTATCTCATGAGAAGAAGAAACAGTTTGAGTAATTTATTTCAGCTTAGTTGGAAGTAGATTTAGTGGCAGATGGACTGCAGTGGTGATTGTGTGTGAATAGCTGTGATACCCAGTGGAGCCTATATTTGTTCTTTAATGGAAGCTAAACAGGTTTTTTTTACCTTTATCACTAGGTGGGGTTGAGGATTCACGTTGCTGTGGGCAAGTGAAATGGCCTGTTTTATGGGCATTAAAGATGCTTGTACAACCACAAATTCACTTGTATTATGATTTGGATTAGAACTATTGAGAAGTATTTCATTAACATTTTCCACTTCATTTCTTTGGTGTATTCATTGAGACAAGACTTCTGAGATGTTGATGCCTTCATGTTAATAATTACACTGGTTCCTATATTCCCTAAAATTAGGCTATGAATAGATTTATGTAAGTTTAAACATGACAAAAGCTGTAAAAGATTCCCTCAGCAGTGCTGAAGTACTGGACTGCTTCACTGTGTCTGAGAAGTCAGAAGAACTCACGACCTCTGCTGCACAGGGGGGACTGGTACTCTGCCCCTTCAAGTGTATACCAGGCAGCCTCTCAAGGAGATAAAATATCATAATAAACGCTTACAAATAACACAATATTTATACTCCAGTTATAAAAACTACTTCTTCAGCATCTCAGATTTTTGTGAAAGTTTAGGGGAGCTTCTGTGGCCCCATGATTCTCACAGAGTCCCCTGTGGTGAACATCATCCCTCTGGGGCATATGGAGGCTTCTTCTCACTAATATCAATTTCATATTGACATATTGCCAATTTTATTTTTATATCTCAAAAACCTCTACCTTTGGGCTTCTTAGTTAATCAAAGTTTGCTGTGCTGTGAAGTGGAAAAAACCTTTGCTTTAGTCTGTGCTTTTCCATTAAACACCTGACCCACTTTTGTCCTAACTGGATGCTTCTGTGCTTAAAATTGCTTCATAGTTCAGTTCTCCTGGATTCAAAGGATTTTACCAATTGTTGAAATCGTCCCCTTTTTTTGCCTTTTATCCTGACCTCTGAATTGATACTTTCTTTAAGAATTCCTTCCATTGTGTCTTTTGGATGAAGTGGAAAAATATGAATTCAATAAACATCCCAACAATGTTGAGATGACCTAATTCTGACATCTTCAGAAAGTATTTTTTTTCCTTTTTCATTCTTGAGAATAATTTACTGTGCAATATGTGTATTTTAGGGTGGGAAAAAGAAGTTGCCCTCCATAAAAGTGATGCATCTAAATTTTCATTTATCATGCAGTTCAAAACATTGTGCACATTCTCCATGCTTTGAGCTCACATTGTCTCACTTATAGTCACTAATTTGTAGTGCCTTGCTTAATATACTTTGAATCAATGTATTTCATGGTGAAGGTAGGAAAGTCATCCTCTTCTGCCTCAGTGGTACAATACTGTAGTTACTGTAGAGCAGTACACACTGTGTGTGGGTCAGTGTTTTCTCTTGGGGGTGGAGGATCATTGTCTTCTGTGAACCAAAAACAGCAGCCCAGAAATAACACAAAAGGAGAACCTCAAGGATCCCACTTCAGGAGGTATCTTTCCACACTGGAAAAAAGGATAAGGGGAGCCCACAGGAGTGTGCCTGAAAAATAAGCACTTCTGTGGCATCTTAGCAGGTTAATGCAGCCTGAGGGGGAGAGCACTCAGAGTTCAGTGGATCAGAAAGGAGTTATGGACTGGAGGGTTGCTTCTCCTCCCCTACTTTGTCCATGGCCAGTCTTTAAGGGCCTCCTCCTCTGGGATCCATGTCTGTGTACAGGGCAGGCTGATGTCTGCCTGAGCAGCAGCTCTTGGACACATCTTGGGCTTTCTTTTGGCAGGAAGGGATGTGTTGTAACTCAAGGGGCATTCAAACAAGCTGCTCTGCCATTCTAATGTAACTTGAAAATGTACCAGGATGATGAAGGCAAATCATTACACAGTACTGGAACTTGGGAAACCTGAATCTGTTGGCCCTGCTATCACTTACCTGCTTCCTTTACCCTACCCTATAATATTTTCCCTTTTGTAAGCAAGAGCAGCTCTAGTTGTCTTCCCTGATTTTCTTTCCCAACAACATGCATGTGTCACTTGCTTCCTGCTGTCCTAAGTTTATTTCCTAGCAGGACTGCTTGCTGGCTTGTTTCTGCTTGTCAGGAGGAGCACTGGTTGTTACAGGCCATCTGCTCACCATTGACTGTCCCTTACCTACTGCTGGCCAGTTCCTACCAGCAGCTTCTCCCCAAAAAGGCATTCAGGAGCAATCCTGACCTCTTGTCAGTCCTGTTCAGGATGAGCCCACCAGTGCTGCCACACAGAGTGCAGCCATTGCTGACAAGTTTGCAGCCTCCATGCACAAGTAGGCTGTACAGGAGCATTTATTCTCCTTTCCACCTTTTGAAGGTTTCAGTAGTGCTCCCTGCAGCCCTTTGCACTTTTGCTTCTTGATTTTAAAAGGATCTTTTTGAGCTCAGCTGCTTAGAACTCCCAGCTGGGCATTTTAATAAATTCAAAAGGAAAAAAAAGCAACTACCATGAGTACTGAGCACAAATGACAACCCCAGATAAAACATGCACGTATTGTTGAGCAAAAAAAGAAAACAAATGTGATGGGACCTGTAGGAGAGACTTTAGGACCACCCCTGCAAGCATCAGAGACAAATTAAAATGTGCCCTGTATGTGACATGTTGAAACCCTGACTTTAAAGCCGTCATTACTCCTGGCCTCTCTCTTCATCCCTGCGGCTCTGACTCTACCACATCTGTTCAACAAGGAAAGGAAAATGGTTCCAAAATAAGAAACTAGGTAATGTACTAATACAGCTGGCAGAAACAAAGTGTCTGCTTGCTTAGCTATGGGATGGCAGCCTCCCCATCCCAGTAGTAAAAGTCTTCCATTTGTCCTTGGCAGGACTTGTAATGCTTGCAAAAGGGATTATTCGTCTTGATTTAAGTTTTATAGACAGAGGTTGTGTGACTAGGCTTCAGATGTTGTACAGCTCTCATCTTCAGAGCTTTTGTTTTCTGCAGTCCTAGATCAGCTTTATGGCTCTAATTTCCTTGGGACATTGGTTACCTGTCACTGGAGAAGGCCTTGAAGGTCTTCCCTCCACTGTATCTTCAGATTTATCATTTCGCTTTCAAGGGGGAGGCCAGTTCTGCCCATGAATGGGCTTTAGAACAGTTCCTGTAAGCAAAGTTATTCTTCCTGGTCTCTGGATACTTGAGGCTGGCCCACTGCAGGTATGCTAAGTGGCTGTGCCTCTAACCATAGAGTTTTTGCTAAATGTAATCTTCAGGCTATAGTAATTTGTACATTCATACCTATGTAAAAAGGATACTGAACTGCCAGCAAAATAACATTGCAAGTTTCAGAAAACCTACGTGGTAGCTTCTTGTAGGCTTAGGTGAAGCCTTTAATAGTCCTTGGCTACATAAGCAGCATTTACTATAGGTCGTGAAAGGAAACACAAATGAGGTAAATTCAGTTACTGTGGAAAGTCAAACACCTGAGTGCAAGATGAAGGAAGTTGTACTTGAATGCCTGACAAGAAATCTATTGAACATATTAAATTATACAGCTCTCCCAGAATAGCTAGAGTTTTAAAAAGAATATAGTGCAGCAGTACTCAATCAGGAACAAAAACACAAGTCTGGTGCACATCAGGCTTGAGACAGCTTCCACGCAAGGAGTACTTTGAAAGCAAGAAAACAGCTTTGAACTCTTCAGTGTGCCATTATGCAAGTACACATGGATGCAAACTAAAAAGAAATCTTCTGGTAGTGAAGCAATATGACAGCCTCTCTCCACCACAAACCAGGGCACAAGCAATGGAAATAGAAAAGCAGGGTGGGAGGAATAGAGAAGCAGAGTCAGCACCCAGAGACCCTGCTGGCTGACTCCAGATTTAGCTGGGGGCACAGCTGAGGGGATGATGCTGATGTCCAGTCCAGCCCTTTCCAGTCACAGACTGCCAGCAGCCCTAGAGAGAACATTTACTCTCCAGAATACTCAGGAGACCCTCTGTAGCCAAATTACTGAAGAACTAAAAGCCCGGGAAGCAGGAACATCTTCACCTGCATAGAATTCTGTCTGTGCAGTAGCAGGGTGGTTGATAACAAATGATGTTTTCAGGGAGCAGACTGCAGCTCATGCTGCAGAAGGAGGTTTCCTCCAGATATGATCCAGGAGCTTGTGCCCCAGCAGGAACACAGAGAAAATTAAATTCATTGCTAATCATGGGTTTGCATTAAGATACGTGTAGGGAACCAGGGCCAGAGAGATACAAACAGGTTCTTGCTTGCTTATTTATTTATTTCCTGTGGTTTGAAGGAAGTGCTAATCCTAGCAGAGTGTAGTCAAGGTGGACCTGTCCCTGACTATGGGCATTACCTGACACAGTTTGTATTTCTGTAACACCTAGCTCTAGTGTCTGAACTCTGATATTTAATCATTTACTGCCCAGAAAATGAAATATGTTCTAAAATTATGTGTGGGAACACGATAGCAATAACTCCCTCAGCAGCTTAGGAAGGTGGATCTGGATTTTAGCTTTCTGGTCTGGTGAGAAAGGTTAATGAACATTGTACATCTGTATTAAAATATTTGAGGAGACTGTGAGCAGCTGGCAATGGCAAGGGTGCCTGAGACAGAGAAAAGAGTGTTGTTTGCTCTGTCACTGATATTCCGTGTAGCTGTACGTGTTCTTGCTGGGAATTCTGTCTGTCACATCTCCTAAATATCCCTAAATACCTACAGATATGTGTAGAGCTTTAGCACTTAGGGCATTTCAGATGTGCAAGGTATGATGAGGAAAGACTTAAGTAAGGAAGGGGAAGATACTCTAACTAGGCAGTTTCCATACCAAATACAGAAAATTTGCTTTTGACTATTTTCCTGTGGTTTGTGTGAAAGTGAGCTGGCAGACTGCAGTATGAGCATAAAGCAGAAGAGGAATTTCAGTAGCACAGAGTCCTCTGGATTCAATCTGATCCATTTCTCTGCCCCAAGGCAGCTTCTGGCAGCTGTTTTTTGACTTCTGCATAAAACCCTCCAAACACAGAAGCTCCGTAGTCTCTCTAGACAATTTTTTTCAGTCCTTTGTTACCTTCTCCATTGGAAAGCTTTTTCCACATGCTAAATTTGCTAAATTGATTCTTCCTAGCTAAACTTGGAGCTTGTTACTTCTCCCCTCCACTGAGGACATAGAGAACGGATTAACCTCTTCCTCTGCACTGGTCTTACATGTAATTATAATCTCTTTTTGGTCTCTCCTTTCCCAAGTAACCTAAATTTAAGTCTTGTTTATGAAACTATTGCTCATACCCACCACTCTGGACTTTCTTTAATTGGCTTATATCTTTCTGGGTGTGTGTGGCCCATAATTGGATCTTGTACTCCAGCTGAGGCCCTGGTGGTAGGGAGAAGAACAGAGATTCTATTTCATTTGTCTAGCAAGCTGTCTCTGTCCTTGTACTTCCAGAAGAGCATTTGTCTTTTTTTCGTAACATATGGGTTTTGATCCTTTGTAGCCCCGAATTTTTTTTTTTAAGTAACTCTAATATCAGTAAGATTCTTTCACGCCTTACAGATGATTATTCTGTCATAGGTGTAGATTTCTGCATTTGTTCTTGTTGAATGGAAACCTGGCTTTGATTGTTTTCAGACTTGAATCTTAGGACATTTTTTCAATCTGCATGCATTCTTCAACCTGTTTTCCCCCTTTCCCAGCTGTGAATTATTTACAGATGTAGTAAGTACACTAATTCCTCTGACATATGTAACAACGGATACCAAACCAAGGGCAGCACCCCACGAGACTCAGGTTTTGTAAGTCTTCTGATTTGAGAATGAAACTTGGACACTACTCCGAATAGATTTTCAAGAAGTTCTTCATCTCATCATCTTTCAGTACTTTCCTCCAAACTCTGTTATCTTACATGCAATAAAGTGAGATAAATACTGTGAAAAGATTAAGATAGATCGAGATGTGACACAAAATCTAAGTAAATGAGATGGGTTTGATGCCAATTACTCTGAACTGATCCAACCAGGCAGCCACTCATTTTCTTGTGATTTTTCTCTTTATATACCAATTGTATGGTTCTATTAGTTTCTAGGAACTGCAGCTAAGCAGATAGATACTTAATTTCCCATCTCCTCATCCTCTGCCTTTTGTGAAGATAAGAAGTGTATTTGTCTTGTTTCAGTCTTGGGCACCTCATCCCTGTTCTTCAACACCAGGCTGCTAATAACTGCTGTCAGCCATGAGATTTGATCAGCCAAGGATGAACTATATTAGGCCCAAACAATTTCAAAACCTCTGGCTTATCTAAGTATTAAAGTTCTAACCTCTTCCTTCCCTATTAAAAAATCTAGTTCCACGTCACTGATTTAAGCAGGTTCCATACTTTTGTTTAGAAAAACCAATCTGGAGGAATCTTTCTCTGATTTTTTTTCCCCACACCCTATGTGAAAAAAAAATATGGAATTAGACAACCTTGTTGGCTATAGTGGATCTTTTTCCAGGCATGTATATTGCCACTTCACAGAGGCTGCTGTATTTGTTGCTCAAGCATATTTTTTTAACATGCTGACATACAAAAAAGCTGCATTCCCCTTGTCTTACTCATTGGTAAGTATCTTTTACAGTATGGATGGCAGATATTCATCTTTGAGGTAGTCTTCCTGGTAGTTCTGGGAAACAAATAATGTTAGCAATCAAATAATTCTTCTCCTTACAACTCTCATGCCAGCACCAATTACAGGCCACTCAGTTCCAGCTGCAAGCCTGTTTAGCTCCTGATATTTTTCTAAAAGGCACAGATGCTATCAGGTTTTTAAGCCTTGTTAAGGGTCAAACACTAAACTTCTAAAAAATTTGTGCATGAATTCTTGTGCAAGGTTTTATGCATTGGTAGAGTACAGGGGACAATGTGCATATCAAGAAGTTGCTGAAGATTAATGAAACTTTTGTAAAGCACTGAAAAAGCTTTGCACAAGGTATTACTTCTTGAAGTGCAAATTAATGAACACTGTTTAAAGACATAATCAACTGAATGCTACCATGTGCAGTATTAATTGGATGTGCAAATACAGCAGGCTATATTATAGTATTCACTGAGATTTACTGTGAACTCTGTGACATTAGTACAGCAGCGTGCTTTCATTTAACATAAAAGAAATTAAATGAATCCTCAGTCTCTTTGGGGATATCTTTAGCAAATCTTTCCTTTACTTTGGAATAATCATTTACCCACCATTCAAATTTTATATCAGACCTGCCATCCTGTACCAGAAAATGTTAGAAGTGAATAGGTGCTTCTAGCTGAAAAGAAGTTTTTAGCAAAACTTTCTGTTCTAGAAGATGACCCAGGACTGAAAAGGGTACAATACGTCACCTGCTGGTTTTCTTTACTATAGGAAAATGATTTAAAAAAAAACACTTGCTACTTTTATTTTCCATATTCTGGACTGAGAATACCCGTAGCAGTAGAGTGGATAAGATCTTGGTCTGATATCTTCATTGACTCTGAAAATTTGGCAGCGGCTCTGTCTGCACACTCAGCTGGTGGTGGAGGCTGGGGTGGGAGCCTTCCTTTGGGGGACACACCAGGCACCCTGTGCTTGGCTATTTCACTCTCCAGTGGTGATGTCTGCAGATCTGAGGGGCAGCCTTTGTGCATGGGCCTCTCTCCAGAGCAGTTCTGCAGTCAGGTAGAACAGCTTGTACAGCCATCTGTGACATCAAAAGCATAAACACAAGGAAAATCTTAGCCAAAACCTGTATTCCTTGCCTACAGGAATCAGAAGATCAGTTAGGAGAAAAGTTACTAGAACTATGAAAAGACTGAAAGGGCATTCGAGGAGGTGTGAAGGGAAATGAAATGCAGCAGGAACTGGAAGTACCGTGAGGTTCTGGGGACTGTGAGGGAAAGTGGCTGAACGATGCTGAAGGAGAAAATGAAGTGACCTTGAGTTAGGCTGAGCATGTTAATTCAGAGGTACAGATGTGATGTTTTGGCAGGAAATGGGATATTCTGGCACAGCAGCTGGAATCAGTGCTGCGATGACAAATATCTGCTGCAAAGAAAACCCTGCAAAATAGAGAAGATCATACCAAAGAAGTACTCACCTCTTCTCTTCTGGATTTGATTTGCAGTATTTGCAGAACTCAGGTGCTGGCCAAAAGGGTAAAGAATAAATGGCCTATTTAAATTGTTTTAAAAGCTTGTAATAGTAGCAGCTTTACAGTTATGCTGATTTATAGGAAAAGATGAGATGCATGCTCAGTGGCAGTAGGTAACAGCTGTCCACTTTGAAAGCTTCCTGTTAATCAATGCTGCAAAATTACTCAGAATCAGAAGCAGCATGGATTATTTAGATCTCTATGTTATGCATCATTCTTATGGCTTTTTGTTTGTTTGTTTAAATTTAAAATTGAAAGTGTGTTTTATACTTTGGGATTATTTGTTCTCCCCACTACATCAAGTTTAATTGCTTTTTTGAACCATGAGGCAATGCAGTATTTCAGAGGTAACATTCTCTGGAAATCTCATTCCATATTTCAATCACTGAGAACTTATATACTTAGACTTATTATATTAGAAGTGAAGTGAGGTAGCAACTCAATTTAAAAAAAAACTGTGCCACTTATGACTTCTAAAAGTGAAGATCCATGTTTTCAGACAAAGGTGCTGTCTTTCATTGTGGGTTGAGAGGCTTGAGAAAGGAATTTCAGAGGCAATGAGGTGCTTGTTGCTCTGAAAGCTGCACTGCCATGAAGGGTTGGGTTAGCAGTAAAGCCTGGGTTCAGCAATCCAGGGGTAGCTGTGTGGGTAGCAAAGCTCTGAGTGTGAACAGTTAGGTGTTGCTCTTTACCTTGGGCTCAGTACTGCTCTGATCACAGCCAGTTTGAACAACAGGCAAAACTTTAGGCTTTGGCTGGGCAAAGTGTTGATGCTTGGCTGGGACTGGAGAGAAGAAAAGCCTGCATAATCCACAAGAGAAAAAAAGGGGGCTCAGGGGGGTGTGAAGGAAGAAGACTGAGGATGTAAATGGGTAAGATCTAGCCAATAGCTAAGTTATGAAGCTAAAGTAGAGGCAGTATCAAAGTAAAAATATGGAAAAAGGAACCCTCAGGTAGGAAGACCTGATAGAGAAGAGTCTGGACTGGGAGTCAGAAGGTATCACTGTGCAGATTGTGGGAACAACCCCCTGTGTGAGGGGACAGGAGGGAAAGCAGAGGCTGTGCATAGGTGGTGGGAATAGGGAAGGCTGTGTCACCAGCAGTGAAAGTCTCCCTAGGTAGGAGTCAAGAGAATGAAGACTGATGTCCTCAGGAGTGATTTCTGGACCTTACTAATGAGAACTTGTAGCATTTGTTGTGAGCAAGTGCTGAGTTGCAAAAGTTGCAGAAATTGTAAAACCAGGCTCAGAGAAACTTAGAAAATAAAATAAAATTCATTGGCAGAGTTTTAATTCAGTGGTCTGAGCAAATACTTCATCAGTAAACCCATTCTTTCTTCCCCATATAGTCCTGTGTGTTTTATTGCACAGCAAGATGTTGTTTCCTTAACCCTGTCCGTGGTCAAAAGTATCTGGGTTTTTTTTGGTCTGTAGTTGTTTTTTTCAGTTTCTGTTTTTTTATGACATCCTAATTCAGTCGCATATCTCTAAAATTCCCAGCTACAAGCATTTAGAAGCACAGTGTGAAAAGTCAACAGTTAAATTAGAGGGTGCAGGGCACACATCTGTAATGTGGCTTTCTCCTGAGATACTACTGATTGCCAGAGATTACTGGTAAAGAAATACAATTCTGCAGCTAAAGGTGTCTGATTTGCATCCAACTCAAGTCATAGGAATTACAAATAATCCCATTTAATGTGTTTGACAGTCTAAAGGTGAGTTTGTTTTTCATTTCCAGTTTCACTGATCATTAAGATTACATTAACATCTTTCAATGCTGAAGAGATTAGTTAAAATAAAACATTCTCTCAAATGTAAGCTTCATGCAAATGTGAAAATCAGCTGATTAACTTTTTGTTTTTAGGAAGATGTTGCTTATAACTACTTGGTCCCATGAAAATCTTGATTTTTTTCTCTATTATTTTGAACAAATTATTAGCAAAAATTGTGCTTGTCTTTTGAAGTTGCTTATGATTTTTAATAAAGGTTGATATGAGACCATTCCATTTCCACTGATGCTTTCAGTTCCTCTAGATTAGACATTCCAGGGGCCAATTGTAGAAGTACTATTTGATTTAATGCTTTTTCCAGCGAATTTGCGATTTAATAAAATATTTGTCTCTTGAAATTTCCTGAGTAAAATTTTCCAGGGCACATTACAAAAACTGTAGATAAGTATCACATAGCAGAGGAAAAAATTGTTGTGGCCACGTGTTTTCAGACAGTAACATTCCTGTTTACTTGTCATGAAAATAGATGGAAGTTTCATTCTCCACTTTGCCTCGGGCTTTGCCACCACACCTGCCATTCACACCTTTCCTAGTGCCAATTTAAGGAAGCTGTGGAGGCTGCCCTGACCTTTCCATACTGCTGTCCCCAATTTACAGTCCTGGCAATGTTTGTGTAAGAAAGATGTGCTAACTAATTAAAAGCAGAATTTTTAAAAGGTTAAAGCCCAGCCTGCTGTCTGGGCTGAGGTGAGAACAAGCCCAGAAGACATGCCTGCTGTCTCCTCATTGGGAAGAGCTACCCAGAAAGGCAAATACATGTCTACAGGGATATCTTATTTAATTCTTTTTGTCGTTGTTCTGTTCAGTTTTGTGAGTCCTATGTCAGGAGATAAAATCCAAAAACAGAATACAAATGGGTGCCAGCAAGATCAGGAAGCCACTTACTTCTTTTTCATTGCCATGGTGAAGCTGGGTCAGTAGTATGAACTGCTGAGTTACTGGAAATGCATGCTTGCTCTGAATATACATGCAGGGAGATAGTTGCTCCTCTGCTCTTTGCTCTTCTGAAATACACCAGGAATGACAAAAATGAAACAAAACACTAGCTTTGCATCCGAAATTGCTGAATTTCTCTGCTTGTGGGGCCAGCTGCTCACCCAGCCGCTCTCCCCTTCCCCTCCTGGCATCACAGGTTTGTTTTTCTCACACTTTTCCTTACTCCAAGGTAGTTTTTTTGCCTTTTCTTACGTACCCAGTCCCAAAAGTGGCTTTCCATATATTAAGAAATATATTGAGTCTTTCGTATGTCACAGCTCATCAGAAACTTAAGTACATACCATCATATAAAATATTCTGGCTCTTATTCTATAATCACAAATGAATGCCCAATAGAGGATTTCACTCCTGTTTTCCTCAAAAGCAAGGTACTTTTCAAAACACATCTTAGTTTTTAACAAAAGTTTTGCTTGAAAAAGTATAATGGGATATCCATTATATTTTAATAATTTTTAAATAAGCATACTTTTTTTCCTTGAGAAAGGATGGGAGGATTGAGAGCTGCTCAGGTGATGGGATTCAGCTTGTAGGAAAAAGCTTAATGGCAACTTATAAATGAAATAAACATGAGGTCAGTAGGAGACTCCACAACCAGCCACTTGGCTTTCTCCCATTATCAAGCTTTAAATGAAAATACTTGCTTTTCTAACAATATTAAAAGAAAATTAATATTCAAGATTTTTGCCTTTTAAAGATATAGTACAGCCAATATAATTTGAATCAGTTGTTCTTAGCCTCTAAATGTTAGTCCTAACCTGGGGAAGTATATACTACCAAAATAGACCTGTAGATAACTTGAGAGCTTCTCAATTAAACATATGTTTTACTGGCTTTCACCCAAACACATGAGGCTTAAAATTTCTTTGATAGTGTGAATAAAACATCTGTTGTTTTTAATAATGATTTGCTGCAAGTTCTGGTGCCTGTCATCCCTTCTAATGGTAAAGTAAATTGCTCATTGCTCCAAGAATCAATTCAAATGAAGTGGTTCTTATAATTGATTCCAGCTACTCATCTTGTTACAATCAGTGGTACATGTTTTAGTGACAAAGTCTGGTCCTAAGTGAAGAAAAAATCTAAAAAATTGGATTCCCGATTTTTTGTTGAGTCACACATTAAACTTGTGTATCATAAACATAAAAACTGGGATTTTGAAAGCAGACAATGAAATTGACCCATGTCAGTTCTGTGTCTTTTAATGAGTTGGCTCTCATGACCCTTTTCCCATGTTGGCTTGGCAGGGCTTTAACCTCTGTGTGTATTATCTAATAGTTACTGCTATAAGCACCATAAATTAATGCTTGTTGGAAGTTTGCTCCTTAGCTGGATTTAATGTGTGGCTTCAGCCCCTTGGCTGAATTCTTCTTTTAGGTTTCTGAGGTTTGATTTTTTTCTGTTTGCAAACTGCAGTACTACTTGTAAGACCAATCAGTTACATACTGCTATCACTGCCTTTTAGATGGGGATGGGGAGGCTCTTCCTTAATTTTGAAGGAGAAATGGTCAGTGTTGGGCATGATCCAACACCCAACCTAGCAATTGTACAGTACTGCATATTCTCTCCTTCTCTGGTTTCCAGATCCAGGGACTTTGGTAATGGTTTCACAGTTTGCCCCAGTGGATGTTTCAGAAGCACAAGAAATTATTATTTGCAAATTGATGGTCTTTTTTTTCTAGATACAAGTATCTAAGAAATTGTCTTCATAAATTAATATTGTCCAGCACTTAAGCAGTTTTAGGCAACCTAATGCAAGGATTTGCAATGCAGGAACACACAGATGCCTCTTTTTAGATCCAAGTTTTCTAACAGCCTAATTTGTAAATGATCTTTCTCTGTATTCACACACTCCTAGCAATTTGGCTCTCAGACCTCAGAAAAAGCAGTCATCAAGCTGTGAATAGTTTCCCACACTTTGATGCTTCATTTCCAATCATGTCTGAATGACTTCAGGGGAAAGAGTTGCTGAGGCATATAAATACATCTATAATAAAAACTCCTGCTTGGTGAAATTTTTCTGTAAGCACTAATGGTTTCTGCAGAAAGCAAGTAGAAACATGATATTCAAAGATCTGCAGGTAGGAGCGGAGCCTCCTGTATGGAGCAATGGTCAGGCACCAGCAGAGGTATTGTAAGTGTGTGTGCTTGCCTAATGTGATTAAAAATAACAAACCCTTCTCTGACTTTCCATCTGGGGGATTTGCAAATGCCAGACAAAAATAGCTATATCTGAAAGTGCCATCTGTACACAACTGGATAGGTAGATTCAGCTGCTGCTTAATGATTGCAGCCTTGAGTAGCTGTGGATCTATTAATAATGACAACAGCAATACACTGGTTTTCATTATCTGCTGTCATAATCCATGAACACTTTCATCCCCCCCCTCTCTCTATGTCTCAGCTTACTTTGGTTTTGGGGTGAACTGTGACAGAGACGAAAGTGTTGCTCTGAGGTTAAAAGGAATTGATGAAGTCAGCTGTGGAATTGGTATTGATATTTGTATTGAAATGCTTATGCAGCAGAATGGTCAAACTCATTCATAAATTTGACACCTATACATAACTCGTTTCAGCCAGAAATAAACTACACGTCTCACATGTGCAACACATTTCATTTGAGTTTATTTTAGAAGTTAAGGTAGTTCACAGAACAGTAAGAGTGGAATCTAGGTAGGTGCTAAGGAAACTAATCTAGATTTGTGGAGCAAACTCCTCTCTCAAGAGGCTGGAGCACTGGTCTGGTTCAGGGGTGGAGTTGATGCTTTGTGAAGTGAGATTTGAGTGTGAGTTTCCCCTTCCCAGGAGGACATATCTCACTCCCAGGGGTACTTTGGTCCAGATCAATGCCCACGACTTTCCTCATTTTGAACCAGTTTGTTTCCTTATTCACCAGTAACATTTGGCCACTGGTAAAGTGAGATCTGACATCTCTTTCATAGTTGGTTTCAGACGCAAAATAAAAAAGCTGTAACTTGTGGAGAAGTGTTATGGGAATATAAACAGCCAGAAAGTAATTATACACTTGGAATGCCACCAGGATACCAGCTGACTGGTGTGGAAAAAATTACTCATGCTGAGAGTGAGAAGTTTAGAGATATTCAAGTTTTCTACTAGGCTAGAAGAGAAATTATTATTTTCTGCTCAGTTAATGGTGTGAATTGACTCTCCAAAGGATCAGCCAAGCACCACGGGTGGTGTGACATGAGGGGCAGGAGGGTGAGGACAGGGGTGGGAAGGAAGGGGACTCCTGGCAGTGTTTGGTGTATCTGCAAGTTCCCCACAAAGACTGACTGGAACTGATTGCAGGTTTTAATCAAATCTCTGCAGTGTGATAAGTGACTGCACATGAAAAGAAATCCTGTCTTCCCGCAGAACTGGTGGATGTATTACCCACCTCCGGGTCTACATTAGTAACTCATTTGTCAAAGAGCAAGGGACAAAGTCAGTAGTGAAAGTTTATGGAGTGCATTTTCTTCTCAACATGCTATGAACATTAATAGGGAGAGCACTCAGAACAAAGAGAGATGTCCCCTTGTGTGCTCAGGAATCAACCTCCCAGCTCACTCCTGAACCTTCTCTCCTGCTCCTCTGTGTGGGGCTTCTACATCGTAATTTTAAAAGGGGTCAATTATACGGCTGACCTTGGTTAATTGCTGTCAGTGAAGCAATATCATAGCAAAGAGCAGACTGCATCAAAATGACATCAGATTAATCCTTCACTTTCTAAATACAGAGCTACAAAGTATTCCTCCTGTTACTAAAACTGTAGTCACTCAGGATGTTGTATTTAGAAAGCAGATAGTACCTGGTCAGCAGATCACAGAAAATAGTTCTAGGGAGACTTGTTTTCCCTGGAAGGCATAATACTTACTCACTGCTGTGGAGTTCAGCAGGAGCAGAAAAACTCCTGGAATTGTCTTTTCCTCACCAAGTAAGGCTCTTTTCCTTTGGCATTTCTGTAAATTAAATGAGAAAAGAAGTCAAGGGTAGGAAGGAAATTATATGACGGTGGTGTGTATATATAGTTTGGTTTTGTATTGTGGGGTTTGGGGTTTTTTTGGGTTTTGGGGTTTTGTGTTTTTTGGGGGGTTTTGGGGTTTTTTTGTTTGTTGGGGGTTTTTTGTTCTTTTGTTCGCTTCTTTTGGTTTTGGTTTTGGTTTTTTTGTTTTCGTGGGGTTTTTACATTTGGAAAAGCAGTAGACCTCAAATATATAATAGTCTTCTCACTGGAGTATTGTGTTGTATCAAACTACAGCAAAAGTTTGTTACTGTGACCCAATGCAGAAAGGTGATCCTTGTCCTTTAACTTTCAATGTGAGCCCTGTTAGTTCACATTTAGGGGAATGACATCATTACCTCATAACACTTAAGTGTGGTGAGTTCATCAGGAATTTTGGAATAAAGCCTTTGCACCACCTTCTTGAGTTGATTTGTTTTTTGGGTTTTGTTAGCAAAAAGGCTCTAGCTCACTTGCAGAAATGTGATGAAACTGCTGGCAGGCCGAGCATGGATGCAGGGCTGTGGTTTGCAGGTGATCAGCTGCTGAAGGAGCTGATTTTGCTTACTGCAAAAATGTGTGGGCAATGGAAATCAACCCAAAGCTGTGATTCTCAGCTTGCAGGGGGTGCAGCTCTGAGAATTTCCAAGCTTTGTCCTGTTCCCCAGGGCACTGTTTTCTGGGTGTTGCACATACAAGCAGAGAATGTTTTGCTCTACGCAGGATAGTTGGCTCCTCTGATCCTGGGGCAGAAAGCCAAACCTTCCCCTTAAAAAGGGAGCTGGGTGTCACGGTTTAACACTCACCCAGCAATTAAACTGAATAACAGATGGTCTCTATTAATCCCCCTCTCCTCCCTGATAAGGAAAGGAGAGAGAATAAGGGAGAGAGACTTATGGGTTGGAAACTAAACTACACAACTTTAATGAAACAGTAATGATAAATAGGAAAAATTACTAAATATATACCAATATACAGGAAAAATTGATACCACATTCCTTCCCCTCTTTCCCCCAGTAACTCTCACGTCACCACGGAGGCTGCAGGGCAGCCCTGGGACAGTCCAGGCTGGACTCCTGGAGTCAGCAGCAGTTGGGAGCTGGAGGCAGGAACACACAGATATGGGCTGGCATGGATCAGGAGCACAGGCAGAGGAACGGATGGAATCCTCCCAGGATGCTGAAGCAAACAGGGAACAGGCAAAGAAGGGAAGAAGGAAGCGGTTTGACCCTTGTGATCCCTCAAATTTATACTGAGTATGACGTGTATAGGATGGAATACTCTGTTTGGTCAATTCTGGCATCTATCCTGTCTGGTCCTCCCCAAAGGAGGGGTTCAGGTGGGACCTCTTTACTCCTTCTGGAGGGTAAAATGCTCCTCAGAACTGAGCAGGGTCCTTGGCTCTGCACACCAGTCTCTAGCTGTAATAAACATCGAGTGTTATCAGTCCTAGAAGCAGACACTGTCTGAGAAACTTGCTGTTAATTTCAGCAAGTGCAACTACTTAAAAGAGACTTATCTGAAAGCAAAAGTACAAACCAGAAAATCACCTTTATCCTGTCCCAAACCAGGACACTGGGACATTTGAATCCTTCTGAGGCAGAATGCCAGGACCTCAGCCTGTGCTCCCAGTCCTCATGAATACACAGCAGCTTTGCTATTGTAATTCAGTGCACCCAAAATGAATTAGTCAGCAACAAACACTGGGGTGAACATAGTTGGGGTTTTCTTATTGTGTTTTGTTTTGTTTCATTTTTTTAAGTGAGAATTCCTTTTTTATGCAATTGCTGGGGGGTTTTTGTTTATTTTTCCTCCCTCTGAGCACAGAGGAAGGACCTGACTGTGGTGATACAAAGCAGGGATGCCACAGCAGAGGGGCTGCTGGTGGGAGAGCTGTTGGAGCCTGGCACTCAGGTGCTGCAGGTACAGGCAGGTCAGCTTGCCTGTGCCAGATGGCATGGGGCTGGGGGACACAAGTTTTATTAAAACTCATCTGTGATGTACAATAAGCTCCTCTCAGCTGCCCACATCCTATGTCCTTGATCAGCTGTGAGAGACTCCTCTAACCACAGGATCAGCAAACTCTTTCCAAACAGAGTCCTTGAATACCCCTGCTGCAGAACACCAGGAAGAGGAGGTTGATGCTGAGCCAGATGAATAGAAGAACTTTCACCAAGTGACTTTAGGGGACCTGCTGTAAGTCTTCTCTTTGATTTGATCTATGTTTGGGCCTGTGGTGACCATAGGTCTGGCCTGAGCCTGTCTTGTGGGAGAGCTGCAGTTCTGATGGGAACAACCCAGGCACAGGGCTGCAGGGTTACCAGCCCAGCACAGGAGCTGGAGACTGCCAGGAAGGACATCACCACCTCTGGAGGAAATACTCACCTGAAAGAATAATGCCTTTTGTTGTCATTCTCTTTTAAAACACTAAAAAAAAAAAAAAAAAAAAAAAAAAAAAAAAAAAAAGCAGTATTTCAATATTGTTCTCGCGGAACATTATGAAATGCCATTCTCAACAAGAATGTGGTTTTATCTTTTTGTCATTTAAGATTCTGGTAGCACCTGACTGCTTTTTTAAAAGAAAAACAAAACAAAGGAAAACAAAACCCCAAACGATAATCATCTAAACATTTGACAGCAAAAGTAGTCAGGATGTATTCCCCTACTTTTTTGTCTTCTTTTTTTCTTCCCCCAAACATATATAGGTTTTGTGGCTTGTTTCATTAAGATTTTGTTCTCTAGTCCCATTTTACATGTTTTAATAGAGAAACTAGCAATTTTATTTACTCAGCAAGGTGCTTCAGTTATTAGAGCCACTGGCAAGTTTAAAAAAAATGCATGAATAGTTGTGTTTGCCAGTTATTGTCTTCAGAGTGCTTTACAACCACTGAGTATTCATGGCTTATTCTGTGAATATCCCAATGGATTTCAGAGCTGTTTGTATTAAACTGTACTTGCAAGATTACAAAATGGAAATAAACTACAAGATTTTACTCATAAGGAAATTAGGGATTTGTTAAGTTAGCATTTAACTAAAATGAAGAATCTAGATGTAGCAGAGAACAATTGAGTGGAAAAAGTCTGCACTGTTTTTACAACAAAACTGCCTTGCACTGGGGAGAGGAAGCAGAGCTGCAAAAGGCAAAAGCCAATCTATAAATCATCAGAATACTCCAAGCAACAAAACTGAAGGTCTGTTTTGTTCTCTTCACACAAAGTATAGCAGGGTTATAAGGGCAGGGAACCAAAGCAATATGTACTGAATTATAAACTTAGTTGCACAGTCATCCCTTCTGAAAGTAAATACTTCGGTCAGAAAAAATTGTGTGGTAAAAATAGTTTTATTTTCTTAATCTTCCTGAATCCATTGTGTCTGTACAATAGCTGGGTCTCAAGTAAGACTGAGACATTTAGGCAGAATGAAAGTTTTGCTCTGTTCCTGTCTCTGCTGAAGATCTTTCACTGTTTCTCTTCTCTAGAACATCCCGGCCTCGGTTTTTATTATATTTCCTAACAGGTAAAGTTGTAACATGATCTATGATCTCTACCTTACACCAAGTTGTTTAGCTTTTTCACCACAGCTGAAAGATGTATTTGGAGAAAAAGTCTTGATTAATGTTGGTCAAACTGAGATGGTTAATTTAGATTAAATAGCAGTGAAAATGGAATGGTTTGGATTTTTACTGGGTTTTTTTGGCTTAAATGGCAGCTACTCAGATCAGGGAAATCCCTCTGGGATTCTGCTTCCCTCTCTGCTCAACTCACTGAAACAGCTAAAACCAAATTATAAGCATTTTGTTCAGCCCAACAGTCTGGAGATAAGATTCAGAAGATAAGGTCCTTCTCAGCATGAATGAACTGTGAAATGCATTTGAGAATAAAGCTTTTGATGAAAATATACACTAAAAAACCAAACCAAACCAAACCAAACCAAAGTTTCATTTTCATTTGAAAAAGTATCACTGTGTTTATCCCTGCAGAGAAGTAAGTCTTGAATTTCAGGCTGCTGTACTGGACAATTCTAAAAGATACTTTAATGGCAATTGGCATTTGAAGCCTTCGCCACAGCTGGGTGAAGGAAAGGGGGAAGGAATCCTCTATTCTTGTTTTTTATTTGCTGCAGATATGAAAGGCCTTGAATTATTTTTGGGCCAAATGCTCTTTCAGAATTACACGGGTTTTGGCTCTTAGATATTTGGTCTGGGCAAAATAAGGAAAGTTTCCCTGCAAACGGCACTGCAAACATTGCAGCAGAGTTAGCTTCAAGCAAACTTCTTTCTTACACAGAGTGTTATGAACATCCAGAGATTCAGATGACAGTAAAATTGCTTTTCTAGCGAAGATGCGTACAGGAAAACACTGTAAGCAGAGAGCTTGCTGCTGCAATATATTTGCATATTCCTGAAAAGTGCTTGTTCTAGTAAGCCTGTAAAACAGTTACAGTGTAAGTAAACATAACCCCAAGGAGTTTGCTTGAAACACTTCTTTTCTGTTCTTAGACATCAGCTGTTCCATGTAAAGAGGCCAAAAGTTCAACTGACACCAGGGACACAAAATGTAAATTGTCAGGTCTAAGAAATTTCACAAGTCATTTAGTTGTAATAGAAAATTAAGTAGTTGAGCTTTCCCAAACATTCATTACAACTCTTCTGAGTGTACTCTGACACATCCATTTTCAGGAATCCTTGAAAGAAAAATAATTTTGTGGATCACATTTTACATCTATTTGTGTGTTGTGTGCAAAAGAAGAATCTACACTGGAGCTTTCCTTACAACACTCCTTGCAAGTGTTCAAAGGGTAGGTGCCAGCATCCCCTCACAGCTTGCACTGAGGGTCTATCTTCCTGCTTCCACTGAAGATCTATCAAGCAGGTTATAGGTTTATACCAGCTCTAGAGTAGCCAGAAAGATGAAGGTACCATTGGAAGGAAGCAGTTTTCCAACTGACAGAAGGAAAAA
Source organism: Florisuga fusca (assembly GCA_038090715.1). NCBI lineage: Eukaryota > Metazoa > Chordata > Aves > Apodiformes > Trochilidae > Florisuga > Florisuga fusca. The sequence goes on along the minus strand of JAAWXA010000026.1, from coordinate 847,527 downwards.
TCTTTTCCAGAACCTAATCCCATGATGTCTGTCACTGTGCTCTCATTTCTCAAATCTTACTGTGCCCAGAACACTTACCATCTGTCTCTACCTGTGAGGAACATCTTAAAGCCACACTCCAGCCTGTATCAATTAATTTTTTTGTTTTGGAAAATTACCATTCTCTAGATGATACATACCTCTTGTGACAACCAGCTGAAGATAGAGCTGGTTTTGTCTGTGCTGGTGTTAAAAGAACACAGTCTTATAAGGGAAAGGATGATCTTAATTAGATTTGTTATAGCTTGGGAAAACTTTGTGAGATCAGAATCTCATCTATTCACCTTTGGAGAGCAGCACATCCAGTTGGAGCTTGCAGGAAATGTCTGTGCTGGTTTCTATCTGCTGACTCGTACAGCTTCTGCCCTTCAGAGCTGTGCAGAGGTTCTGCAGGTCCAGCACAGAGCACCTGAGGGGTGTAAATAAGGCATTGACCTACTCTTACCTATGCTTTTGCCAGCAGAACCATGCAGGTCTCCCAGTGAATCCAGGTTTGCAGGTGTCAGCATTCCATCCCCCCACATCCCACCCAGCTCCAGGACATACAGCAGTGGCTAAAGTAAGAGTGCTGTGCTTTAAATAAGAACTTGTGTGTTATATATGCAGGAAATGTTTTCAAGGCTGTGATTTCTCAGGGGTGACTGTGTTGGAAGGAATTAGGATGCCCACCAGGGAGTGAAATGCTGAGCTGTTCTCAAAATTCCGCTGAATGGGTAGACATCATTTAAAAGAGATTTATATGTTTCAAGGGGAGGAGGGGAAGGAAAGAAGAAGGGAAAACAGATGGCTATTGTACATGGTTTTGCTTTTCTTATCTGGAAAGGAACTGGTAGTCTACCTAAGCAGCCTCTGCTTTTAATTTCTGTGGGTCTAGCACACGGGGCAGGTGGGAGGAGAGAAAGAGGAGAAGCAGCCAGCGTGTGAAGCCAGACTTGCTGCCTCTCCCACATAGGAGGGAAAGTTTGGGGTGCAAATAGGATTGGTCCTAATGCACTGTGGTGGTACCTCACTGCCAGCTGCTGGAGTTCAGTTAGTGATGGATGCAGCAGCCCCTGGTTTTCTGCATCCATGGGTAACTGCCAGCTGGACCAGTCCCTGATCTCATCTTTTCATTTAGGCAATGTGAAGTGCTCCTCAGAGTGTAGACAGGATGCAGGGAAAGCTGCATCTATTATTTTCTAGTATGGGTTGTGGCTAAGGTGGTAAATGCTCTGCATGAATCAGTGCTTGTTATATATTGTAAAAGATGAGAGTAACAAATCATAATTCTGGTCTTCACATGCTGGAGGAGCTTCACTCCAGAATAGCACTTCAGTTCATCATTGGCTGCCAAATGTTGGTTGTGTAGGGGCTGTGATGAACGTATGTACAGAGCCTGGCTCATCAATTGCTAAGTGTTGGTCTCACGGTGGGTGCTCTGTGTGAAGTGGTACAGGAATTGACTAAAAAACTCTGTAATGTATCAGAAAGACTGAAGGAAAACAAACTGAGTTTTCAGTGAGTGAAGAAGGGAAGGAAAGTGACCAAATACAATCCATATTTGTATCTGGGGTGAAGGATTTCAGAGATGTGAGTGTTGTCTTCAAAACTTTATTGGCTTTATCAGTTTAGTGAATATGGATTTATTATTTTTTTTAATAAATCAGTATTCAGATTAATCATAGGGATCACAGGAAAATCAATAATACAGTTCTGCATGACATAAAGCATGGCTTCTGTTCAACTAAGCCTACTCATTTCCAGTGTACTCTGATTCAGAAAATCTTTAATATGCAATTAGCTTGCTTGTTAATATGTCATCTTTCTATGGGAAGAGATAGCTCAGCAATCTGATACAGGGTGTAGAATTTTCATCTCCTAAACCAAGGAGATGGATCAAGGATGGCTTAGACTGTTTCCATCCCACAGTTGCTGAACCCCAGTTCAGTTCCAAAAAGTCTTGCAGGGGAGGCTAACTCCTAATGCCACAGCAGGGATGGCTGCAGCTTTCCTTTGGGTCTGGGAAAAGTGCACAGTAGTTTGCAGTCTGCTTTTGAACAGCTGGAACTAAGTCTCTCTGACTGTGGATTTCAGAATCTTTCTGAAGATTAAAGATTAAATTAGAGACTTTTTGTTCCTTTTAAAGCCAAGTGTCAATCTTTTACCTTTATATAAGGTTAATATGTTGTTTATAGTGATGTCCTGATGACAAAGATGTAGTACCTGTGTCCTCACAGATGGACTGATGTCTTGCTATGTCTTTGTTAGATGTTTTCATATCATGTAGGTGATAAAGAACTGCAGAAGGAGCCTCATAACTTCAGGTCTGCAGGTCCAAGATGTGCAACTGGTATCTAAGACCTACTGAAATAAAAGTCAGGTTCATGATCCAGCTTGAGGCTGGAGGTACAGATCTGTATCCATGAAAAAAAAAAATCAAGTGTAGATCAGCTTTATGAGATAGAGGGTCAGAAAAAAAAGACACTACCCAAATTATGTCTTCAATCTTGCACTCTAGTGTCTATGACTATAGTAGCTAATACCTTTATACTAAGCAAGTATTCTGCTTTTTAACTTACTCATAAGTGCACACCTTCTGGCCATTATTATCTTGGCTCATTTAGGGGTTTTTTTTTGCTTTCTTGTGGCAAACAGAGGTCCATTTGTATTTAGTGAAGGCTTAGCAAAATTTCTGTACATTGTGAAGATCAGTCCAAGTGGTTGTCAGAATGTAAGTTTGAGCTGCCTGGAGAAACAGGTAACTTGTCTGAGGTTGCTTGTGAGCTGAGTAGCCAAACCAGGAGTAAGACCTGTATCTAATATCTAGATATTTAAATCAGTCTGTCTTTTCTCATTTTTTCTCTTATTTCTTTTTCCCTCAGCAAAAAACAGAACAGAAACCTTTTGATCCAATCCAATTAAGAAAATTACCACTACAACTTGCAGGGCTCTGTTGTCACAGTGACTTTTAATAATGCTATTGTGAGTACATTTCTGAGTCCTTCCTGACTGAGACAGAACAATTAACTTGAACATGCGGAAGCAGAACACTATTCATTAAAAAAAAAAATCCACAAAACAGCCCTCTTCAAAATACTGTGCATTTATTAGCTGCTTATGTGATGTGTTAAGAAAAAAAGATAAACCAGACTGAAAGGATAACTCAGTGCTGACTTCTTTTAGGAGTCCTCTATCAGTGTAAAACTACCCTAAGAAAGTGCATTTTGGGATGCTGACTAATAGAATTAGTTGAAGGAATCCAAAATTAAGCCTCCCTGCAGAACGGGCTGACCACAGCCATCTCCCAGGGTTTGTGTAATTGCTTCCTGTGGCTTACCTTCTCATGGCTTATGTGATTTAGTTATGAAATATTTTCTTTTTAATTAAACCATCATCCCTCTTGAAAATACCATTTTCATTTGGTTAGTAATTAGGGAAAGAACTAATACTGTGCCTTGCTTGGCACTCACAGGATAGTGAATAATAAAGAACTTAACAATCAGACTGTCAAATTTTGTTGGTAGGCCTACATCACCCCCCCTGCCTCAGATCTTTTTCCTACTTTTGGGTATTATTCGAGCTTATAAGGTCTGTTAATACTGCTGTGATAAAACAGGTAAGTAAAAAGTTTCATCTCGGATCCCCTTGAAAAATAAAAGTTGGTATATAGTGAATCAACAGAAACCTGAAACAGATTGCTTTAGATTCATGATCTTATTAGCCACTATCAGAAGCCAGCACAAGCTGAGTCTTGTCCTCAGAGGCACAAGGACACAAAGCCACTTTTGCCTCTACCTAATTAATTTGCCCCATCTGAGCTGCTTGGATTTACTCACAAAGTAAAAAAAAAAAAAAAAAAAAAAAAAAAAAAAAAAGGATAGCAAAAAGCCTTTAGTGGAGTTTTGGATTTATTATAGATTTAGGTATCTAAATGCAGAGAGAGGAGAAAAAATCTTTATGCTCTGTCAAAATTTGTTTGTTCCTACCTATTGAGTCTTTTTTTTTTCTTTTCTCCTCTACTGTCCTTTCATTTCCCTGTGTTTTGGATCTAGATAATGAAAAGCTGGTGGAGAGTTTTTCAGAGTTAGCTGAAACAACATTGTTTCAATTTTCTGAGAATACTGTTTTCTTCCTTTGATTATGCAACCTGTGTATCTGTTCTACTGTTTTTTAAGGTTTTATTCCACTAGTGAATTACTGCAATGATACTTAATTTGGGCTTAAGCCAAGGTCTTTCTATTTGATATTATTGCGAGTTCTTAAAGCCAAATTATCTAAATAAATTCCATATAAAGCAGAAAACTACTTTTATGGTTTTAAATTGTGAACTATGAGAGTGAATTTGAGAGAATGACATGGGGTTTTGTCCTCAAATGAGACACTGGAAATTGTTAAGGATCATTCCAACAGTGGGTAAAGAAAGTTTAAGGACTATTACACCAGCGTTGTATATAGTAGGGAATGAGATTTGCCTATCTGCGTGTCATAATTATTTCCATAGGACATGTAGTAGAGACAGGAATCTTGGTTTTCATTGTCTTGTGGGTGACAGATTAAATGTTGGCTCTGTCATCACCAGATAATAGCAGTAGGATTTACCATCTGTGAAATAAGGCAGTCTTACTTCAGTTGTCACTGGCCAGGGGAGCTCTACTCTTGCTGATAATATCAGCAAAGAGATCAAGCACAGAAATATCCTGCCCCAGACTTTGCTAGGTATTTCAGCAAGGTTCTTTGCATCTTCTACAGCATGGAAGACTTAGGCTTAGTGCTGTAAACCTTCTAAGGGTGGGCTTAAGCTGAAGCATGCTTGTGGTTTATAGTCCCTCCAGAGCTCTTGCATGAGATATGAAAAGCTGAAAAAATATCATATTTAAATAACAATACTGCCCAGCTTGAAGAAGAAATTGTATGTTGCAGCTCCTCTCCAGGAAGAAAGAATTGCTTGTGATCCAGTGGCAGGTCCATAGGAACCTCTGAAAGGACAGGCAATCAGCCTTGCAATAGAGAGTTGTCAGATTTTATTTAATTTTTTTAGGACAGTGGAAGAATTATATCCTTCAGCCATCTCTTGGAGTCTTGCAGAGGTTTCCTTCTCAGCATTACAGGAGCCTGTAGCACTCCAACTACTTCCAAATGCTATAGAGAATGCAGTTCTTCATAATTTCTTTACTTCATAATTTATCTCTGCCTTGCCAGTCTCAGTGAAAGTGATTAGCACACGGAAATTTTTGTGCTGGATTGGCCTTCTTGTGGGCAGAGGTTCTTATGTGGTGGGTGTTTTCAGTAGGTCCCTCACTTGTGGGCCTTCTGGTTTCAAATGGAAACTCCCAATATTTATTCCCAGTGAACAGGGTGGGAAACTAAGAACAGAATTGCTCCTTGAAGAGGGTGATATTTGTACTCTTCCAGAAGTATGAGGGGAAGGGGTGAACAACCTGCACAGGGATTAGCCCTCTGCCATGCAGATTTCTTCCCCAGCTTTGTGCTGCTCCATCCTATTACTGTGTAGAAAAACAGGTGATTGAAATTATTTTCTTGTTTGCTCCCCAATGAGCCTGGGTTTATTTCCTGTCACATGAAGGTTCGTATACATCTGCACTTCGGGGCAGATTTTGGGTAGTTAGCTGATCAGTTTAAAAGCCTGATTTCTGGACAAACCAAGCTATTTCCTGAAGCATTGGATTTATGTTATTTTGTTTTTAATATTCCCCATCCCATTCTCCATTATGTCACGTGCAACTCAGTCCTTCAGAGAGTAATTTGAAAATAGGGGTTTTTTGTCACAAGAACACAATCTGAAAAGTGTGGTACTTTTGTTTCCAGTTAATTAGAAAATGGAGATCTCTCATCACTAACAAAGCTTCAGGTTTCTGTTCTTTGAAGCAGACAATTTTCCAATCAGGCATCACTACTGAGAAAGGCTCCTTGTCTGGATCCATTAAGCTCACCTCCTAGGTTTTTTTCCTCTCCTTTTCCTTGTGTCATGGCCTGGAGACAGTAAAAGATAGGGCAGACCCCCAATAATTACCTGAATGGCAGACATTTAATAGCTTTATAATGTATCTGAGTGAAGGTTATTAAATCTACTCAACTGAGCTTCTTAGTTACAGCTATATTATTCTCTCTATGTAGAACTTTAAAAATTCTGGATGCAAAAGGAAACGTATGGCTTTCCAAAGAGATGTTAATTAATTGTCCATTTGTATTGAGGCTGGACATAATTAGTGAAAAATTCTTATAAGGTGCCTGCCCTGGAATGGTTTTCTGGATAGACCACCAAATGTAAATGCCTTCTTATTTTTACAGATTGCCTACCTCTGTGTCAATTTTAAGTTGCTGATTTTGTCTGAGCAGTGAGAAATTATGATTTCAAATTACTTTATTGGAGCTCATCACTTGAGAAATATTAGCAGCCTTGTCTATTTGTAACCTGCCCTTTTATATTCTTGATTATAAATCAGACTCCAGAATGAATTTCCTGGTTTTATGGGTAAAATGGGTTTTATGGGTACAGCTGGGGAAGTAAAATGTCATTGCCTGAGAATTTTGCATTGAATGTCTTGGTGAAACCAACTTGAAACAGAACAATTTTAATTTTTTTACCGTGATATTAAAGGAAAACATGAGGAGTGACTTGTGATAAGACCTTGAAGGAGAAGCACTGTAGGTATTGCTGTCATTTCAGGTTATGATTGCAAAAGACCTTAGGAAAGTGATCCAGCATAATTCTGAGAACCAAGATGCATTAAAATTTTTAGTCACATGCAGTAGTGAGTAATTACTGCAAGAAAAATGCTGGAAAGGGACTTAAAATGTCTTTTTGTATCAGCAAAGGATATATTAGCTGGTATATAGGCAAGGGTCTAGCATAATGAAAAGTGAGCTTAAAATTCCCGTGGATTAACCAGTATTTAGTGTAGTTTAACATAAACACTGGGTAGGTATGTAGATAATTTTACAGCATGAAAGTCTAGGGTAAATTCAGTTCTGAAAGACAGGTTTATGGAATTGGTTTCACTTAAAATCTGGACTTCTGGAGGGTACCTGGCCTGACAGAGTGGATTTGACTCATTTGAAGGAAACAACTTCATCTGATTAAATCTACTCTACTGGGGGTACCCAAACAAACATGCAGGTTCAGGAATGAAGGGAAGATAATTCTGCTCTTCTGTCCGAAATGTGTTTTATTCTTTTCTGAATGTATTCTTGAACTTTGTCATTGAATAATTTAAACCAAATTCAGAGCAGAAAAGACTGGTGTATCTCAGCGTGCAGGGTAGTTTGGAGAAAGGGAATTCCCAGTCGATATAAATGGAGTGACTGGTTTTTTAGACTTTTTTTGTAAAGGTGCTGAGAATACCCTATTAGATTATAAGTGACTTTTAAATTCCTCATGGTGTGTTTGCTCTCTCCCTGTCTCTAATGTTCTTTCTTTATAAAAAGCAGACAACAGAAACCTCGTCAATATTCCTAAAAAGTAAGTTTGGGGGCTTTTGGCCAAACTTGCTCCAATATGCCTACTTAAACACCACAGGCATGACTGGCCTGGTACACTTGATACAAACCATAGCATCTCAGCATGTTTGGGATGGGAAGCAAAATCCTCTTCAGGCTGTGCCTGTGCAGGTCCCTGGGGCTGTCTCAGGAGCCCCCTCAGCATGTTTCCCACCCTGCACCATTGCTGCTGCTTCCCAGGGAAGGGAAGAAAACAACCCATGAAAACATAATATGAAGTAGTTTGTACAGAAGTTTAAGACAAGCCTCTTTCATCTGCTGAATTGCCGGCCATCTCAGTCTTCTTCTGTAATGAAGTGAGCTGACTGTCTGGGTGCTGAGTGCTGGGATAGGTCTTGGCACAAATGCAGCATTTGCTTCTCATTATTGCTGGAGCAATCATTACCACTAATCCTGTTATCCTGTGCTTTTCCTGTATGCTACCAGAGTTCATTCCAAATGAGTCTTTTGAAAAGAAAACAATTTGCAAATTCTGTTTACATTCTTTCACTGAAACCAGTAGCTTCACAACGAAGTTAAACCTTTTATTGTGTTCTGAGAGGAATTTGTGGGCTTTGCATTAACTCGACAAACAAAACGCTCAGCCAGGAGATACAAGTACAATAGTGCTTTCTGCTTCAGTATCTAATTCCATTTCAAAAGTCCACAGTCTTAGTGCTTCTCTGGTTATTTGTTGGGTCTGTTCCCACCATGATTGCCATGGTTTATCTCTCTGCAAAGTCAGAATGGCTTTGTGTTTGCTTGAGTAAAAGCAAAGACCCTCAGAAACTGCCCAGTAAGTTTTAATGAGCTGCAGTCTGCCTACATCTTGACCCATTTTGAGTCCAAAAAGTGATCTTTGTTCTGCAGAATTTCAAATGGGTTTAGCAAATTACTCCTTGGAATGAAATCCTCCTGAGCAAACCTGCTGCTGGCCTCTGCTTTGTCTGTGCCTGGCATCATCTGCAGGGGGAACAGAATTGCTCTTTTTGGGTAATGGTAGATTTAAATAAGGAGTACCTGGTGCTGGGCTGTGCTTCTCCTACCTCCAGAAGTATTTGGATGTAGATAAATGCTTTAGATCCATCCCAGGTTTTGAGCTGCTTATTGAGGCTATGCTTGGCTAGGTCCTTATTTTTAACTTTTATGTCTGACTTTGAAATACATTTTTCTTCAAGGTTGGTTCAGTAAATTGACAGATTTCTCATAACAAAGGCAGGCATCTCTGTTTAGGATTAGAAGAACAATCGATTTAAGTTAGGCTGGCACATATGGCATGGATAAACTGGCTTTTTATTTGATGTTTCTCTTCTTTCCTTTTTAGTCTTGATTCATCATTCAGGCTTTTTCACTATTTCCTCCTGTCTTTTGTCTTTTTTTTTTCCTCGCTCTGCATATTCTGTCTTTTTGAAGCTTTGTAAGGGATAAGACTGTTGAACAGCAGTCAAGGAATGGAGAAATTTTCAGTGATTTTGAATGTGTTTAGCAAAAAAAGAAAAATAGACTTTAGTGAACAAGTCTTTGAAAACATCATTAAAATTAGGACTGAATAAAATGAAAGCAAACTTGTGTCTAAACCAAAGACTGACTAATTTGAATTCAGGTAAGGTAACCTTAACTAAGGTTCAGGTAAGAGAGTGGGAAAAAGGTAGTGTACCAAAGTAACTGCTTCAAAACCCAGGAGACCTGACCTCTGGCTCTAGCTTCCCTTCTGGGCTCTGGGAATCATTCTGTCTCGTTTTCCTTATCAGAATTTTCTTTGTAAAATATTCCAAAACTGTGGGTGAAAGCTCTATAATAGTAGTGGTAATAATCTCATTCCTATTTGTATTGGATGGATTTCTATGTAAAGAATTTGCCCATTTTTTTCTTTTGCAGCTAGGTGTTCATTTCACAGGTTTTGTGGACATTTTCTCCTATTTCTAAGCCATTTGCTAATTTTTTATGCACTGAATAAATTTGAAGCAGCATTGTCTACAAACAATATCATCTAGAATTGGAAAAAATATCTGTAGACTTAGTACAAAAAGGAGGTTCTCAGAACTTGTTTCCATTTTGTTATGACAGGGAAATTGAGGCCTTTGTGTCAGCTTTGCTTCTCAAGAAATAATACCAATACTATAATATTATAGAGAATATAGAATATAGAGAATAATACTAAGAGAAGATAGAATTGCACTAACTGTCCAGAATACAGCCAGTGAATGGCTTCCTAGTTTCCAGACAGAAGCTATGACTGATTTTGTGGCTTGATTATGCAAACAGAAATTAAAGCAAAAAATTTTGTGTTTTTCCTTCTCTTTGATGCTAAGAAAGGAAGCAGAGCTGAGAAGCTAGAACAGAGCAGTGTCTTAAAGAGGATTTTTGATACACCTCTGCATAGTGCATCCTCCTTTGATACACAGGGCAGAGAGGTCTGTGCTGTCTGGTATTGCCTTGATCTGTGCCAGTTCATTCAGTACCATTTTCAGATTACTACTGGTATTTCAGATTAATACTGGTATTGCCTTGATCTGTGCCAGTTCATTCAGTACCATTTTCAGATTACTACTTAAAATTATCTCTATTTTGTGTATTGGTAGGTGTCTCTGGGCAAACCTGCCAAATGCTGAGTCCCTTCAGCTTTCCTTGGAGCAGGGATGATCCTGCATTGTGGGTCAGCTTTGAAGTGTGCTTGAAGACTGTACAGCAGTTGAAGTAGACATCTCTTGCTGGGTCTTACCTTTCCCACCTTTTTCTGCAATTAGAATGAGCTGCAAGGCAGAGGCTAGGAGGAGAAAGGCATGAAATGAGAACATGCAACTTCTTAATAAATTAGATTCAAGGTAATTAATTGGCTAACTGCAGGAATTTGTTAATTCCCCATTACTGGAACTACCTTACCCTGATGGCACCTTTTGGAACTAATTTCTTTATTAAAATGGAAATATTGGTCTATGCCTCCCCCAAAGGCACAGCAAATTTGTGCCACAACATGCCCAGCAACTGATGTCTTACTGAGCATCCAGGGGACTCTGGTTTGTTTGGGCAGCCTCTGAAACTGAGTGAGGTGAACATAGATTTACTTCCTTCCTGCTTTTAGAGCAGGGCAGAAATATTTTTCAGTAAAACTTCTTCAAAACTATGCTAGGGAGGCTTGGTGAAGGGATCTAGTCTTATCCCAAATGGCTACCTGGAAGTCAAGTGTCCTTGATTGCTTATGAAGAAATCAGCAGTGAGTTGTGAGGCCCTGAGATGCTGAAATTCATAAAAAGGGGTTATTAAGATGTTCTGACATACAGTTATTTTCTTGGGCTAAGGCCTGTGTTGATATCAGTTGATGTTTCATGGCTTCTATTTGCTGTACTGTGTATGTCACATGTACCTCTCCACTACCCATGAATCCCTTTATTTGCCCTGATTTAATACTTTCTAAATGCCCCCAAACTCCAGCCTCCTGGTGTTTCACAGCACTTAGCACACACATTTTCCTAAGAGCCCTCTGAGGCAGTGCCAGGAGCCTGCTTGCAAAAGGGGGAGTGAAGTACAGAGCTCAGGGTGGATGTTTCCTTTGTGGCCCCCTAAACACAGCAGGGCCTTTTGGTGTCTGTGGTTTCACAGGTTCTCCCAAGCCAGGTTTCTGAAGTATCAGGCTAATATCCACCTTTTCTCTGCTTGTGACTCCCCGTTAGGGAACCCATCCAGAGTAAGCACGCAGTAGGAATAGAGTAGTGCCCCCCAAACTGGACTGCTAGTCTAAGGGGTATGTGAATAGTCAGACAGAATATGGGTATGCAGGAAAAGTTTTCATATCCCTCCCTTCCAGGTCATACTGCAGTTTTATCACCAGCCAGCCCAGGTCACAGCAGAGCTGCTGATGCCCATGGGATTCATTTTCCCATGTCTATGATACAAATCACAAAGACTTTGTCCTGCTCTGCTGCTGCCTGGCTTTGGGGGGGACCCTGCATCCTTTCAGCCCACCCAGGGAGAAGAAGTATTACAGAAACTGCTTCTGTGAAAGCTGAAGCTCAGCTTTGACAATTCATCACAAGGCAAGGTGGAAGTTGGAATACTTCCATTTGGGTATGGCACAGCTTTCCTGTCAAGTAAAGCCCCTGTTTAAGATTCAGCACTTCAGCTTTTGTGGCACAGTTAATTCCTCTGTGCTTTAGAGCTGGAACAGAGAGCAAAGCAAAGCCTGAAATGACATTGTGCCATTAGTCAATTGTCTGTCTGAGCAGTTAACATCACCACAAACAAGTGATAACCAGAATCCTCAGCTGACACTAAAAGTTTAAAGCTGTTGTATGGCATTTCCAACTAGATGAGCTAATGCCCCCTCCAAGCACAATTACTGTGTTAACTGTATGTATTGAGCAAATACTCTAAGTTCACCCCCTCTTTCTATAGTTATGAGTGGCTTTTTTAGTAGAGCTGAGATGATGTTATTTGAGCAGATGCTATTTCTCTCTTAACTGACTCTCCCGGCACTCCCATTTTTCAGGAAGATGGATAAATATATGTGGGCACATCCCACTGGAAAATAGTTTATACCGAAGTATAAAGAAAGCTAAGTATTAATGCTGAGATTAGTGGAACAGAATCATCTGTGACTTTTGCAAACAGTTTTCAGGCTCACAGGCCTTTACATATTCACAAATATAATTATGGCTTTTTCCCCCCAAAAAAGTAATCATGGTGTATGGGGTTTCCTGTGATGCCTTAAGATACAAATGCACATATTTGTTTTTAGTTTAAAACCAATCCTTTTTTGTAAGTAGCTGATTTGTCTGAAATGGCAAAACTAAGCAGAAAGATGGTAATGTTGCCAGCTGAGCCTCTTTGAACTCCATCACAGGCAGTGGCCAGTCTGTCAAAGCTGCCTTTCTGGTAACCAAAAATTACACAAAATGGTGGGAATGAAGGGCAGAAAAAAGGTTTTTTTCCTCCACGTAGATCATCCATCTTCCTTCAAGCAAACTAAAATGGTGTATAGTTGTTTAAAGGGTTACATATACATCATCAAAGTGCTATAGTTTTCTCTAAGAAGCCTAAACTGGCAAAATGATTTCAGGATGTGCCAGAATGTAAAGGGTTTCTCTCTTCCTTCACTCAAACGTTTTTCCTGCATGCTTTTCTTCTTCTGCAAAGAAGTATCCTTCAGTTTTCAAGGCCATCTGGAAATGGGGTACTGCTCATTACTTCCCTATTGAGTAAAGAGGTAAGTTCTGGGATGTTGTGCCATCTTGTTCTTTCTCTCTGGAAATGGCAGAGATATATCTAGAGATATCTCTATAAGAACTATTGTATTGTGTGGTTTCCTGGTGATTAACAGTAGAGTTAATTGTAAATGGCTGCTTGCTGTGTTAGATGCTTAAGGATAGAGCAAGCTCCAGCCAAGGATTTTTCAATGTGAGGAGTGTTTTTTTGTTTTCAGTTAACTAAACTATCATCTCAAATACCTCCAGACAACTGAAATATCCTTTCATTTCATCTAAATGTATTACCCTGCAGGCCTGAGCAGTGATGTATGTGAGAGCAGTAAAGCATCCAGTGATGTATCCAAACTGATATTTAGTTTAATAATGGCAATTAAGCATTGCACGTTTTTCACAAGAATGTACCTGGCAATTAATAAGCTGCAGTTCAATTAAATTGTGGGGAGGGGGGAACATAGTGTCCTCTGTCATATTTTCCTTTAATTAAAATGTACTCCAATCAGCAAATTGACAGGAATATTTAAGTAGAGACTGAGGTTTATTAAATCTTCAATCAATAGGACTTTGTGAAAATATCTAGTTAATTAATATGACAGATTTTATCAACTTTTCCCTAAAAAGCTCTTCGAATAGTCAGTTGCAATGTTCTAAAGAGCAATCATCTTCCTGTGCTTGAACCAACCAAAATTTAGAACAATTCAGAAAGCAATTTGGCTTTTCATCTTTATACCTTGCATGTTGTGTGTTTGATTTTTATTAGGAAATGCCATAGCACAAATGATATCTGTAAATGACCATGTGATGGGTTTTGATATGTCTATAGATCCAGGATAAACTTTGGCTTTCATTACCAGTGTTAGTATTGTCCTTCAGTAAAGTAGCTGTCCCTGGAGAGATCAATGGTAGAAGTCCAGGTAATTGCAAAATTGCAGAAATTGGAAGAAAGCCTCCAGTCCCAACATCCAACATTTCTAAATTGCACTGAACTCTGTCCCTTCTTACTGCAGTCTTTACTCTTTGACACTGGGATTAGCCTAAGAGGTGCCCAGTTGGTTTGCTCTAGAGGAGAGTGTATCTGTAATAAGATCCAGACAACTCTTTTATACAGATGAATGTTTCCTTTATGAGATGGCTCTCAAGTGTCTTATACTGGTTTGGAAAAAAAGTTAGGCTTTGACATGTGCATATTGAGGACTTTAAAGAAATTCACCTCCCCCCCTTCACATTCCTTGTATCATCTTTGACCCTGGAAATGCAACAGTCATACATGCAGCTGTGGGACATTATCAAGGCTGTGGGCCATTGGAGTATTCCAGCTGCCGTGTATGATACATAATACACTCCACCTATGAGTATTTAAACATCTGGGATGTGCTGTGTACAAATCATTCTTTACTTGTGCTGCCCTTTCCCAGATGTGACGTGATAGTCATAAATCTACTTCAATTTCCTTTTGCCCTTGAATTTCAGCTTAAATTCTGAATGTTGATCTGCGTGCAGAAAAGCCCTGGCACCTTTATTTTCTGCTCTGATTTCTTCTGTGCATCTCATATCTTTTGATACGCTTTGAGGATTTTGCTTCACCTCCTGAATCTCTTGAAGGGTTTATCTCTGAGGTGGACTCTTTTCCCCTTGTTGCCCTTGCTGTTCCCCTGTACAAACACTTTATGCTGTTGCCATCCTGTTTTCCTGTTGTTCTACTCTGCTGTATGAGTGGCAGCAGTAATGTGGGAGTGAGTAGGATTCTAGCCCCATCACTAGTGTCCAGCCTGCTTGGTAATGGAATATGTTTGGATACACATAAGGGAGAAATGCTTGAAGGAGGTTGATTATCTCAGGCTACTGAGTAGAGAAACATCCTAAGCAGAGTTTCTGTCGTGCACTTATATTAAAGCTCTTCAAGTGATTTGTTGGTCATATTGTCATGTTGCCATGAATGTCAGCCTATCTTTGCTGACCCCAGAACCAGAATTTAAATATTTTTATCACTAGAGGAGGAGTTAAATCATAATTCATAAAGCTGAGGCAGCTCTGGAGAACTGACACCTACAAAAAGTGCAAGTTACATGAAACTGCTGTCATGCATCTCATAGTTGGAGCTGTGCTGTTAGAAGCAAAACTAGCCCCCTTTTCAGGGAACTTTCCAAAAGTTCTACCTTCTGTGTATTTAGAATTACAAAGTAAATTGCCCTTTGTTTTGTTTTGTTTTGGTGAGGTTTGTTGGGTTTGGTTGGGTTTTTTGCCTGTGTTATTTTTCACAAACTTGATATAATGTCTTTAGAAATTTTAGCTATGGACACTGGATTTATAAATGGAACTTTTTGGTTTTCATCTCTCTTTCACAGCAAAATATTAATTTCTGAGAATTTTGTTACTTGGCCCAGGTTCCCAAACATTTCCAGGACGATGTGATTTCAGATTTTAGTGTGTCTAAAACAGTTTTGTACTACTTCATAATGCACTGTGATGTATCTAAAATATGGTTAGTTTTGCACAGTTTCATAATTCTATCATTATTTTATTATTCTGATCTCCTAGTAATCTGATTTTTGTGGCACTATATTTTGCAGGATAATTTGCAAATAACTAATTAAATTTAAGCTTTCAAGCTAGAGGGAGAACAGGAATATAAAATACAGATCATAAAATTAAAAATTAAGTGCTAGTGATGCAGAGATGGTACAATGTGAAGATGAGATGCCAGTAAAGAGTCTATAAGAATATTTAAAGATACTTCCCCTCAGACAGAAGGAAGTCTGTGATCAGTATGTGAAAGAGATATAGGCTTATTTAGAAAACTGTGGGTGTACTCAGTGCTTGAGGCCACTGAAAAGTAAAAAATCCAGAACTGAATGACAAGTTTTGAGAAAATGTGGTTAAATACAATAGGCAAAGGAAAGGTATTCTTCCAGTGGAGAGGGCTGTCCAGTGCTCAGCCTTGTAGTGGATGTGTCATAGGTAAGAAAAACATGAGATGATCTTTACTGGGCGATATTTTGTAGAATTCTTATGCAAATACAAAACCAAACTTTAATATTCCACTAGAATATTTTATTTTTTTTAAATTCCACTGATAACTTTAATATTCCTCTAGAGCATGTTCTTATGGACTGAATCACATACGAAGTCTTGAGTAGCCAGGCAATGTGGGGAGTGTTGCCAAAATGTTTTTTACAGCTCTTGGTATTTCTAATCCTATTCTGCAATCAAATATGTAACCTTCAGAGCTGAGCCCTTTCTTTGTTTGCTGATCAGACCACACTGGAAGAGTCTTCATGTTGTCCCCTCAGAAAATGTTTCCTTCTATGCAGAGCCTCCTCTTGCTTGTGGCAGAAATCCAGTAAGCAAGGAAGTGTTCCTGCAAAGCACACCTCTCTTTTGGTGATTCTGGTTTTTAACAGCTTCTTTGGGCTGCTCTTTATGGCCATCACTTAGTTTTGTGTATCTGCTGATGAGAAGAGTGCTCATGTGAGTTGGGTTTGCAGGGGAAATGCTGGGCACAGCTTGGCTGCGTGGGGTGTCGCAGTGGAATTTTTCCCTTGTGGGGAATGAACCTTCAGTAGTATAATTGAAACATCAGATTTTCTATTTTTTTTTCACAGTTTCAGGCTGTACACAGCCCTACCTCGGTCCCTTCCCAGATCTGTTCTTCACTGTTCCTCCCCTTATTCAGTGTTCCTTATTTCAGATTTGAAATACCCTCTTCTAATGTTTCTTTTAATTTTTTCTCTCCCTTACTCTTCGTTTCCTCACAGCATGTGTCCTTCTCAGGCTTTCAACGTCTGGTTAAAAAGTAGGGCAATAAGAGAAGTCCTGTAGCCTTTCCCTGTCTCCCCTCTTAGGGTATTTCATCTAGGCAAAACAACAGCATTGAAAGAAGAACAAGTTGATGCTCTCAGGACTGACCTAAGGAACTTCTGAGAATGATCCAAGACCTTAAAGGAGGCTGCTGGTTTAAGCTTTCCTGCTGTGGTTTGTGAATCTATGTTGTTTTACAAATAAAAATCCAGATAAATAGTTGAAAAAGAGTTAAATAGAAGGTAAAAATGTAATAGAGCCTGTCTGAATTCCTGTCAAATATTTAATAGTGGGAGAGGTTCTTATTACCCTTTTATTAATTACATGTTGCCTCACTTGTATACTACCCAGTTTCAGACAATTTCTGTGTGAACTGTGGTTCAAGTTAAATTTTAAGATTATATGATTACTTCCTTACTTTCTGATCTTCTCATGATTTGTAGCTTGATAGGAGGTTTGCACTTCGACCTGTGTGTGCATCATTAACACTCACCAGCTTGTGCCATCATGACCTCCAGAACTGAGCCAAGTCCCTTACTCAGCAAGTTGTGGTAACTTTAAGGTGCAATCTGCTTGCCTGTGCCTCCAACTGGCCCAGAAAGAGTCTCTAATTGCATTTCTGGAATCTTCCAAAGATGTTCCCATGT
Source organism: Florisuga fusca (assembly GCA_038090715.1). Classification (NCBI taxonomy): domain Eukaryota; kingdom Metazoa; phylum Chordata; class Aves; order Apodiformes; family Trochilidae; genus Florisuga; species Florisuga fusca. The sequence goes on along the minus strand of JAAWXA010000026.1, from coordinate 830,366 downwards.
TTTCCAAAGGTGGTGATGTGAATGGTGCTAATTGGGAATCTCTAGCTCAGTACAGTCCTCTTAAAGCAGAAAAGTGTATATGGTCCTCCTGCTTCGCTGCATAAATTGTCTGTGGGGCCTCAAACCCAGCAACATCACAGCACTGCCAGCAGGGTGGGAGATGCTGATAGACCAAAGGCAGTAGCTCCTTCACATGAAGCAGAAGAGTTGAGCCAAGGGAGGAATTTTGGTGAAATTATAGCTGGGATTTTTCATAGCAGAACAATTTATTTATTAGCAGAATAATATTGTGTTAGAACAAGGATTCATCTGCCTCTTCCTTCCCTGAATTCACAAAGCAAGGAAATGGTGGACTGAGGAACTGAGCTTCTTATTCCCAGCTCCCTGTGCAGCACTAACAGAAAAGCATCCAAGTTTCCACATTATCCAAACTGTCTAGTGACACATTTGTGGTTCACCTATCCAAATATATCTCCTCTAGTGTCAAAAATAATAACTGGCAATTAGCCAGGACTTTCAAAAACACTCTTATGGTGAATAATTGCGGGCAAACACAAGTATGAAATAAAGTCAAATTCATTTTCAGGCAGAGGGTCAGTGGTGCAAATGGAAAGGGACCCACCTGAGCTCATTGTCACCAAATGGAGGTTACCTGTGCTTAGCAGGGGGACCCTAAACCACCAATTACTTAAAATCCAGATTTGCTAATTTCCTCATAGCAACATTTTTTTCTTTTAAATTGTAGCCAGCAGTTACCAATCAATGACTTTCTCTCCCCACAATTTGTAAATGGCATAAATTGCTAGTCAGATCCAGAGAAATCTGAGAAACACCAAGAGGGCTTAACCTCCCATGGTGGAGAGGGCAGATGAATGACTGTTGGCCAAGGCAAACTGGTAAAAAGCTGCAATTTAGGCAGTTCATATCACTGCTTGGGACTAGGCAGGTTGAAATTGCTCATGAGAAAGGCTGACTTTTCATTTTGGTTTGCTTAGTGTAAAACAGTAGTAAAATCTGCTAAATTTATGCACACACAAAAGATATTGGATAAATATGTATGAAGTAGTAATTTCATGCTTTCGGTGCTGTAGCCACCTGCAATAGTGTGGATGATGTAATTATGCCATTTCTAAAATACAGCAGAAGTGGAAGGGCAATGAAAATAGATTTATAGACAATAGTTGTGTGAGAAGACTTCAGCAGTGCTATGTATCAGAATATTTGTAAGCAGATGTGTTCCAGATATTTGAAATAATGAACTGTACAAGATGAAGCAATCATATTCCTGTTTTTTATCATAACATGAGCATTTATTCAATCAAAATGGCAAAAATTTAATATTTTGATTTTCATACCAGGTTTATCATAGAATACCACAGGAATTTTCTTAAAGGTGTGGGTAATGAGAACATGTCATGCCACATTTGTTTTAAAATGAAGTGAGGACACAAATCCTTCTCTTTGAGGGACAAATGTGTTCCAAATGTGATCAAACGTCACTGAGAGCAGCTTCTTCCATGGGGAGTGTTATTCTCTGTTTTGGTGTGACTTTTGCACCTTCGTGTGATGTAGTTTCCCTCCATTAATTTTAAGAGCTGATTAGAGGTTATATAAATCATTTATATGACTCATGATAGCAATTCTTTTAGTACCACAACATCCTTTTCATTTCATGTTATTTCGATTGATCTTTATAAAGTTCCTACTTATATTCCCAGAGGGCACGCATTGTGCATATCCAGCATAAACCTTTTTCACAGTTAATTGAGGCATTCAACCCATTTTGCTGCATGAGAGAGATATGTGCAGTAGGCATTAGAAAGAACATCTATCTCTATTATCGAGACATCTGGTATTTTAAACATTTGACTGTTTACATTCCCTTTTTCTTTTGAGCATTTGGCAAAAATAAAGCTTACTGCTTCACTGGTGACTGTATATAACCAGAAAAATGTTCTTCCAGTTGCTGTTCTACAAAATCTCTTGTTCAGTGGCTGCAGTTAAAAAACAGGCACTTCACATTATGCTGTGTGATTCTAGTTAAAACCATTTAGTCCCTTGAGCTGACCTCTCTGAGGATAACTATGTATTTTGTAGCAGATTTACAATTGTCCTCTATTTCTGTGCAGATTTGTGCTGGAGAACAAATCTGAGGAGCCTTGCTTTGGTTTAAATCACAAAACCAATTTCTCTCATTATCTCAGTACTTCAGGAAAGCATGAATGTTGCTGTCAGCAATGGGCCAAGCTTCAGTTTTTGAGAGAAAGTGCTGTCTTTTGCCTAAATTCATTCTTATAGTAGGGAAAAATGCAGATCCATGGAATTTGCCTCTCTCTCTCTCTCAAAAGGCATCCACAGCCAACTCTCTCAGTTTGAATACTTAAATAGCAGGAGGAAGTTGCTTTGCTGTGTGAAGGTCAGTATGAGGTTTTCAGGCTGGACAGTTGGATGAATGGAGGGACCTGGTGGTCTGTCTGTCAGCCAACTTGCAGCAATTGCCATAAAAAGTTAGCTCAGCCTGACATCACAATGTCACTAACATGAAGAATCCTGGCTCTTCAGGCAGTTACAAGCAGGAGAAGTCAAATAAGTCAAATGAGTGGATGGAGGGAAGTTCTGTGGAACAAGGGGCTCCTTCAACAGTCTCTTGAAACCTCTTTAAAAACAGAGTCAGCCTCACAAAAACCAGAGTTTGGCTTTGGCAGTGATAGATTCACTGCTTAAATGGATTCTCAGCTGCTGCTATGCATGAGGTCTTCATGCAACAAGGATTCTAGGAATGAAAACCAAATGTTTTTTTGCTGTTGCTTGTATCAGGAACACCTAAAGAATTGTTCGACTTGGCATAAAATACCATAACACAAACAATGGAACTACAAGTTTTTCCTTCCCTTCCACCTGCCTCTTGCAAAGGTGCTGCTGTAGGGCTTTAGACAATGCAGATGAAGGACATTATGATAGGAGAAGTGTTAGAATTGCAAGGCATACCTCTGGGAAGCAAGTTGAGTTCCATTACTCATCCTGTTATTTTTTTAGTTTTGGGATGTGTTTTTTCTAGTAATTAGTAGATTCAGGACATTCGTGCATTGCTGGGAAGAACCTTTGTGATTAGATGAATCTGCAAGTGAAGAACATGTCTGGGATGAATCTTTTATTCTGTGTATTCTTTAGTGTCCTTTTACTTAGGGGTCTGAGAAAACACTGCAAAATCTACCAAGCAGACAGAAAATCCACCAAACATCTCTTCTTTAGACAGGTAGAAACCTGGTTACTTTTGTGGCCAAATGCCCCCCCAAACTTATGTGGTGGGTTTGTTTTTTTCTTCAGAGTTTTTGCAGTAGCAGTGTTTGGGTGTTGTTGGTTTTTTTTGTGGAATCAGGACATAACAAACCAAGAAGTCATCCAAATATTTTGAGGTCTGTTTATCTCATGTTTCTACTTCAAATTCTCCTTTCCTTATCCAGGAGAGATTTGATAGTTCAGTGATTTTCCACTTCATAGTTTTAAAGCTGAATGTGTTAATCTGGGAAATACGAACCGTAATGTGGCATCATAGTCAGTCATACAGCCAGGGCTATGAAAACCTAATGTGGCAGATGCTACAGGGTACAAGAAAAATCCTTTGATCCAAAGTATTCATCAGTAGAAGTGGCTTTGATATTATAGCATTGAGCTCTGGATAGGTAGATGCCAGTGACAGAACTCTCATGAATAACACGTTTGCAAGTGTGATCTCTTTCTTGGCCACCTGCTTAGAGAAACAAAGCTAAAATTCAATTAAAGTGTTCATTACTTGTTGACTTGATCACTCAAGTATGTACTCTGCAGTGCCAACCTGGCTTTAATGCAAACATCTTTAAGCAATTCAAGTGCATTATTTTGTTAATGTGATAAACTAAATCCCTTTGAGGTTCTCCACCTGATGTTGTTCAGCAGTAGTTTGAGGCAGATGCAGCACCAGAAGAGGTTCTGGGAGCAGTGCGTTGGGGTGAGAGCCAGCCTGCCCTGCTCATGGGGACTGGAGCTATTGCTTTCCAGAAGGGGGATGGGAGGGGATGAAAAAAAATCACAGCTTCTGAGACCTGTAAAATAAATAAGGCATTAGCTGTGTGTCCTCCTGAGCTCCTTCCATGGGGCACACCAGCATCTTCCACTATTAACATGCTTGGAAAAATCTTTTACTGCTGTTGCAGTCTTGCACCTGCAATCCTGATAAAATACACAACCTGCCAAAGGTTTACTCATCTGTGGTGATAATGGAGAATACATAATTGACTTCACTTGAGGGCAACCCATAGTGCTACCCCAGGCCAGCAGCCTGGTGAAATACTGCAAAGGTGAAGGAGTGTAAAGTGTGTCTCTCTGTCTGTCTCAGCTGCCAGCCAAGGGGGTTTGCTCCAGGCCAGCACAGGTCCACAGTGATGGTCAGGTACCTGATAAATGCCAGCAAAGTTCACTCTTTCCTGCCCAGCAGCTAACCAGCAGAACAGAGTTTGGAGCTGTTGCTCACCAACAGAATTGCTGTGTAGGTCCTGCAGCTCTCTCTGGGTATGCACATGTATGTGGGGAGTGTGTTTGTGCCAGTCCCAGTGTGTTGGGGTACAGGGGGTGGGGAGCAAGGAGAAATTAAGAAAGGGAAAGAGCTTTTAATTTCTCCCCTCCAGTGTGCCATGTTCTCTTATGCAACTCAGAAGTCATTGACAGAAAGTATCTGCGTTGGCAGGTTTACTGAGAAAATAACAAATGCAAAAATTGATTGGTACTACACTTATTTTAAAAAAAAATAAAAATGCCTGAGATGTTGCTGAGGTTGGCAACACGGTGCTATGTTGTTCAGGGACAGAATAAACTCCTGAGAGAATTAGCCTGCAGGGAAAGAACATAAAACTGTAGATTCCACTTAAATGCGGAAAGTGCTTGCATGTTTGCAAAAAAAACCCCAAAACCAAAATCAAACAAAAAAACCAAAGCAAAAACAAGAAAAAAAAAGCAATGCAGAGAGAGGGGTGAAAACTAGAAATAGGGAGAGATACTGAGGAACAGAGGGAGAACAGAGGGAGTGTGAGCATGAGGGGGGGGAGAGAGAGAAACCTGCTGTACACTTAGCTGAGCAGCAGGAAGAAAAGCTTCAAAGAGAGGATTTCTCAGCTGTAGATGTCTGGCAGTTGTTTGCAGTCACACCAGGAGGTATCTGTGTGGTACCTTGAAGGATGTGGACTAAAGACGAGTCGGAGGGACTCCAGACTTTAGGTATTGTGGTGGTGGTGTGCTCCTCTCTGAAACTTTTGCACTACCTCGGACTGATTGACTTGTCAGATGGTAAGAGAACTTCCAAGTTTTCCAGCTTCTGTTTAATTTTGTTTAAATCTGTTTCAGTAAAGTCACTGTAGGTAGCAGATAAGCTGTGGGAAGGAAAGTATTGATTGTCAATGAACTGATTCTTAATATTGTCTTCTTCTCTGCTGAGACTCATAGAGGCTATGAAGAGGGAAATATGCTTTATTGAGGACTTTTGTTTGCTTTTGTTATATTACCAGAGCCAGAGAAAAACTGAAGCTGTGATTTTTTTTTTTCCTTGTTATTTTATCAATTTTTCTCTAATTTTCATTATAGTTAATTCTTTGTCTCTCTTGAAATTTAAATACTACCAACCCTCTAATTTTCATTATAGTTAATTCTTTGTCTCTCTTGAAATTTAAATACTACCAACCCAGATAAAGGAAAGTCTCTCTTTGAATAATGGAAGCATAGGTGATAATTAAATGCCTGATTTCCTATGGCTACCTAAAACAATTCTGTTGTGACATTTGCAGATAGAAGACATGATGGAATTAATGTGAATTTTTTTTTCAGTCATCAGTCAATAATCACTCAATCTGTACAAGAGTAGAAGGGTATAGTATCTTCTTTTAACCCTTTGTAAGGGAAAAATGTCACAATGAGATATGTATAGTTCCCAGTCACTGATGGAGTATGTGACTGTGTAGAAGCATGATACTATAAACCTTATTAGCACTGGATAATTTTGCTTGATTTTTTTTTTTTCTGGTTGCAAAATAGTTCATTTGGAGACAAGATATATTTACTTGGTAAATATAAAATTGTATTAGCTTGTGATTTTCCCTTCTGACTCTATACCTGTGGTAAGAACTACTTAGGTGTAAATAATAACATTAATTAAATGCAGACAGTCACTAATGTAGTGCAATGTAGATTTCAGTCACATGGAAATCTTTAAAGGTGGTATTAAACTATTTCTTTTGTGCAATGTGGGAGTGATGGGAAAGGTACAGTGGGAGCTTATGTTGCAACATAAATAATTCCAACGTATTTATATTTACTAGAAATTTGTAGAGTAAATCCTGGTTATATATTTGTTTTTATGAGTTTGTCTTTAACTCATCTTTGCAGAACATTCATCCATCCTCCAGATGACCTTGAAGCATTCATAAATTATATTTCTTCAAATTAGAGGGATCCAGAGCAAATACAGAATGTGCTTTTGAACTAGTTCAGTATTGATTCCAGGGTACAAAAGCATGAAAATTATTAAAATACATCAGCAAGTATATTGTCAGGGATTTAACTCTTTAATGCAGGAAATCCTGCTTTCTGTAGTTGTAGCCACTTATTTTATGATGGGAGATTAGAAGCAGGTGCTCAAATATTTGACTTCATTGAATAAATCAATTTACAAATCATCAGTCTCATCTTCTTCAGGGGTTGTTACTATGTGTATCTACGTAATTCATCAGTATGTCAAAAATGTATTGCCAAATGGTAGATTTCACTTGCCACTGAAATAATTTTCATATGAGTAACAAAGAAGATGGAATCTTAAATCCAGTTTCCTGCAACTTCACTAGAATAAGTGCTTCCAAGTATTTCTCAGTGCACCTGTTTTCATGATATTTTATGGAGAAAGGAGACAGACATTTACTGTTGTATCAAGTAACCCTTAAGTTAGATAAACATTTTGGGATACAGTTCTTGCTGCAGCTGTTAAATTCCAGCATTTCCCCCAGGTCTCAGGTATTTCATGGTCTGAGTGAGCTGATGCAATTATTTACTGTTCAGCTCAAAGCAGTGAGGCTCTGGCTCTGAGATACAGCAGTACAAATATAATTTTAAAACCCCACACAAGCAACAAACATGTGCTGTATTATCAATTTCAGAACTTTGCTTTGTTTGGGGGTATTTTGGCCAGCACTGTCAGCTTTCAGGGTTTCCTCTCTCATGCAATTAGACTCCATCACAGTCTGTTGCAGAAGCTCAGAAGCTCCTGTAGCCTTGATCCAGCCTGAGCTGCTGGCTTGCAGTTGAGGATGAAGTGAATTTTGTATGCTTCCTGTCACTTTCTGATTTCCCAGGCCTGGTGGCATTTTCTAGTGCTTAAAAAATCTCTCTAGAGTATCTTCTGACAGCTACTTCTGATGCTCTGGGGCTTTTCCCTCCTTTGGAAGGAGTGTGAGAACTTTTGGCATTGTGGATTAATTGCAGCCATCCCACTCCACAAGGAACTTAATTTGAGTTGTTCATATCATTGTTGTTTTAACACTGAAGCTTTTAGAGTCCAGCACTCTTTCAGACAGCTAATTCCATCCTTTTTACTAGGATTTTGTTTTAGGCACAGATTCTGCCTCAACCCTCTGGATCTGAGGATTCAGTCGGTCACTGTGACTTTTCCAGAGCGCATCATACTGTCTGCTCTTCCCACTTTGGCATCCATCAGAGGCTCTGTTCATCTGAAATGCTACACTTTTTTGTAGCACTTCATCATGTTCATGTCCCTCTGCTTTTTATCAAAATATTATAAATGTCACTGCTTTACAGAACCTGTGACCAGACCTGAAGTTCTACTCTTTTAGACCCTCTGCCCTGGAGCAATCCCGTCTTCCCAGTTTAGTACTAAAACCTTTTCTCTTTTTGCATACTTTAGCTTCAGTGTTCAGCAAGACTAATACAAACTGTGTGTATAAAAAAGTAATGTTTAAGTTGCTAGATGGTCTTCTTTCCCACATAGACAGTCTTGAATGTAGACCTTCTCTTTAGCAAAAGTCCAGAAAGCTCCCTGCAAGTGTTTAGTGTCTCCTTGCTTACTTTGATTAATGCTTTCCTGCTTAGGCAATCAGGAGCTTGTTTTTATTGGATTATTAAGGGGTAGAAGTAAAACCATACCTCCTTTCTAGCTCTGTTAATTCTCACATTGCCACTCGAGAGGGCACAGATAAGTACTCAGAAGGGGAAAGTGTCATGCTAGCATCTCTTCTAAACTGTATCAGCAGATACTGATCTTTACAAAAGGATTATCAAAGCTATTGCCACAAATTGGAATAATTCCAAAGAGAGAATACTTATTTCCCAATTCCCAAGTGACAGATATTGAATTTTCTATCTTTTCTAAAAGGGGAAGACAGAGTAAAACAATGAGCTGTGGATCCTGATTTAGAGACTATGAGCTTCTTCCTTTTGCACTAATCTATGAGAAGAGATGGTTAGAAAACAGTTAACATTTTGGAGCCACTCAGTAAAAACATCTTTCTTTGGGAATATTCAATCATGCTGAAACTCTGGAACTTTTATGGTTATCTAATGAATTCCTTGAGTGAGACATTACAATTGAATAATTTACTAAAAAGCATTTACTTCCCAAAATCCAGGTTAGCATCTATAGGTACAAGTATCCCAGAAGCACAAAACTGAAAGGCTGTCTGAAACATAATTCACCTGGTCAGAGCCAAAGATGCAGCTTTTATCTGTTGTGTTGTTTTGTTTGGTTTGGTTGGTAGGGTTGTTTTTGGGTTTTGGGTTGTTTTTTTTTTTGGGGGGGGGGGATGCTCTCACAGGAATACAGTGTAAATACTATAAAATAATAGATAAGTAGAAATGGACAGTAAAGATGTTTCCTAGTCCATCCACCTTTCTCAATGCAGGGTTGTACCCAGCCGGATCAGCCTGGCAAGATCATTGCAAGTACCATTTTGTCTTCAGTCCACCAATGGACATGGAGAACAGATAATGTTTTTATTTTTGTACAAGCCTTGTAATGGCATTACAGTCTTTGAGCCTCCTCTTTGCTGGTCTAAATAACTCTAATTCAGTCTTTCCTTGTCTGTTACCTGGTCCAGCCTCTAATAATTTTCATTATTCTTCCATAAAGTATTTGTTGCTAATGCACATCTTTCTTAAAGCTGTGGCATACCCTGCCCCTGAGTGCAGCAAAGGGATTGTTTTGTGGCTGGGGAGCTGTACTCCTGTTTGCCCTTCCAGTGAATTCTTATCTCTGCAGCAGCACAAATCCAGTCACTTAGGTTTGCCTTCTGACCCCCAGTAATGTGCAGCACTTCTGCCTGGACACCTGTGTTCATGTGAGTTATTCTGTTGTTGAGCTTGTAGCCGTTTGCATTTGTCTTCACTGAATTTCGTCCAGTTTCAGGTTTTTCCTCAGATTTGTGAAGGTCTCCTGCAGTTCTTTCCAATGTGGTGTTTCCTGTTCTCTTTGCCAGCATGGCAATAAATACATTAACCATTAATAGACCCATGAAAGACTTCAGTGGAGACCTGCATGATCCCTCCTGTTTTGATGCTGAACCACTGAGAGCTGCCCCCTGAACATCTATCCAGCCACTTTCCATCTACCTTATGGCAGTTTTGTAGACCGTTCTTTTATCCCAGTTTCCAGAGGAGAATGATACCCAAGGCAGGGACAAAAAATATTTCTCAAATGAAGATGTAATGCATTCTGTTTCTCTACTCCACACATGGCTGCTCTCTATCCATTCAGTTTTATTCTCTTGCAGTTTTGACTATCCAACAATCCATATTTGTCAGCATTAGTTGTTCTAGTACTTCCTGAGAACTAAAGTGAAAAATGAAAAATGTATTTAGTCCTATAATCCTTCCTCTCCTTTAGCTGTTTGTGCATTCCAGGATAAAATAGCAGGTCCTACATTTGGTCTCCCAGTCCTGTTCTTTTAGTTGCTGTTTTATCTTTTAAGGATCTGCATCACTCTATGGCTTCTTAACTCTGGTCCATGCATTTTTGATGTGGACTCTGGGGGTCCACAGTGTCCAAAATGACTAACAAGTAATTTCAAAACAACTGCAAAAGCAAGAAAATGAGGAATGCCTTTCCTCCTCTTTTATGGGACAATGGGACAAATACACACTACTTCTGTTTTACAGTTCTTGCCTAAGAAAATACCTATGGAAGCATTCAGTCTGAGATAATAATGTTTTGGGGGACTTTGACAAAGGTGTAATTCAAACAGCCACCCCGTAGGATGCATTCTGTGGGGTTTTTTTCCCTTCAGCTTTAACAGTTCTCATTGAATAGGTATGGATTTCATTTTGAGTCCAGTTGTACAATAGTCATTCTGCATGCAACATAGCAAGCCTGCCTCTTCTTCAACAGACAGCATCTGCTGAAAGAGACCAAAGCAAAACAAAAAACCTAAAAACGTTTGCACAATACCTATCTGTGGCAGCACAGAGGCTAGGAAAAGCTATTTCAGTTTTCATTCACATTCTGGTGCAGAGAGGGTGCATCAGGTGTAGTGATGCAATATACAGGACTGGGAAATACTGCAGTGTAAAAAAACAGCAACAGGCACCTCCTTCTGAAAGCACATACTACAGATATTAGTGAGTCCACTGGTTTGCCATCACCACAAAGCCCAAGCACTGCAGACTCTGTGTGTTTTGGAAGAGTAGGACTGAAGGTACAGATGGTGCCCTCCATAAAATCCTGCAGCAGATAGCCAAGAAATGAAAGGGATGTGTTCTCAGGGTGGTGGGCAGAGTCCTGAAAGGGAGGTAAAAATTAAACTGCTCTGTGAAACAGAAGTGCTCATTGTGCTTTGTGTCAGCCTTTGAAGAACTTGGGTCTTGAACTGACTTAGAAGTTTGTTAACAATTTGAAAAGTGCAAACCTTTGTGATAGTGATGTACCAGCTAGATAACTACCTTAGTTATTTTATTAAGCACAGCTTCCAAGGCGATTACTTGCACCTTTTTAAAGACATGGTAATCATGCAAAAAGAAAGCAAAACTTTTAACACACCACAATTTCATGATTTCTGTGGCTCGGTTAATTCCCCATGTTCATAAAAATTCAATAATACATGAGTTTTGTACCTGTTTATGTGTCTTACCTGCCATCTTGACTTTCTCCCTTCAGACTCCCTCCCTAAATCCATCACTTTATCTGCTGGGTAGAAGGATGTTAATATTCTGTAGACTTTTCTAGGAAACTGAGTAGAACTACATCAAACATCTTGTTGGATATTCTTGGTTTCATTGCAGGCATTTCTGTTTGGCTTCATATCTTTTTTTAAAGAGAAGCCATGCAGATTATAAGCTGAATCCACCTTGCAAAGTAGGAAGCTCCAGGTAGAACCTTCCCACTCCAGACATACAGCATGCTGGAGGCAAGATTCCATGAGATGCCACGAGATGTAGTGGCACATGTAGATCCACAGCAGATCAAACACAGGCAGTGTGGAGCACTGGTGCATGTGGTGCCTACAAAGCAGATACTTATTTTGAGGAAAAGCAAGTGTGGGTTAAGAAAAATATATTCTAAATTGAATGGCAGCATCCTTGAGGATAAGTTTGTCCCTGTGCAAAGCTTATTTCTGAGAGGATGTCAAAACTATTCTTAATTTATAACCTGTGGGAGTGGTGGCTACAGAAGTTAAAGATTCCCCTGTGCTACAGGTGTCAGATGTTACAGTGTCTGTGATTGACCGGTGCAGATCAAAGTGGGCACACTTCATAAATCTTCTGTTCTCTCACTGTGTAGTGTCTCTTCCCCTTCAAGACCTTTCTCTGATGTATTTTGGGATAGAAAAGCAGTTGGATGATGGAGAAATCTGGAAGAGTTTTTATCAGTCCCGTGCAGATTACGTTTTTTTAGTAGGGAGAGCATTTCCAAAACAAGGTAATAAAAACCCCACAACCTTCTGAAGGTTAAAACAGAAATGTAAAGTATGGTCATTTTCACAGGAATTTTTTTTTTCCTTTCAAATACACCACAGCAAGAGACCTACATAATGTCAACAGATGTGAGAGCTGCAAGATTATAATCCAGGCTTTTCTGGTGGAATTGAAACATAATAGAATTTGGGGGAGGCATGACAGCCATGCAGCTTGTGCATAAGCAGCACAAAGGGAGCTGTGTGTGCAGATTAATGTATAAATGATTGAAATTCTAGCAGGGGGTAATAATGTTAATACAAATTATTTGTTGCCAAGCATATGTATCTCTTCTTCCAGATCCCTCCTCCATTTTCATCTGGTTTTTGTGAAAACTTAATTCATGCATCCACAACTATGTAGTACCTCTTTCAGAATTAAATGAAAGCACTCTGCAATATTAACACTACTGCAAACTTTCTAAGGCAGTTATTAGCACAAATAATGGATTCTGTATGCAGGGCTCTACAGTACTGGACTACAGAACCACTCTGAAAGGCAGGATAAGCACAGAGGCTTCATCCCCCCCAAATTCCACATTCCCTCCCCATACAGGTCCAGAGGTGGTGAGAGCAGTGAACAGTGCTGCACCCCTGAGGAGAGGGGATTCTCCTGATGAAATATCAATCTCTCTTTTTGCTGCCTTTCAGATAACAATGATCAGAATCCCAGTGTTGCTGTGAGGATGTGGTTATAAAGCATTAAAATTATGTGGTCTTATTTTGAAAACCTGCTTTGCATTTGTTTGTAACTGAACTCCTCTGACTTCTACCTATTTCTGGTTTATATTAGTGAGAAGAGTAGCTGTCCCTTTGAGCTCTCTGTACCTCATAAATTCCCATTTTCTGTGTAGAGAGATGCCCAGAGATCATCACCAGGGGTAGTGTTGGTTGTAGCTGAGATGCATCTGACACTGTAGTAAAGTTTGTACAAAACTATCCATCTAGTTCCTCATTCTGCAGCTTTCTAAGCCATATACCTGCCTGTTTGTACTTAGAAAGTAATAGGATCAGCTTCATAAAATAATGAGGGATGCAAATCACCAGTGTACGAATGACCAAAGTGGGTATGTGGGTAAAAGCAAGGTGCACCAATGTATGTAGTATTGTCTCCACCTACTTTCCCACCTCAGAAGCTTTTCATCTTAGACGAATTCCTGTATTAAAGACATGCTACGTATAGTCATCCTCAACAGGTTTCTCTTTCATCATGGCAAGAAAAAACAGTTCTTTCCTCAAAGCAGGAGTGAGAAATTTGGCTTGGCCTCCTGAAGAAGCACAGCAACAAAAGAGCCAGAATGAGTGTGCAGGGTGAGAGGTGGAGGTTCTGCTGCCTTTGCTTCAAGCCTTGTGAAGGTCACAGTGCACAGCACACATTTCAGTGGAGCCCAATGGTGTTTGACCTATTAGGAGCTGTAGAAGTTGAAAGAACATAGAAGTAGCTGTCAGGCATGAATACATCTTTTTGAGTGCTCTTTAATTGAAGTTGTTTAGGATGAAACCTTTTTGTTTAATAGGAAATCTTGGAGGAAGGATTTGGTGTAGTTCAGTCGAAGATGTGGGATGCAGATGGGGTGAAAGGAAAAGCAGGTTCATGACATTTCCATCTCTATGGTTTGGGGTTGGTCTGTGCACTTCTAATGAAATCTCTAGAGTCAATATTTTGTGTCTCATCCTTTTAGATTCTGGGGGAAAACGTCTAACCAAAAAACTATGAATGATGTTTGCCCCTTGCCTAGAGACTTCTCTTGCTTTTGGTACAATGTGTAACATTAACATACTGGTACAATGTGACATGTCTGGACTACAGTGTCAGTAATCACACTGGGCCTGCATGGTGGACTAAATACAAATATCTAATTTAATTATAATAAATAATTAGCAAAGTAAATGCAGTTTATATTGTAGAATGTTAAGATCCATGCTGGTCATGGTGATTAATGGGTATCATTTGCAACAATAATCTAAATAGAAACAAGTAACTCAAGTAACTGGGAGGGTAGTTGTGCTGAAAGAGGTGACCACTCACGGGTGTCATGTCCAGCAAAGATACCTGAACTAAGAATAAAAAAATCTGCCACTGCCACTCAGGAAAAAATCCTTACCAGGCAATTGCTGCTTGTTAAGAGGTGCAATATAGCATATGTGGAGATGAAAATGCTCCTTCCAGTTACACATCCGAAATGTAAAGATGATTATTTTCATATGAGAATTTAGCAGAAAGAACGGATATATTGTTATTTACAAAAAAAAATTTTCCTTTTCCTCTTGCCTCTACCCCTTTCTTTTTGTTATTTTAAGTGATATTAGGAGGCTTTTTAAAACCAGTTTCATTAAAGTTAATGCTCACTCTCCTCAGGCAGCTACACTGTTATGTACCAAGTTTTATTATACCCAGGAGCTTTCTGCCTGCTAATAAATAATTGTGGTACATTTTTATATGAAACAAATGTGGTTTTACATTGCATCAGAAAGAAAAACAATTTTTTTTCCTCTCTATGCATCTTTAAATTATAGACATTAATTACTGTGAAAACAGTCTTCAGTTTAAAAGCAGTACTGACAGATTAAAAAATAAAGATCTTTAATTTGTGCCACTAATGATAACTTAGATTATCATTACACAGAAGATGTCTGGAAATACAAACAGATTTTTGAAAAAAATTTTTTTTTTTTTTTTCACAATCTGTAAAGAGCAGTCTGCTGTGCTTTCTGTTCTTACTCTGGAAGCTGAGTTCCCATGAGCAGCACCAGTCCACAGTGTGGCTGCAGCAGATTCACCTTAATCTGCAGCAGGAGGGAGAGAAGGGGCCTTAAGGCAGGAGTGTGACCCAAGGCTGATGATTTGAACTCTCTAAGGCCCTCCCTGGGATTTGTGGACACATTCCTTTACTGGTCCCAGGGTAGTCACTGAGATGGCTTTGCTCTTCTGGGATGTTAAAATTTGTCTTTTTCACCGATTTGCCAAATTATCATGGATGCATCATTATTAGTAACAATGAGAGCTGTGGTCCAACTTCTCAGTGACATGAAGCATCACCTGTCTGAATACTGACCTGCCTGTGTTTGCCCACTTGCCTTCTTTTTTCCAAAACCTTGCAACCACAAGAATGCTGCTCTGCCATTCAGCATTTTGAAATCTGGGATCGTTTTGCTTGGCTTCAATAAATTGACATTTCTTGGCTGAGGAACGACCTTGAGACTACCATGGTAAGGCTGCTTTTCTTGAAAATATTGAGTTACAGAGGCTCACTTTTAAAAAGTCAATATAAATGGAAAATAATTAACATTACCTTAATCCCTCTCCTATGGTTCTTACATCTACACATGGGAACCTCCAATTGAGGTTGCATGTCGAAATGTATCTTAATTAAGCCCTAATGAATTTAACTCCTTAAACAGTTAATCTTTTCTCAAAATGAGATTTAACACCATGGATAGAGTAAAATGTTTTATTTGTCCATGTTATGTCCACCACAATTCCTGACACCAGTGCTGTAACACTCCCTGATTCCATTCAGCCCCAGGACTGATGCTGCTCGTGGTGCCCACAGGTGGTGAGTGGCTGTGGCTGGACCCACAGTGCTGGCCTGGGGTCTGTGTGGCTCTGCTGCAGGGCAGGGCACATGCAGCCACTGTTAGGCTGAGCATTGGCTGGTAGTTTGCTGGGCACAAACAGTAGGATAGAAAGGTGAAGGTGTCAGACCTGTCCCCACGGCAGCACACCAGCTCCAGCTGCAGATGCTTCCTTTATCTGTTTTTGTACCACAAAACTCTCTTTCCATTTTTCTATTATTCTGGGATTAGGCCAACACTTGCAGCTTTCTACAGGCAGAAAACAAATTTATTGTAGATTATGAAACGGGATATTGGAATTTCAACGTGAAATCTGAAGCATTCAGAAAAGGACATTTGCCTTTTTTATTCTTCACACACTCCACTTAAAATATTTCAAGCTAAATGTTTCTTTCTCCCTAAAATAAATAGGAGTGAGCTCTTGTACCCAGAGGGGTTAGGATTCCTTAGGTAGATTCTAGACCTTTTTTAAAAACTGTTTTATTACCAATGTTCTCCCACAGTTTTCTCAGTCACTTGCGGACTAATATGGGACTTCCTTAAAAACAGAATGGCAGACTCTGAATTATGAAACCTAATATATTAAAATG
This sequence comes from Florisuga fusca, assembly GCA_038090715.1. Lineage (NCBI taxonomy): Eukaryota > Metazoa > Chordata > Aves > Apodiformes > Trochilidae > Florisuga > Florisuga fusca. The sequence goes on along the minus strand of JAAWXA010000026.1, from coordinate 814,225 downwards.
TTTTCATGGCTTCTTTAAAATCAAGCTACTGGTAGGAGCTGATAAATGCATTTGTGAGTGGCATTTGCTCTAGGTGATTGGTTTCCAAATCTTGCTCATATTGCCAGCAATTTCACGGTACTCAGGGGCACTGTATCTCCTCATCCTGGTCACACATCTGTGCTGCTAAATGAAAGTAATCAGAGTTAGTATGAAAATTTCATAAGCTGCATTCTGGCATTGGTCATGTTCTCAGTTGTGTATTTGTTTTCTGCCTGCAGAAGGCTTCAAACATTGTCAGCCAAAACAGCTCCAGTGTTTACAAGCACTGCTGTGCATTAGCCTCAAATCACTTGCTGGTGGTGGTATCTCAAAACAGATGAGATCTCTAAATATGCTGATAGTTTTAGGGGGATTGATCAAAGATGGGCCCCAGCCTGGAAAGCCATAAACGTTATGGTCTTCCAGTATGAAAACTAATGTTTCAGGAGCAAAAAGATCCTTGGACAAATTGGTGGAATTTAAACCTTCTAAGTGTAGCACAGTAAAGTTTTAAATAATTCTGTACTTTAACATCATGGCAGCTCATCCAGTCTGTAGTTGGTGTCAGGGTGTATCTTACAGTGTTGAACCTTGTGGCAACACCAATTGCCCTTTCAGAAGCAGGAAAAAATGGAAGCAAGTTTTGTGTTTGCCCCTTTTGTCACAGGAACACAATTTTAAGGTTCCCAGCACAACTCACTGGGGCAGGTTTGGGAAATGATTTAGCTATTGTCTGTTTCATGAAACTTTCCTATTTTTTCTGCTGGGGTTTCAGCTCCCTGCAGGTTTGTGATCTGGCTGGGAACTGCCTGTGGTCTGACTCCTGTGGGGAGTTCAGGAAGCTGTAGCTCAGTCCTGAGGCTGCTTTGGAATACAGAGCTGGAATATTTGGTTTATTGACCCTAGCAGAAGGTCTGTGCCTGGCTGGGTTGTAGTTCCTAGTTTATTGGGTTGCTTTCTGCTCAGTACCAATGTGTCTGGTCTTTTGTCTTCACCCCTCCTTGACTTTTGTGCTTCTCAGTGGGATATAGAAACCCATGCAAAAAAATCTTTTCATTTTCACAGTGTACATGTATTTGTTTGCTCACTCTGAGCAAGGCACAGGTGAATAAGGGAACTTCCACAAGGGATCTCCTCACTGCATAGAATAACTTGATGAGTCCCTGCAGGCTGCCAAGCAGTGAGAGGGAGACCTGAACTCCTGACAAAAAAAAGTTTAAGCTGGAAGCAGTTTGCTTCCCTGAGTGCTGCCATGTCACCTCCTAATGAAAAGAAATAATTTCTTAGTAATTCTTGGTAAAGCTCCCATTTTGTTCTTAGGGGAGATGTTTCAAAATGCTCTTCTAATTCTGTGGACATGTAAAGCTGGATCAAAATGTTCCAGTGAGATTAGCTCTGCCCCCATATAAAATCTGAAGCTGCCTGCTGTACCCATGGCTGTAGACTGACAAGGCTTTCAGAGCTCAGGAAGAGAAGGTGTGGGAAGCTCCTCTGAATTGGTTCCTCACTGTAGAGTAGCTCAGAGCTGATTAAAACAAGCAACTGCTTTCCTGGAGGATGCTCATGCCTTCAGAGTTAGGAGCACAGGAAACAACGAGGGGTGAAGAGCAGGAGATGATGGGGAGTGATTAAAAGCCACATCTGACTGAAATAGCTGCTCTTGGGAGTGTCAGCATAGACTAGGTACAGCCTTGGCTAAAGGAGAAAAGGATTCTCTGTAAGGAAATAAAATAGATGTTGGGTGTTTTAAAAAACCTTATTTCCCACAATATGGAAGTTTAGACTGTGATTTAGAAAACCTCATTTTGGAAAAGCTTTCAAATTTCATTTCTCACAAATATAACACATGCATGCTCATCACCAGACACCTACACTGGAATTCTGCACAACAGAAATTTGATGCTAAAGATCTTTAAAGTAATATAATAATAATTATTTGCTATTTCTGTTTCGTTTAAGTTTCAGTTTGGTGTAATCAGTTTGTTTTTAAAAATGGCATAGCTTTTTTTGGTTTTTTGTTTGGTTGGGGTTTTTTTGTTTTGGTTTGGTTTTTTGGGAGGGGTTTGTTTGGTTTTTGTGTTTCTTCTGGTTTGTTTGTTCTTAGTGGGGTTTTTGGGTTGGGTTGGGTTTGGGGTTTTTTCTTTTTTTCTTTTTTTTTTTTTTTTTTTTTTTTCTTTTTTTCTTTTTTTCTTTTTTTCTTTTTTTTTTTTTTAAAGAAATCTGTATTTTCCCAAGATCAAAGAAGCTTTGTTTATGAATACACACATCTACCTGTTTGGAAAGAGCTGTGTGTAAAACAAAATTTTCCATGCAGCAATGCCAGCATCTGCAGAAGCAGCGAATCTGGGAGCAATTTTCCTCCTGTAATAGCAGAGAGCTCCCCACCAGGGTATGGCAATTCACTTGTGCAAAGGCTACAGAAAGTGCAGATTGTTTTGGTGCAGGCAGAAGTGCAGAGGGAAACACCACTGTTAGATAAACAAGATACAAATGAGACAGTATCACCCAAAAGGATTACTTCTTGCCATTTTGCAAAACTGGTGTTTAACTTGAGCAGATTGTTCCAAAATGTGAAGTGTAATTAAGCAGAACATAAGTACCAATTAGCTCTATTTGCACAAAAGAAACTGCTCAGACAATAGATCCTTCTAATTTGCATCCAGATTTTTCAATAGGATGTGGCAAACTTTACTGAAATGCATTTGCTCTTGCAGGAGAGGTTTCTGCTGAAACAGGCAGTGTGCAGCATCAGACCAAGGCTACAGCTCCAGGGATGGAGACCTGGCAGTGGTATTTCTGTTGTATTTCTGTTGCTGGAGGGCAGCATCCCTACCTCAAGCATTTATGTGGGTGGATCCCAAGCAGTATCTATGGAAGTGACCAATTGTGTCTGGGCTTCTTGTTCACAAAAATTGGTAGTGTCCTAGTTCCGCATTTCTGAAGAACCTGAGCAAGAATTGGGTCCTCAGAACACCAACTTAAACCAACAGGGTCCAAAACACCCTTCTGCCACTAACGTCTGTAAATACAGCCTACAAACTTCTTCCTGACTCACAAACAGAGCTGCTTTCAGTCTCTAAATACTCATTTAAACTCCTCAGCCACATATGTAATTGTTGCTCTCAAGGAATTTAAATAGACAGCCATAAACCAGGTACTTGCTTCTATATGTACACACCACTGCCCAGGACTGAGGGCATTTCCTCACTGAAACTCTTAATCCAAATAACTATCCCCTCCTGATGTTGAATTTAAAAAATCAGAAAAACCCACCCTACTCACTAGATTCTTTGAAGATTCTAAGAGTCCAGAGTGTGAAAGCAATAATTTCAATTGAATTTGGCACTGAACTAATTACTATTTCTGATTGGTTGGTTCACTGATATTATATATTCATTGATTATGATTCATCCAAAAGCCATTTTCCCACTCAAAGCTAGAGCAAACCAATGTTCATGGAAATTTGTGCAGTAATAAATCAGGGACTTGAGCATCTGATTTGCTTTTCAATGAGTAAAAGAGAAAAACATTGGCAGCAATAAGTCCATTTGTAATGCATTGTTATGGAGGGTTTTGATGAATAACCTATTCCAGGAAAAAAAAAATTAGTTCAGTTATTTCATTTATAATTCATAAGTTTTCTGTGACTATTTCATCTATTAAGTATCCTCTGAAGGGTTTCTGATAGTTCTTCTGAAAAAAAAATTTAAATCACTATTTGATGGCTTGATATATTCTTATGTTTTTTCTTTTCCTTTGCTGCTCTAGACTCAAAATCTTGCTTTGGTCCCAGTTCACTCTGTATTTCCCAGGCAAGGGGAACCCATTTAAATCCAGGTGCTTGGTGTCACTGTTTTAAGGAGATTGCTGCCTCCATATCCTTTATTTGCCCTCTGTGCACCTTACTGCCTTGTGCAGGTGACTTCCACCATTTCATAATAATTACTGATCTAAATTTAGTTTGGTAAAAGTACAGTAGTGTGTTTAAGCTGTTATATTAATGCTGTGGTAGGAATTTTCTGGTGAGCTAGTTAGCCATTAATAAGAAAGGTCTTCTGCAAAACTGCTCTTTGTTGGGATGTGGGGCTTTGTCTCTGACTGAACACTGGCACAGGCTGCTCCGGGAGGTTGTGGAATCTTCTTCTCTGGAGACATTCAAAAGCCACCTGGACATCTTCCTGTGTGACCTACATTAGGTGGTCCTGCTCCTGCAGGGGAGTTGGGCTCCATGATCCCTGGAGGTCCCTTCCAACCCCTGACACTCTGTCACTCAAGGCTGGGGCTGCCTCTCATGTTGTCAAGTATTAAACTGCCAGGGCACATTTTATTGCAGTTTAGCCAGACAGTAATTTTTCAGGAAATAGGATTAGTGTAAACATTTTTCCATTTTCTGTTTTTCATCTGTATCTAGGACCAACTAAAAATTAAACAATTTTTAAAATTACAAATTATGACTTTTATCAGTGGATTCCTTCCTCTAGCCAGGTGTGACTGTGGGTATCTCAGAGTGACCTCAGCTCTGTCCCAGGCTCCCTGTGTAACCCTGAGCAAATCTCCTGACAGAGGGGCAGCTGCAAACCCAGTGCTCAGGAGCCAGGGTTGCCCAGGCACACAACAGCCTTGGCTTGCAGGAAAAGCTCCTCTGCTCCACTCTGAGCTCTCATTCTTAAAATGGAAAGACTGTTTTGTATGCTTTGTTTCCGGCTGAGATAGAAAGTCAGGAGGAAACAGTTTTTATTATGTATTTGTGCAGTTGTGGGACTCTGACTTGAGGATCAAGTCAAGCTCCAGAAGGGGAAATGTCCTCTGTGAGCCCAGCTGGGTGCTGTAAAGGTCTCAGTGATGAACAGCATTGTTCCTGTGATGCTGCTCAGTGCTATCTAGATTACACTTGATTTCAGGAGGTAGGCATGTTATATTACACTGGTGCATATTGAGTACGTAGGATCAAAACTTACTCAAGATCTGGGCATGTCTTGGGTGAAAATATTGCTGCTCAGAATTGGCAAGTTGAGCTCAAATTGCTGCAGCCCAGGACAGGGCTCTCAGGATATCCCTCTATGTTCACCTTGTTCTCATTCTCTTCTCTGGGCTAGATGAAGTTTTTGGTCTGAATCAAGACAGCCTTTAAAAAAAAACCAAACAACAACCAACCAAACAAAAACCTTCCTACAAAGTGTGAATAGATTGGAAGAAATGAAGTGCACTGAACACTGCTTAGGTGTCTGAAAGTCTGTTCCTTGTGCACACTGTGCTTGACTGTGACGTGCCAAGAACTGCAACTTTTGGAATACTGGTTTTATTTTTATTTGTTCAATCTGGAGACAGCACGATACTTGGCTTTGGTCCTGCTGCTTGTTTGCACAGCAAAGGATTCTTTCTAGCTGGAGTTCAGCACCTGCCCTAGATCTAGAGAGAGCCTGATTTGGCAGCACAGAAACAAGCCTGTAATATGAGCTCTCTTACAGAGGCTGAAAAGTCCCTGAAAAAGAGCAAGCCTAGTCACAAAATTAACATGTCTCTATCATGAATGTTCACAACCTTTTGGAAGTCACCCTAGGATGCTCTATGAAAACTATAGGCAGCTCAGGATAAGTTGGTGGTGTTGCCTTTTGAAAGATGAGTGACCACATTAGGGTTGGTTCTTAGTTCTTCCCTGGGGTTTACTGTGCTTTTCTCGAGCTGGTGCTGGTAAGGTAGACTAAATCACTTCTGCCCTCTGCTAGCTGAGTTTTACCTCATTGTACCAGCCATGAGTCCAGCTCTTTTCTGTGACTGTGCTTTTCAATGTGGTGGATTCATGGATCTTGTGATGGAGCACGATATGGAAGTTCTCTTCCCTGCTTGGAATGCCTCGTGTCCACTTTTTTTCATAAGGCAATGAATTTATCGATGTGTTCATACAACATCAGCCATATTAAACCTGACCTGTTGTACTAGTGCTAGAGTCAAAGGAAGCTTGGTAGCATGTATACTGCCAATAGCTCTGGGAATATAGCAACAGAATTCAGGGCCCCTCCTTCAGAGGAGGCAGGTTTTATGCTTATTTGATCAAATGCAGGCTTGCCATCACTTCTTCCTGTTGGTCATCATGCAGCCTCATCACTCTGTCACTCTTGGCTGCATTTAGATTGCTCTTCGAAGTACTTGGAGTGGTTTAGAAGCAAATACTTCACTTTAAGCACTGCCTAAATATCTGCCTAGAAAAAATTGAAGCCTTGAGAGAGTCTCTGCTGTAGCTGGGGTGGAGCTTTGTCATACACAACAGCATAGAACCAAACTACAAAGTCAAACCATTTGTAATGAGGCAGATGCATGAGTTGACTGCTGCTGACATTGAGGGAACATGCACGGAGTGCTGGGAAAGCACAGTTGTACATATGAGCACAGTTATTCCCATCATACTGATGAGTAAATTGCCTCCTTTCTGTTCTGCTGGAGAGTTACTAAGACGTAATTCATTTCTATGGCAGGGCTGGAAATAGCTTCATGAGAGCCAAACACTGTGAAGTGGCATTCCTGCTTGTACTGTATTGCCATGAACAAACAAGTGAGATACCTTTTGGGTAGCATTGCAATTTGTGTCAGACATTTGTCTTTTCAACTACTGGGGCTCTGCAGTCCAAGTCCTGCTAAGGCTGTTAGAATTAATTTGCATAAACTGCTTTGTGTTCCTAGAAAAATACTGCTAGTTCTGCAAAAACTCCCCTTTCAGGGGAAGATGCATTCTGGTGCTTGTTTCTCTGATTCCCCTAAAGGGACATAACTTCTTGTGATTTGTGCTGTGAGGCCATTCATGTGCTGAGAGGATTTTCCCTCTAGCTTGTGGTTTTCTGCTGTAGAGTATATGAGAAAGACCTGGGGTTCAGAGTTGGCTTTTTTGAGGGGTGGGGAAAATGCTTCCTCATCTGTCCCCTTACGATGCTACAGTTTAATTATAGCCATGACTTATTAAGTGACAGTGTTTGAAAGAGATTGATTGTGGGTACTTATCCATCAATTAACTCTTCAAACAGGCTTTTTCAAGGCCATTGTAGATATAAAATTGTATTTGAGACAGAGTAGAGAACCTTCTGTGAAGTTTGTTACTGATGATGGGGAAACAATTGTACAAACTGAAACCTGCATTGTTGGTGGAAATTTGGATGCAGCTTTAGGCAATGCCTTTCCCCTCACTTCAGTCCAGACCTGAGCACAATGCAGATGATTTGGAGCACTGAAAACTGTTCCCCCAAAGTGCTTGTGTATTGCTCTACAGGTGATGTCTGTGCTGCTGGGCACACACAGAAAAAGGTATTCAAGGGGATGTTTTAGGGTTTCACTGTGGGAGTGAACACACCTTTTAGCCCATTAGATACTGCCCAGAGCTGTGTCCAGCCTAGCACCAACCTAAGAGATTGCCAGATATATTATATATTCATTCATTGAACTAAAGGTGTAGATATTTGGAAGAGATAGCCTGTAACACCCCAACAGAACACAAAATGGAATTATTCCCAGAATGTGACTGTATGGCAGCCTGAGCTGTATTTTGTGCAGAGATGTTTGAAGTTGAAGAAGTGATGATGAATGTATTCACAATTTCATATTAACAGAATAAAATGCGAAGTGCTGTCAGGTTCCATGGCCTGTAAAACATGTGTATTGCTGAAAATATATTTGTTTAACAAACCATACAAAAGTTATTCAACTATATAAAAAGTTAGTATGCAAGTGTTTCATTTTTTATTTCTTTTCAGTTGGGAAATGACATTTTAGTATCTTGCTCCAATGCTAAGTGATGTACTGTTTCCTACAAAGCACAAAAAAAAAAGAAGAGTATGCTTCTCCCTTTCCAGTGTGGGTAGTGTGACAGGAAGCTTTATTTGTGGTGGAAATTGCTGTGTTATGACAATGCAGGGGAATGTGGCAAATTAAACAGTCAGGAGTAATGCTGAGGAATGCAATATGCTTGTACTATGCTACCAGGAGATCACTTGACTGTAAGGAAGATTCAGGGGTACAAAAAAGGCTGCTTGTCCTGAGAGGCTCTTTGTCCAAGTCAGGAGGAGTGGGACAGATGTGTCTGCTTTAATCAGGGGACAGTGTCCAGCTCAACATTTATTAATAGTAGGGCAAAAAGGAAACTTGTACTGGAACTCTGCTCTACATAAGGACTATGTTTTGCATTGAAACAAATGCTGTCTGCCTTGGTTTTGTTCTCAGATCACAGCAACACTAATGCTGAGCTGCACAATGTCTCCCTAGCCAGCACAACAGGAACAAGATAAAATCCATTGGTCTTCAGATAGTGTCTGAACTTTCAGAGGATCAGGCACAGGCACAAATAAAAATGCTGCCATGCAGAGGTTGCAGGGGAAATGTTACTATCATTAGCATGTCACTGCTGAAATGGGATTATATGGCTACAATTGCAATCTTTCTTTTCTCTGTTCATCTATCTCTGCTTCCTGCATCTTATTTTGGTACCTGTAAGGTTTGCATTTGGTTTTCCTTCATCTTTCTTTAGGCTACAAAGTAAAGAAAATATTTAAAGTCAAATAACATTGAAAAATGCACCTGGGTTTATATGATTTAAGTAGGATCTTACATTGGGTTCCCTACTACTGTTCTGCTGCAGCTCCCCCTGGTCAGGTAAAGGTGGGCAGCCCTGTCCCACACATCCAGCCCTGATGTTTGGTTATGACATGGCCTCCTGTTTGTAAGCAAGCAGCTAACATGTTAGAAATAATTCTCAGAAATTATCTGAGCTGCTGCAATTTGTTTTCCTTCTCATTGATCTGTAAGTGCTTAGCAATAGTTCTATTTTTCTGCCCAGAAAGCAGAGCCCATAGCATGGGGTATTTAGGAAAAAACATAAATCCTGATTCCCCATGGAAGAGATGACAAATAATCAAGCCCTCAGTGACTGTTTCTTCAGGTTTTTAAGAAGAGGTTTTGTAAGTGGTGGTAGCAACCTCATAGATTCTCCTATTTGTCCTATTCTATATGCTAAGCAGACATAAGCATATGAATGTGAGCTGATGATTAAGAATTTTTCTTTTGAGCTTACTGAAAAGTGGCATTTTTCAAAAAAGATCAAATCAGTGTTAAATAAAAATACTTAGTTCTAATTTTAATAATTAGAGAACCAAAAGCTTAGTTCTTATTTGAATAATCTAGAAGATAATTAATTTTCAGTTGAACCATAGAAAGCTGAATGATGTTTTTCATACAATGAAGAAAAATGTATTGATACAAAAAAACATTTTCTATTTCTCTTTCTGAGGGGCTTTTTTGCTATCTCTGGAAAGACAAAACATTGTCTATATCCAGAAAGTGTTTTCTACAGTGTAAAGTTTTGATAATACACAAGGTTACCCAATGCAGAAAAAATAGATCATCTTTCTCTGTTTGCAGCACATCTCTTGTCTTAACATTATCTTAATAATCTCTGATGAATATTCATGCTTTTAAGCCAAATATTTACAGTGGGACCTCTGTGTGTGCTCTAGATCTTTTTATTCACTGACTTCACCCTTACTAAATCAGGACACTATTATGCTTTCTCCAATGACTGCATCTACATTTCTTTGTTCTCATCAGTGGAAATTAGTCTGCAGGTAGTGTTACAAAAACTGAGAGCTGTGATTATAAGCCTTGGAGTGAGAAATTTTTCTTCCTGTTCTCAGAATACCCCACAAAGTGGGATTTCCCCAGCAGTGTGTGATTTCATGGCCAACTTCTACACCTTTTGAGTCAGCAGAGATTCAGAGCCTCTTCAAGCAACCTGCTTGTTCTCTTTATTTACTGCTGACCTAGCTCAGTGGATGGAGAAGGTTAAAAAGGACTTGTGATGGCAGTGCATGTGGCACAGCAGCCAGCAGTGAGAATTGCTGAGTTTTAGTGGCTCAGTCCTGGTGTCCACTGGGGGCAATAGATGCACGGAGTAGGGGCAGGGGCTGCCTGGGCTGGAGGTAATATTCAGAACGAAACTCTTGTGCCTGTTGCAGGTTATCACAGATCATACTGTGTACCCAGTCCTGCAGTAAAAAGGATCTGAGAAGTCATATACATATCTTTAAAATAATTCTTTTTTTTTTTACTTCTGACCTAATTTGCTAATGAAAATTTCTCTCAGGAGACCTTACTATAGTACAGAATGACCATGGGGCAAGTGAAGTGAATGCAAAGAGCAGCAGTTTGTCTGCCAGACCACCTAAGACTTCTTCACCATCACTAATCACTTTTTTAGTTTTAGAGCTGTCAAAAAGCTAAGGAGTGGAGAGGAAGCAGAAGGCTTGTAGGGCTCTTCTTGTTGCCCTTCAGCAAACAAAACTGCAGGCAAACTCCTCCTTATCCCCTGTCAGAGCTCCTAGGATGACTGCTGCATTGCTGGGTTGCTGCATGCATGGATCCTTGCATGGGTGCATGACTGCTTGCACACTCCCCTTCACATGCTGCCTGCCCCAAGTTTCATGGTGATGCAGGGGACAGCAAGCTCCTACTTCCTTTCCAGTCCCCTGGGATAAGCAAAAGAAGCAATTTAGAAAAAACCAAACATATAAAATACACCTGGCAACAATCTTGCAGTCATGGGAAAAGGGGAACCCCACAGCACTTGCAGAACCTATCCAATGTCACCTTAAAATTAACAAAAGAAGTTGTGGATGGTGGTAACTTTCTTTCTGGTAAATTTTTTTCTTACTTTTTCCTAGACCCCGCTCAATGGTTTTACATGTATCAGAGAGGTAAAATTTAAAACAGTTTGACTCTATCAGTCATGTAATTTTTGCAGAAAAAGTTATCTCAAGCAAGGAAACACATTCGCCCTGGCAGAGGTTATTTACAGCTGGCAGCAAAAAAAAAATTATGGGTACTTGGACAATGTCCAGCTCCTGGGCAAGGCTGCACCTCGGGAACATCCAAGTCCCCTTAACGAAGACTGAGCTTCCCCTCCCAGACCTTCTGTGTGTGCACTGCTCTGTCCCGTGCCATTCTAAGCCAAGCACTTAGCAGCTCAGGAACTCTCCATGAGAAGTTCTTAGATGGTATCAATGGGACTTTTCAACAAATCATCAGGAAAGCAATTTTCTAACCCTTCTAGTGAGGTTTACTTGAAAATTTACCTTTGAAGGGCTGCTTGGATGAAAGCACTTGTCCCAAAAGCACATTTTCTACACCATGCCCATAGAAAAGGAGAAGCAGTCACCAGTCTTTCAGTGGGTTTTCAGCCATTTTGACTGATTGTTCCCCTCATAAATGTTGCTTCTGACAGCTGGGAATGTGCAAGGAAAATAGAAAAGAAAACTCTGTCCTGAGTAAAGTCCTGTACCCTGGAAGGACACCCTAGTGTCTCCTAGACTAGTAGTGCCTAAAGCAACGCTCTTTCTAATGATAAGTAGAGTTGGTAAGTGTCTGCAGAAATATCTGAAGTAAAAATTTATATTGTGAATTTCATGTTCAAGTAATTTTACCTGATGTTAAATTGTGTGCCAGATTTTGGAGGAATCTCAGACAAAGCAAGCCTCAGATTATTCCTGCACCCCCTTTTTCAGAGTATAGCCTTGTTCTAGTTTCCCTGTGTACAACTGTGAAACCAGGCAAAGTATTTATACGTGACATTTTGCAGACATCATTGGAAGGGTTAGCTGAGAAATATTAAAATTCTATTATTGTTTCTTAATCTCAGAATTTTATTCAGGGTTGGTTTCTTATGTAGCTTATGTCTACAACTGGTATTCCTGGTTTACACAGGCAGCACAGCCTGGTTAAGCTTAACCATCCCCATGAATTCAGTGTTGCAGATTTAGTGATTAAAATTAATCTGAAAAAGTCAAATAATCATATTAAGAAAAGGGAGTGGATACGGAGACATCAATTCTTTTTTTTCTTTTATTGGCTGGAGAGTCCCTTTAGTTTAGAAACTGATCGCTCCAATCAGGCTATTATTATTACATTATATTATATTATTGTTATTAATAATTCAATAATGAAGTACTCCCCAGGTTCAATTAAATGTGTTTAATATTTTATACTTCAGTAAGTACCTTTTTTTTTCTTTTTTTTTTCAGTGCCATTTTTATTGATGTTTGCTACGAGCAGATTTTAGTTAACCTTTTTTTAGGATTCATAGATATGCAGATTCACATTTTTAAGTTCCATCTGAGTTGTCATTCTGGGAACACCAGAAGGAGGAAGACCACAGGATCCTTATTACCTGCTGTGTTGGTCTTGTTGATTTCTATTTGCCAGACTGGGTCACTTTAAAGGTAACACTTAGATTTTGCCTTGGTAGGAGCCCATGGAGCAGTAGTAGACAGTGGAGCTGTACTTGGCAGCTGCCTTTGCCCCAGAGATCTGAGACCCAGACCACAAAGGACTCAAAAAAAGCCACGTTGTGTGCAACTGTTGCTTACAGCTGTAATCACCATCTATGGACTCAGGCCTTTAGTTATTTCTCTCAAAACTTTCAGATCTTTGCAATTGTTTTCCCACAGGCAGGATCTATTTCCTATGAGCTCTGGCCAAGCAAGAATTCTGTCTGGAGATTAATTTAAAAGATGTCATGGATGTGCTAGAGTTATTATTTTCTTCAGGTCCTTGCTCCCAAAATATAGCTAAGGTTTGTGGGCTTTTTAAATAAAAATAAGATGCAGTCCAATAATACTTGCACGTAATTTAATCCTTTTCTGATATATTTGTAAAATTGTCCATTTCATCAAACTGGCAGTTTTACAATTAACACTGGGCACATTAGCTGCATTTTACAACATGATTTTTTTCTTTAGCAGAAAGTGAATTTATTATAAGCAACATGTTTTCAAAATCCTCCCATTAGCCACGGAGCCTGGTGTTGGGGCTTCACCTTGCAGCCATGGGAAGCAGTACACAGGGTCACTTGCATTTTTTTTTGAGTCATCATTTGCTCTCTCCCTTTAAAAGAGGTTTAGGCTTTGGGTTGTCCTTGGCCAGCCCTAAAAACACAGTGAGGCACCAGGATAGCTCATTTGCCAGGCATGGAGGGCTCGAAATGCTGCAGGGTTCTGGGTGGCCACTGTGGGAAAGGTGTTTGATATTTCTTGTGCTTTTGAGGAAGATGTTTGTGCAGAGGAAGGACAGACTGCTTAATAAATGTGAGACCAAGGGCTGATCACTTTTTTACCAACGTAAATGACAATGTTTTGTTTCCTGTGCTATAGCACATAGAACTTCAGCACTGTCTGAGACCAACTTAATCTGTTCCGCTTCTGTGGAAAGGACTGTTGGATCTGAAGAGTATTGCTTAGCTGTTTTGGTATGGAAATAGGCTGTGAGTTTAAAATACTAGAAGACGAGCTGCCAACAGAGGATTTTAGGGATCAACTTCTGTGCTGCTGCAGCACATCCTCTGCCCCTTGCTGACAGTGCTGGTGAGTTACTCATGGTCTCTAGTGGGCATCACATGTGTGGGAACTGGGTTTGGGCAGTGCCTTCGTGTGACTGCCCTGGATGTGCACACCTTTCCTTGGTACTGTTAAGATACAAGGACACTGAAACAATGTTTTCCACATGGCAGATACTTGTGCCTGTGCCCAACAGAATGGTTAGTTCTGGAAAAGTGAAATATTGGAGCAGGTTGCTTTCTCTCAAAATCAATAGTTTCCTTGTTTTTAAGGCTGAGTCCCTCTGCCTGGTTCTGTGATGGAGACAATTATCCAGCTCTGGCTAAAAATCTGTTTTCCTCCATGATGAAGCAGTTTTGTCCATAGGCATGTGGCTGACATCTTTTACATGAACAGGATTAAATTATTCCAGTTTATCACTTGCAGAGCTGGAAATTCTCTTCATCAAGTTTACCGCAGTGAAACATAGGGCAGTTTGCAATCCATCTAAGCATGGAAATCTTCAAATTGTAAAGATAGCAACAGGTAAAAGCATAACAAAAGGGAAAAGATGTACAAGCCAACCCTTGCTAAGTAATTTCCAAAGTGTATTCTGTTAAAATATTTGAATGAAAACTTTATACTCTGCTCTTGAGCAAGCAGCGGGGAAGGAAAATACTACAATATCTTTTCTTATCAACAATCTATAAAATATGCATAGGCATGCAAGTACATCAGGTTTATTTTTCTTTGTAAAGTGAAGCCACTGTTTGTTTTGCCTTATTTGCAAAAATGTGCCTACCCTACAGGGTAAGAAAATAGAGATAATGTTTTGCACAGAAATGCAAAATTAAGTAGTTATTCTAAACTGGACTTACTTTGGAGAATGATTACCACAGGTGCTTCTACCAGATCCAGACTTCATACCACACTCTTAAGGCAGCCTTAAAAATATGGCCAGGGGCTAATTCTAAGACAGAAAGTGCTACTTCCCATTCCTGCAGTTTTAAATACATTGCAAGGGAAACAGCTCAGCTCCAGCTAAAAAGTGCAAGTGATCTTCAGCCTAGGATACAATTTGCTGCAACTGTCAGGTGTGGAAGGGATTAATCCAGGGATGATTTCAACAAGTGCTGGAGGTAAAAAAGAAGAATAAATTCTCATTTATCACCTACAAGCAGAAGAAACCTCCTGCTTTAGTTACTCAGTCCACGTAGTGGACTAATTGGTAAGCACAGATAGTGACCAAAAAAAATGTGTTTCAAGATCCAGAATAATATATTTGGACCTATTTGCTAAAGGTTGAGTACTCACTAAGTAGCTGTAAGACACCCAACCCTTGAGATGGGTGTCTCCACCAAGCAGGGCAGGGCTTAGTTCCAGCTCTATATGGATGCTGTAACCAACAGCTGTGTCCCAGGTGTCACCCAAGCTAGGAGGTGACCTGGGGCATCCCTTGCAGTGCCTGCAGTCAGCTCCTAGGTCTGTCTGTTTAACAAACTGAAGAGCAGCAGCGTGCCTGTCTCCCACACTCAGAGCCCTCAGGATGTCCAGCAAGCTGTAAACAAGGCAAAATTGAGGAAGAACATGATATTAAATATGTCATGATAAAATATCATCACAGTTTCCTAATAAAATTTATATTTGCATGCATGTATCTACACATATACACTTTTGCTTGCACTCACCCCCATAAAGTGATCTTCTGTTTAATAAACTTGGAGTGTTTCTAAATGCAAGGGCTCATACATCATACAGTGACATCCCTGAAGAGCTGGGAGGGACTGTGCTAGTATGAGAATGAAAATGTAAATAAGAGGAAATAAAGTCTCTATGATGAAAGGCAAAGGCTTTATGACAATCTCCTTTCTCCACTGAGGTTACTGTGGTTAATTTATGGAGTGGCAGAGAATGGATGAAAAAGGTTTAAAAGAGCTGATTTAAGAGAAAATACTAAAAGCAAACAAATATAGACAAAAAAAAGAAGTTTGTGGGGTGTGGGGGCTATTGAGTTGGAAAGGATTGATGTGCACAGAAGAGCAGTTTGTCTTCAGCTCCAAGTCCCTCCCTGCTTTGAGGTCTGCATGCGGCTGCCAGGAAGGGCTGAGGGAGGGACAGAGATGCTGATGAAGAGACATCTTTGAATATGGGATGACAATTGAGAAGTTTAAATGTAAATCATCTGGTGAAGACAGGGCCTATTAATGTGAAATAGTTACTTCCAAATAAGCTTCCTCTTTTAAAACTGCTCTTACCATGAAACACTACAGAAAATAGCTCTTTGTTGGCAAATTACAGACAACATGACCTGGTAAGACATTCGTGTATTTATTTTCTGTGGTGCAGTTCCAGGAAATGTCCAGGACTGCTCTGATTCATCAAAGTATATTCCACTGAGGGAACAATTTCTACCATTTTTCCAGCACGTTTGCTTGAAAATTGTTGGTCTGGTGTCATTTTGAGAGCCCCCTTGGCCAGCTCTAAAGCTTTGTAAGTTGTTTGGGTTTTTTCTGCTAAATTTCAAAATTTTTCCCTTGTGAAAGTAAGAGGAAGCAGATGAAAGGATTAACCAACAGGGAACTATCCAGTCCTCTTCAGAAGCACAGATTAGTGCTGTCTCTGGCACAGAGAACAGAAGGCAAAAATAGTGTCCCTTTGAAAGCGATGAATCTTTCATAATTTCTTTTCTGCAATTTGTTATAAAGAGCCATATTCCTCAGCATGGGAGATAGAATCAAACCTGCAACAATAACCTGGCTTATTTTTAACATGAAAATGTCTCTGCTGTGGAACTAAAGCTCACAAAATGATTGTTGGAAAAAACTATTCTTGCAGGAGAAGCTGAAGCTGAATTGCAGTCTCTTGAAATAATGATTCACTGAATGAGGCTAGTATTGCCAAAAGAAAACACATCATTATTAAATTGCAGTGTCCATCAAATAACTGGTTTTAAGAGTATTTAAAAAAAATAATTCTAAGACCCTAATTTTGGGTCTGCTCAAATAAAACATATCTGGATAATCCAAAGAACTAAGTTTTGTGTTGTAGTGCTGCAGGATTTGTTCAGAGCTGTAGTGGAGCTATAGAGAAAGTTTTCCATGAGCAAGAAGGTTTTCTTCCATTAATTGGTTTTTAGAATGCTTACGCAAATTCCAGTAACCCTTTTGGAAAATGGGTTGCCTAGAAAGTATATGGCAAATAAAATACTCACCAAAAATTAGTCGTATCAAAATATTTTGCAAAGACTGGGACTTTCCTTAGCTGGATCCCTCCTGCTTCTGTAGAGACCATGTCAAGTGCCACATTGTAGGTTCCAAATAAAACTAAATATGAGAGTAATCCAGCAAACTGATTTACAACACTTACAGGAAATCATATAGATTATTTTTTTCCCTCTCTCTGTTGAATTCTATTATAGGATATAAAGAGTAGATGATCAGTATTTAACACTTTTATTTTAGACTGACTGAAGTTCTAAACAACTTCAGAGTGGCTCCATCAGTAGGAACTCTAAGTGAAAGCTGGGCATGTTTAACTGGGTGTGGAGCAGAGAAAGGCTCAGCACATAACTTGCCTGCATTCTGCACAGCACAGGATGAAAGATTCCCCATGGAAACCTGGAACTGCCAAGGTCTTGTGCAAACTGCACATTGCCCTGTGGGCAGCAGAGAAATGCTTGGGTTCCATGCATAGTGTAAAGGGTTTCAGGTAACTCACTGTTAAGCAAAGGTAAACCAAAGGTGTTTCCTATATAATGTATGGATTAATGATGAGACTCCCTAACATGGCTCCCTTCTAAATGGATTTCCTCTCCTTTTTTTCTAATCACTCATCCCCCTTCTCTCATTTTAAGGAATTTCTTCCCCATTTTTTCTCTCTTCATAGCTTCTTCAGCATTTCTTTGTTTTGTAGCATGTGTTGTCTTTGAAAGACCATTACTTTCCCCCCCTTATTTAACATTCTTTTCCCTGTTGCAGACATCCTTTTCTACTTCCTTTCTTCTAACTAGCTATGACTTTTAGACTCCTGGGTTGTTGTTTTTTTCCCCTTTTCTGTGGATAAGGTATCTCCTTCAGGCTTCTTCTGGCTGCTTGCCAGTATTTTTTTTTCTGCATCTTACATTGTTGTGTTACTCTCCTCCACTCCCATGCCACTACAGTCTCTCACCTTCATTCCCTTGCTGTGCAGGGAACCTTGAGCACAGTATTTAGGCATGTAGTTTCACTGCTCAAGCACCACAAATACTGAAAACTCCGGACACAGAGGATTAGGAAGAGGATGGCTGATCCTGAATTCACCAATATTTCAAATTATTTCTTCACACTGAAGCAATGAACCAATGTTAATTAACTGTTACCACTTATTTAGGTGTGTTCTCTATCATTGACCTTTATATACACGTACAGAATGAATTAACTTACGAAAAGACAGAGGTATTCTGATCTTTCATGGAACCAGTCTACTCTGCATTCATGCCTTCCCTCTATTCTGGCTGACTCCTTTTCCTTGCACATTTCTTCTCTTTCAGCAGGAATTAGTATATTAGACTTGAGCCTAATAACCTAAAATGTGTTTTACAGGGCAGAAGTTGTGTGATTTTGATAATGAGGGGGGTGTTAGCTTTTGTGCCAACCAGCTTTTTGATGTAGACGAGATGAGATTTTCTTGTCAGCTAAAACCTGCCTCTTGTCCTTGAATTTTAAAGAGTCTGAAGTTGAAGTACACTGATCATCTGTATATATTTGGGTATTACCTGTATTACCTTCATTGCTGGGGAAATGGGCTTGCCATGTAAAAACATGCCTTGGAAAAGAGGTGAGATTACAGTAATATAGGATGTGATGTATCTGGAGTATTTGTATTCCTCATGGGAGAATACTTCCTTAAATTAAATGCATATCAGTGTTTTTCATGGCTTATCTGTTTCCCTCAAAATTCCATGCAAATACAGGCTGGATACATACCAGATTCACCACTGTTGACATAATTTGAATAATCTCCTCAGATTAAGGTGATCTTTTTGTCTCTGTAGCAAGCTTTTTGGCTAGCAAACAGAATAGTTTCTCTTACTTTTTATTCTTATTTGTTGTCTAATATGCTTAAGCACGTCTGTTCTTTGCTAGATTTGCACAACTTTCTTTAAAACCTGTACTTGAAAGGCCCATCCCCTCACCCTCTCTCAATATTTAGATAATAGTACCTGACATTGCCTTTTGGAGCAACGTCCCTGCTGCCTGCCCTTCTGTTCTCACCACCACTTTGGCCTTTGTGAATGGGGAATAATTGGCAGCCCAGTGAGAAATGTGAACTATTGCTTTACTTACATGGCTTTTATTTTGCTTTCAAGAGGTTGAAAACAGTCACACAGATCAGTTCTGTGGATGGTTTCTTTTTTCTCTGTTGCTCTTGAAATCCCCTCTGTCCTATCCATCAAGTTAATAGAGCAAAGGTAACAAAATAAACATTTTTGCTTTCTTCTCTTTCAGATAAAATTGAAGATGAATTAGAAATGACGACAGTGTGCCACAGACCCGAAGGACTGGAACAACTTGAGGCACAAACCAATTTCACCAAAAGAGAACTTCAAGTGCTTTACAGAGGATTTAAAAATGTAAGAACAATGACAAAATGAGGAGGGTCCAGCTGCATTTTGTACCATTTCCCTGCTTACTATTAGGAGCTTTGTGCTAGATCTCCCCTCCCACAGCAAAATGAGCATAATCTGCCTTTCCATCTAATATTTATGACACTGTAATCTGACTAAGACTGGGTTTGGAGTATTCAGCACAGAAGATTCTCATTAAATTTGTTCCCTAATTGTCAGTAAACACACTGCAATTGCTTTGAGTGTGCCAGTACTTCAGGATAACCTGAAAATGTTTTTATAGTTACCTATATAATTCTTGTTGTCAGTTCCCCATGTTCAAATATGAGCAGTACAGGTTGCTTGTAATTAGCTGCTCAGCACGGTTTTTTTTTTTCTTTCTTTATCTAGCTAGAGAAATTGTGCTCTTGTAGTAAGATGTTATTAGAGCACATTAGGACTATAAGGTCTTGTGCAAGTAGGAAATAAAGCTGGAGTAGCAGGAGCCAAAAAGAAATCAAAAGTAAATATGGGTATCCAGACTGAGGAGATGAGAGAGGATGCAGATTTGGGTGAAAGCAGAAGGCATGCCAATTGGCATGACTGTGACCATGGAACCAGGTCCCTGCTCATCTTTGTGAACAACCCTTACAGCCATACTCTCCCTGGCAGCAGTGAGTCTGCAGCTCTGAGAGCCTCAGCTTCTGGGTCACTTTCTGCTGCCTCTCAGGCACTCATCATAATAAATAGAAACAGATATGGAATTCTGAGCCTACGTGAAGCAGATGTCTTGTGGACCCTGAAGAATGAATACTCATTACATGGTTGCCTGAGGGTCTGCATTTAGTCACCCAGGTGGTTCATACCAGCTGATGTTTTTATGATGATTAATAGATCAGTATGAAGGTAGCTCAACAAACACTGTGGCTTTAAGGGGTCCAGCATTCAGCTGCTGTTACAGAGAAATCCTGAAACTGATTGGAAATAGAAAGTCAAGTCAATTGGGTAAAAAGTTGCCAAAAGAAAGCTGATCTGCCTCAAGTACAGGCAAGTGATGAGGGCAACATGATGGACATTGAGAAGGGCTTTTCTTTCTGATGGATTCTTTAAATCTGATTGATTCCCATGTCCAGTGTATGCTTGACTTCAACCCATCTAAGTGAGCCCAGACATGACTCAGCTTTCTGTGTTTTTCTGTTTGGTCCATATGTTGTATTTGTACAGCCTTCACTGCATGGAGGAGCTCAGTTCCTGTGCAACGTTTTCTCACTGCTGACATTCTGAAACCTCTTCATGCTTTGGACAGTCAGCAGAAATCGCGTGGCTTGTCAAGAGCAAGCCTGGCAGGTTAGCATAGGGTATAACATGACATGACTGCCTACAGTGGGAGACTAAACCCAGAGAGTTCTTAGCTGCTGTGTTCTGCCAAGATCTCTGAAATGCCTTCTGTATTGCTGTGTTTGGGGGGAATCCTGTGTGGGAGAGTCCTCGCTCCTCCGTGTTGAGGGGAGCAGCTGGCTGTGCCAGGAGCTGCAAAGCAGAGAGGCAGCCTTGAAGTTCACTCAGCAGATCCAACATTTACCTCTTGCTCCTTCCAATTTTGCTTCACAGCACAGAGGCATTACATCCAAGGGTGAGAAGGATAGGTGACAGGTACATTTAGTTTGTGGCCTAAACCTTTTCATAAGACCTCACTGAAGATGTTGGTAGTGCTGGCAAGATCTTGTTTTGCATCGGGTTGTTAAGACAAAGCAGTTTGTTTTCCTCCTGCTGTGATGCACACGCTGTGCTTGAAGCTTTAATGTCGAAGGCTTACATTGAAATGAAAGGGCAGCTTTAGCATTTGTATCATGTAAATTGTGGCTGCAATGGGATGAGTAATTATGCACAGTGGGGAAACTGACTCAGCTGTTACCGAATTTGCTATCGTACCAAACCTTCTGCTTTCTGGGATGATGTTACAGTGCCATCTGGAGATTCCAAATCCCTGGGGGAATACAGTAATTTTCCTCTCTGGCTTGCACTTACTCCTTGCTTTAGTGATTGCACAGGTCCTGTTTAATCATGAAGCAGCACCTGGATTATCACAGGGCCATTGCAGGTACTTGTAATGGATACAGGGAAAACAAGGTCCCCCTCAGCCTGGCTGCAGTCACAGGGGCTGAGTGCCTGCCTGTTAGGAACACAGATGGTGCTTGGCCAAAGGCAGTTCAGCACAGCCTGGGGTAGCCTCCAGACTACTGACCCTGCTGACCAGAGTCCTAATTCTCACTACTTTTATTCCTGCTTGCTCTTCAGGTCTGAAATCTGTTTTCCCTTTCCCTTCAAACCTTCCCAGTGTCTTCTCAAGCTTGTCCCTGGTCAGGTCTGGTGTTTTGGCACCAGACCAGTGTCCTTAGTTGCCAAATGTCCCCTCTCTGTTTGCCTTCAACTCTTTTTTCCAGTTGAGAAAGGGTGCTGTATTCCAGCATCTCTTGATGCCACACCAGAATTTCACTCCTATCTTAGTAGTTATTTCTGCCCCAAGGCCTTATGTACCATTCTGCCTTATGAGGAGCAGTCAGTTTTCCACGCTGGAGCAGCTGCTGTCAGGCTGTAGCCAGATTATCACAAGGCATTTTGCTTGATTGCCTTGGCTTTGGTTCTGCAAAAGCAAATTAACAGAGATGGCAAAACCAGCAGAACCTCTACTGGGCCTTGCCTTGGTTTAGCTTAACAAAATAAGATGTGATACTTTCTGTCTGTAATACATTAGGAGAGAGAGTTGGTTGAGCTGAAAGAAGAGGGTTTCTACTCCACAGAGAAGTGAACTTTGAGGAATAGTTGTGAAATGGGAGAGAGGAGAATGAGAGAGATTTTTTTTCCTAAGATGAAAATTGATAAATTGGTGTAATGAAGTGACACAAAAAGACAGATGTTTGAGCTCAGTAATTCAATACTTCCCATTTTAATTATGTTTCTAGTGACTTACATTTTTGGAAAGAAGTGCATGGGTTAGAATAGTAGAATCATAGAATTCTAGGGGTTGGAAGGGACTTCTAGAGCTCATCCAGGCCAACCCCCCTGCCAAAGCAGGATAACCTAGGGCAGGCCACACAGGAACACATCCAGGCAGGTTCTGAAAGTCTCCAGAAAAGGAGACTCCACAGTCCCTCTGGGCAGCCTGTTCCAATGCTTCATCACCTTCAATGGATTTAAAAGGATGGGGATTTTTATGGGCTTTTTTAACCAATTTGGGGGTTTCAGTGCTGTTAGGGGAAATGGTTTTGAGATGCAAGAGAGAATTTTCTAACACTAAATCAAAAACCAGAAAACCCAAATAACTGAAGGGCTGTTGGAAACAGTCTTACCTTGCCTTAGTGTGATGATTTTCATAAATCTGTACTGGAATATAGTATGAGATTTAATCATCTGTGATGAACCTGGTTTTTGGAGGTTAAAGCAAGTAGTAAGAGCAAGGTAGAAATGTTCTGATACTTAAATCCCCCCCAAAATATCTCCAAACAGGGAGAACATGGTAAGAGCAACAAAATAAGTGGGATGTGTGAATGCTTAGGGCTGCAAATCTGCATAGTTGATCCAGAGGGAGAAAAAATTGCAGTCTGTCTGTGGTCAGCCAAGTTACCACCTCTGGTTTAGCAAAATGTGACCCCCTGAGTACTCCTTTCCCTGGGCTGGCTGAATTAGATGAGAACCTGATGGGCAGGTTCTGCTTAGCCCCAGTTCAGCTCTGCTGCTGGTCCCTGCCTGTCCAAATTGCACATTTTTGAAAGAAATCAATGAAGTTTGTTTCTGATGCCAGCAGAAGGAACAGTAAGTGCAACTTTTGTTTGACGTACTTTTAGTTGTTTTTTTCTGGGTTGTTTTTGTTTGTTTGTTTTTTTTAATGTGGAGTCAGCTCCTTTGTAGTTTATTATTTTAAAAGAAGTCTGAGAGGGCAGACTGACATGTATGACTCCTGCTGCCAGTGCTCAATAGTTACCTTTATTGAAACGAGGGGTTGTTTCCTGTTCTTGTTAGACTAAAGCATTCATGGGATAAAAAAATGAGGTGTTTACCTGAAATCTAACTCCCTGCCATCAAAGGAAGGCCTTAAAAATATTATGGTGAAGGACTATGCTTTTCATGTTACCAAGAAATTTATACTGAATAAGTAAACCTTTGTTACATTCAACAGAATTTAAACTGACCTTGAGTTTACCTGCTCCTTTTCAAAAGAGAATTTTTTTTCCAGTCAGATTAATTTAGTAGTACTGTAGTACTAATGAGGCCTCCTGAGCATTATTTGACTCTTATAAAAACAAAATTGTGATCAATTAAGTGCAAATGAATTGGTACTACCATATGTGTCTGAAAGCAATCCAGTTACAGAGACCTAAACAGGCTGATCAATGTCAGCACTGCCTCTCCCCAGCACACCTGGAGCTTTGATGCAAACTTTCATTTGGCTTCCAGATGGAGCATCAGAAGCAATAAAGATCATGCAGAAATTCAGAAAATTTAATCAGACACAGCAGCCAAAACTGCTACAGAAGACATTGCTGCTGTGAGGAGAGTGTATGCACCAGCAACCTGCCCTTCATGAACGTAAACTTCATTCTCAGGGTTGCTGGTGATGCTCTCAGTAAACACTGGACATTTAATATAGCATGAAACAGACCCAGGGGACTCTACAGTTGCTGAAAATACAGATAAAATAATTACCAGTCCTTACATTTAGAAACTATCTTTAGGCAGTTGAAGTGAGGGTTCTTAGTAGATATAACAGTTGTATTTATTAAGACTTATGAAAAAAAAAGCATTTCACTTAGTGTGTCTGGTCAGTAGCTCCATGCCTGAAAGAGTGGTGAGGTGCTACGCTAGACATAGTTTTAAAAGAATAATAATGTGGTCAATTCCTCTGAAGTTCTGCAAAGGCTCAGTTGTTGATCTCAGAGCAGCAGCACTCCTGTGACCAAGGAGAAAATTTCTACCAAAGAATGACTATTGATAGGATACTTGGTCTTATCTATGATTAAAGATACTATGATTAAATATTAGGTTATTTAACATACATTAAATTACAAGCTTTAGCAAACATGAACTTTGGGAAAATATTTTAATGGTGGTTATTACCTTCCACTAATTATTATTCTTTTAATTTCTGGCTTATTGAAGTGGCACAGACAGATGCAAAAGTAACCACT
This sequence comes from Florisuga fusca, assembly GCA_038090715.1. NCBI lineage: Eukaryota > Metazoa > Chordata > Aves > Apodiformes > Trochilidae > Florisuga > Florisuga fusca. The sequence continues at coordinate 790,091 of JAAWXA010000026.1, read as the reverse complement.
TTTCCATGCCAAAGAAGCCAGAAAGTGGCTGTTTTGTAAGCCTTGGAACATTTTGAGGATATTCATCTAATCAGGAGTTTTGCCATATAGAATTAAAATTTTTTTCTTTATTTTGTCTGTAAATGAAAAAACAAGGTGTGCCCTGCAGCCACTGGTTCTAGATAGTCCAGTTGGTCTTTTTATCCCGTGGCTGTGGAACAAGCCTTGAGCACTGATGTTGGAGATGCTCCCAGTGAGATCAAGATCCCAGTGTCTGCTTTGGGTTTAATTGAGACACTTATAACCAGTGGAAGGACAGTTGTTCAGGACATAAAGACATATAGTGAAAGATAAGTTCAGGGCTTTTCAAGCTATGTATCGTCCTTTATTTAGCTCAAATCTCTCCCAAATCACTGATGGTTTTCTATCCAAGTAGCAAGTGGAAGATAGCAAGAATTTCCTGCATTGGAGAAAGGAACTCGGACCTACTCTCCCTAATTTCAATAGCAAACAAATATGTGATTAAGGAACTGCCTCTCTGTCACCTGAAGTACCCCTCCTTGCTCTCCTTCTATAACTTGTGTGGCATAAAGTGATTTTTCTCATTTGTTCTGTCCTTTGTCATGGTTAGTGAATGCACATCACCAGGAGGTGATGCTGACAGATCAGAGACTTGAAAAAATACATTTTTTCCTTTATAGGCTTTTCATGATGGAATAATTTCTTGTCAAAGTCCTTTTTGTTCCTAAAAGGTATCTAAAGAACTCATCAATAAATAAGTCATAGACTTGAATCTTCCTCCAGCTCTTTGTGTCACCAATTCAAAGAGGTTTTCTTAGACTTCCTAAGTTTACTCATCTCAAAATCTTCAACCTGTAGTGCTTCCAGAATAAGCTTTTGTCTATCTTGAATATGCAGAGTGAGGTGCTGTGGAGGCTTCAGGCTGCAGGTAGTGAGGAACTGGAGCAGCACTGGTGTCTGCCTTTCTTTGCAAACCTGCCTAGGGCCATGGCACACTCTCCCAAGCCTCTTCCATGAAGCCCAGGCCAAGCACAGAACTATTTTATTTTTAAGCTCTGATACTACAACCCCAGAGGCTGCCAGCTTAGAAAATCTCCATGGGCACAGGCTGGCTTCTCAGAAGACCAAGACAGATAAACAGCTTAAAAATTATCTTTTTTTTTGGGTCAATACTACTGCTTGTTTGTAATATTTTATGACTGTGGTAAGTGCTGTTAGCATCCATGAAGCTGGTGTCAGGTCATCCAGTCTTCTGCTGAGGATTGATGGATTAATGAATTCATAAATATGGAGGCATTGGACGAGGAAGTGTTAGCTGGTACTGATGTTATTTGGAATTATTAGATGAAAGCTTCATATGTCAGAAGGCATCAGATGCCTTTCTAAGTTGTCCTACAAAACACCAATTAAACACTGCTAGAAATTGTGAAACAAGCCTATAAGATGCTTTGAATGGAACTGTAGTCTGAATTATTTTAATTTCTTTATCTGCACAGCCTGTGCATCAAAAATACTGTGTGACCAGGGATGTGATTTGTTAAATTGCTCTCATTGGGCTTGTAGATTTTTGCAAATGAACCCTCACAGAGCAGGGCTTTTTCGATTGTCTTGTTTTGTTTGTTTTTGCTTTCCAACAGGAATGTCCTAGTGGGGTTGTTAATGAAGAGACATTCAAACAGATCTATGCACAATTTTTTCCTCATGGGGGTAAGCAGAGTGCTTTGTGTCTGTTGTGTCTGTGGGGTTTACTGAAGCCTTAACATTCATTACTTCCAGGTGGCTGCAAAACTGCACTATATAATCTGTGTGAGAACTGTGAACGGAGCTTAAGCTTTGAATGATCTTAAATTTATTACCTTGCTGTTAGCATTACTGTTTAAGTTAGACCCTTGGAACAGTTATTTCACAACAATGGAGACAAATCCACATTAAAGATTGCCACGACTTGTCAGCCCTTTATCCTCCATTAATCAGTGCACTAGACTGAAACTGGGGCTTGATGCTTTTTCCTGTCCTGACTTTCTGGATGGCAGAAAGCTAAATCACTCCTCTCAGTAGTTTTTTGCTTCCCTGCTGCAGGACTGCTGTGAATACCTAGTGCAGAGGAGTCCCAGACCTCATTTTGGCCTGCAAATTAAGCAAAACCTCCCTAAAATTTTTAAAGCTGTTCCTAGTTGGTGTGAACATGTAAATACCTGAAATTATTATTTTTGCTGTTTGCATGACTAATTAAGACAAGGTCATGTCATTTATTGGAATATTAATGTATTTTATTAAACCTCTCAACCTATAGTTTTGCCTTTAAAATACTTCAAGAATATATATGTTGTTCTAACTGGATAAGTTCCAAGGTGATACTGTTCTGAAACAGAAAGAAACTAGTCAGGAGTTTACATGTTTTATTACTAAAAGATGCAATATTTGAGGCTTTCTGAATATATTTTACTCTGTAGTTGCTGCAGAATGTACATATTGTATGATAATGACTCAAGTTTCTGAAAGAATATATGTGCATATATTGGCTTTAAGAAGGTCATCAACAAGCTGTTTCTAAATTGAAAGTTAAGTTAAATCACTTTAACTTAATGTTTTAAAATGCATGTGGCCTCAAAGTTGTACACCCATAAAGAGTTCATATTATATTTCCATTTGGACTTGCTGATTTAATATTATTGTTGCTTTTCTTTCTGTTATAAAAAGCAAGCATTCAAATTAAATTTGTAACAAATATGAAAAAAAAAAGTTTTTATAATCTCAATGTATTTCTGGATGTGTTTAGTGTTTTTAACCCAAGTTCCAATAAGCCCAAGGAACTCCAGTACTCCAAGTAACTGCACGAACTCCTTTACATGACTCCCCTTAGCTGACTTCTTCGTTCCCAGGTGTGAAAAACAATCAGGCACAGAAACTGCAGCTTTTCATGGATAGATAAATCTTTTCCCCTCTACTGAGAGTGAAAAAGGCTTGCCTTTTTTGTGTGTCCTGTTCTCTTGAAATATGGTTCTCCCTTGGTTAATGACAGCAGTACGAGAATGCTTAATATTAAATCCACTTAATGGCAGATGTGATTTTGTGTCTTACACTCTTTTCTTTTACTTGATTTCCAAACTGTTTGTGTAACATTAGTGTCATAAACTCTGAGATTTCAGAAATCAGAATTCTTTTTGCACTCTAATGACTTTCTGTACCAATAAATTTGTACATTCCAGAGGTAGTAAAGTACTTCTGATTTATAAAAACTTTGTGCAATGTCATCTCAGGCTTGTGATATTTTTGTTATTTAGGGTATGTATCCTGGAGAGGTTTTCATTTTTGCTAATAATCTGATTTTACTAGTGATCTAGTATTTATTAATATAAATCATGCACTACTGAATATTCTAGTCCAGCATTTTTAGTTTGTCCTTTAGTTTAGCTTAGTAGGAACTTTTTGTAGAGGTATCCTACAAATAATTCTATGGGCCTTTTTCTGGAGCTATTTTATTTCATCATTCTTTTCCTAAAAATGTAGTAGACCACTTATTTTCCTAAAGGACAGCATATTCAAACCTTAGAGGTGACAGTGACTTAAGCATTTGGTTTGTCTGCATACTTTCAGACTTACCTGAATTTGAATAAAGGAAAAGAATTTAATAATTTCATCAGTCAAATAATTAAGTGAATTTAATATTGGTTGCTTCCATGTTGGAAGGCTGGGCTCTATTAATGCAGAGAGCAGTGTGAATTGCCTCCAGAGTAGAAGACAGGCCAGTGAAGGTCTTACACCAATTTGAATTTTCTTCTGCATGCCATCACTGTTTTTCCCAGCTTAAAGCCATCCTCCATGTAACCATACAAACTCAATAGAAGATATTTTCTAAAACCAACAGTTTATGGTTCAAAAGGTCAAAAATATGCTTCAGATGAGATTGCTCTTTAACAATAATGGGCCAAACTTATATTAGTTACATTATGTATTATATAATATATTATATTAGTTACTTATTACACCCTTCTGAAGTTGGACAGTCCTTAGGGATTTCTGCTGTACCTCACACAAAAGGTAAAGGAAGCACACACACTGCAGTCTTTGGTGCTTTCACTCCATTTCCCATTTGCCCCACACACTCCTGAGAGGTTTTTTTTGCTCACTCTTTTACGTACCCCATAATCCAGATAATTTCTAGTATAATAAAAGGTTTCACATTTCAAGCTTGTTTTAATGCGGTGCGTGAGAAATGTGCAAGTCTGTGTTAGTATTTTCTAGTTCATAGGATATCTGGCAGTGCTACAACTATGTTTTTTATAAAAAAGGAAAATAAATTAATTAATGTTGTGTAGAGTTATTAGAGTATAATGAAATGTTGTATCATTTGATGCCTTTTGTGTTTTTCAGATGCAAGCACATACGCACATTATCTCTTTAATGCATTTGACACTGCACAAAATGGCTCAGTGAAGTTTGAGGTAATTGCTTTGTATCCCTTCTGCAGGTTTTAAACTTCTCCATCCATTCTTCATTGTAAACTAGTGGAATTTGTTGAATGATGGCTTAGAGTTTTCAGTTCAAAATTGGTTGATATTTTAAAATCTGGATCACTTTAGTTTATGCAGATGGAGTTGCATGTTTCCTTTCACTGAAGAAAACATATAAATAATTACTTAGCAGCACAGGGAGATTTATGTAGCAGAGAAGAGATGTCAAGGATAGACCTGTCCAGTGATTGGCACAGATAATTTGGATGTCAAAGAAAAGCCAGTCCATTGTGTCTTCTGCAGCAGTGATGCCTCACAGCACCCCTTGCATGGAGTTACCTTTTTATGATTCTGGAATATGGGGCATTTTTTTCAGCTTATTTGATATATTGAACAAGTATCTCAGGTACTTTGTACCAAATCCACCCTTTGACTAAAACGCCTGTTGCCATGGCTACAAATCCTTCAAACTCCCAGGCATAGATGGATGCAGCAAAGGGATATGTTAAGCCATAGGCCTGTGGAGGGTGAACTTCTTGGTTCTGGACAGTTTACTGTGATTGTAAAGCTAGGAATCATAGGAAGTCTTGCTTTGTCATCAAATGGATAAAAAACCCACTAATTTCCAGGTAAGACCAAGAAGTTAGTTCATGTATCATATGTAAAATCAGAATGTTACCATATGTATATATGTGTGTCTGTAGTGACTGCTGAAGTGGGAGTTTTGCATATGGCAGCTATTTAGTAGCTAGAGACTTCCAGAAACCTAAACAGGCTGAAGCACAGCAAAATGCTTGGGTAAGTATTTAAAAAAAAAAAAAAATGCTGAGCTTTCCTTCCTGGAAAACCTGTCTTTTTAGTGGTTGTCAAACAGAAGTGTTTTGTACCCTATTGTTTGTAGTATTCAGCAAATTCTAGTTCCTCTGAGCCTTTGAAAAAGGAGCAAAGGTTTCTAAGAAGTGATGCACTGCCCCATGCAGAGCCAATGGAGATAACATAGTAAAAACTAAGTACATTAAATGAGGGATCAGGAACTGACTAGCTCTGTTAGCTTGAAGCTCTGCCTGTACTAATAGATCCCTGCAGCAATGATACTTGTAGTGTCAGAGCTATTGCACGGTATAAAAAATAAATCAAATTTATTGGAAGCAGTAACTTTACTGTAAACAAAAAATACAGTCAAAATGCTGTGCCCCACACTGAGCAGTGGTGGGAATCACATCTGATCAAGTCTGATGGATTTTGCCAGAGGACAAAACAGGAGGCTCTTGATGTTTGAGGATATAGGGATCTTTCTCTCTCTCTCAAGGTGGACACAGAGAAAATGCTGGGTTTTCCTCCCCCTCCTTCTTCCCTGGCAGCCAGATCTGAAAGAAAGCATCAGCTTCTGTGACCAGACTTAGAGACCAGTTGAGTTTAAGCAGGTGGAGGCAGTCTGACTCCTCACAGCAGACCAGTTCTAGGAGGGAAATTGCTACAGGAACACCTCATAGTGCTCTTACAAACGAGATGTATTTTGTCATACTTACATTAATGCAGTATGGAGCATGATAAATTTGGATGGATAGCAAGAAAGGTGCCCCAGCTTCTGGCCTTGAGCAGATTGTGGTGTTTTGGGCAAAGCAGAGCCAGAGCAGCCACTGTCATATCACCTCAGGATCTAAGTCTGTCTGGCATAGACAGGATTTGCTATTCAGCTCAGGCCATTCTCACGCTCCCCACCCCAGGACTTAGGAGGCTTCAAGGCTTCAGCACCCCTTAGATCCTTCCAGCCTTTCCAGGCTGCCTAGCCCATATCATAATCTTGGCCTTTACAGTGGCTGCAGTTGAGTACTTGAGGACTTTTCTTATTTTTTTTGTTACCTCATGCACATTTATTAATATGGCAGAACTCAGGTCATCTTAATGGATGCTGTGTCCATTGAGTTCAGTCTGGATGCATTTTTAGTAAGGGGAGTTGAAAGAGATCGATAACAAAATGCTGTCCTAAAAAGGTAAAACTTTTGGCTGGCGTTATATAAAGAAGGTCACATAGAACAGTATGTTATGAAAATTCACATTTTTCTCTCTGCCTTGAACCAGGATTTTGTGATGGCATTGTCCATTTTGTTGCGAGGAACTGTTCATGAAAAGCTGAGGTGGACATTTAATCTGTATGACATAAATAAGGATGGATATATAAACAAGGAGGTAAGGCTGCTTCTGACTTGTGGTTGGTTTCTGAAGAGAGCTGACTGGTTTCTGTTGCAGAGCACAATTAATTTTGAATGCAGCTAATTAAATGCAAATCAGGCTGGACTTGAGCATTTATCTGTGTCTAAGTAAAGTGCATGGTGATCTTATATTGTAGACATATTTTCTTATATTGTAGTGCCTTTAATGGATTGCTTTAGCCAGGAGCAAAATCCTAGTTACTGCTTTGACCAATATAAGCTTTGCAAAGGGGAGGGTGATGGTGACAACAGCTATTCAGTGACTGAGGTGCAAGGGGTTTCTGGCTACACTGAGAGGTATGGTGTGAGCTCCCCTGAAGCACTTCCAACCCCTAGCAACACTCACAGATCCTGAATTACCATCTGGTTTTATCTTTTTATCTGGTATTGCTTGTTTTCTTTGTTGGAAGCCTTCGTTTTGATTGTGATAACCTAGATATTTTGCAGCTACATCTTAGTCTATTATCTCAAAACCATTGTATGTACCTGAAGGGTTTATGTTTACTGCTACTGGTCATGGAGAAACTCTATTTCTATGAATCAAAATGAAGTTGTGTGGCAGTTTGTGCAAGCTGGGGAGAAGGCCAGGTTCCCAGTGACTGGGAGGAGGCTCTGGGACAAGGTCAGTGCCACGGTACTGAGAACACAGCATGACATCTGCAGCCCAGCAGCATCCCCAGTGGCTGCCATGTTAGAGCACATCCCTGCAGTGCAGTGTGGCCAGGGGAGGGAAGTGATCCTGTAGGAGCCTCAGTGACTGTGGAAAAGTCATGGCAGAGTCAGGAGGAAGCACTTAGTTTTTACAGATGAATCTGTATATAAGATGCATGCAAATGTAAAGGCATTGTCTGCTGTTTTGTAATAGGAGAAGGAGGGTGAAGGGAAATGGCAGTGAAAGAAAGAAATGTGCTATCATTTGTATTAATTTCCATTCTGTGCTGTCATGGTGTGCTGCAGGAAATGATGGATATTGTAAAGGCCATCTATGATATGATGGGAAAGTACACGTACCCAGTGCTCAAGGAGGATGCTCCAAGGCAGCACGTAGAAGTGTTCTTCCAGGTACTTTACTTTTCATGTGGTTTTCTTCACTCTTAAGCTATGCATTGATACACTTTACTGTAAGGTTAGCTGCAAGTTCAATCCCATGCCCTCCATACATTCCAAAAGAAATGGTAGCAGCTGTTCAACCTAACACCCCAGTGCCTGCTGATATCCTGCTCCCAGGTATCTTGCTTCTCTCTTAGCCCAACTCCTTGCATTGGGATGGGCCACATCCAGCAAGTCTGCAGCCTCTGCAGGTGTTGCAGCCCTTCTGTGCTGCTTCTCTCAGCTGCCCCTAAAGAGAGACAGGATATGGGCAGTGAGGCAGTGATAAAATAAACCAGGTATTAAGGACAGAGATTGTTTTGTATGTCAAAGGAGGAACAAGTGGAGATGAACCCAAAAGTGTCCCAAATACCAGGGTGAACAAATTCTTAGCAGTCAGAAAGTTTATCCAACAACACTGAATCCATAACCCAAGCTTGTAAAGTGCTCTGGGGTTATACAAGTTGCATCAAATATGATATTCTACTATAACTGCAGTGTTACCTATGGAAACAGAATTATTTATTTTATTTTATTTTACAGAAAATGGATAAAAACAAAGATGGTGTTGTAACTTTGGATGAGTTTATTGAATCGTGTCAGGAGGTAAGGACAAAATTATAACTGTAATGAAAGGTCTAGTTTATGCCACAGTGTTTGCTTTCCCTTTGGATAAACTCCACAACGAGTTTTGGAGTTGAAAACAATATGCTGCTCAGGATCCCAGTTTTCCTTTGCTCTGAAAACACAGTTTCTACATGGAGTTTCTGTGAAGCCTTTACTGAATAGGGCATTAGGGTGAGACCAGTCATCAGAGAGGGCCTCTTCAGTGCTGGTGGCCAATGCTTTTCTTTTCATAGAATCATAAAATACCAGGTTGAAAGAGACCTCAGGGATCAGCTGGTCCACCCCTTCTAATATATTTGTTTATATGGTACATCTCAGCACTGTCAAGCTGAGACTTAAAATTTTCCGAAGTGTGGAAGTCCACCACTTCCCCTGCAAGACTATTGCATTTTCCTGAGTGAACTGCAGTACCTGGTACTGTAGACAATCCAGTAACTCTAGAGAAGGCCCATAATGCCCTTGAAGTTTTCTAGTGGTTTTTTTGTTTGTTTTTTTTAAGAGGCTGATGCTGTCTCTTTTTGCTGTCCCTGGGTGTCATTAGCTGGTACCACATTGCCAGAACTGCCCAGAGTTGAAAGTCTCTAAAAATCTTGTCAGTACAGCCCTGACTTACATAACCAGTTCATGTTTTCTTGGCCAAACATAAACCACAGATACTGTCATAGTATCAATGATTTATTACTTTTTTTCTATTTTGGAAATCAGCTCCCTCTTGCAGATTGCATGCATTAGAATGGCTGTAATATCTATTAGTTGGTATTTTTAGCACTGGCACAAAGACAAGCATCTTCATCAACATGAAATAGGAAAAGTGTCTTTTGTCTTAGACTGTAATTAACTGTTAAATGTTTTTTCAGAGAAAGCTCTAATACTTAATCAGTATGATAATGGCCTCTTCATCTTTGAAAGTTTATACTCGTGCAAATAATTGCATATCAGCCCACTTTCCCTGGAAAAATCTTTCCTGTTCTACAGTCAAACAGTTCCTCAGTACCTGAGCAATGGGCAGACACTTGCTGAGGAGGGCCAGGCTGCCTTCCCTCTGTTTCTCTACTCACTCTGGCTCTGCCAACGTGTAGATTACTTCTCAGTCAGGGACTTCAGGTGGCAAAATCATTGTTAGCAGATGGGGGTTTTGTTTGGTTTTGGTTTTTTTAGTTACTTCATTCTTTGTCCCTCATGGCTGTTTAGCTTATTTTTAGTCTCATCTTTAATTTGATCATTTGTGTTTTGTACTGTTCTTTACATTGGTGATTTGCCTTCAGGCTGGATGCATGTGTTGTGATCAGTGGTCTCAGTACTGAATCAGCTTTACTTTTAATTTTAGAGTTTGTTTAATGCTCTGCCATAGTTTAGATGTGCTTCGTCCTCTTGACACACTTGCAGAAGGAGCAGTGTAGGCTGAGGCACAGTCACATGTGGCTTCCTGGCCCTGCAGCACTAAGGTGTCATTATTTTCTTTATGGAAGAACAAACCAAATGCACTATAGTGCTTTCCTCTGCCATTTCTGAGGGTACAGCTCATGGGCAGTGAACTCCTAGCATTGCTTTGAAGAGAATGATTGGTTTCCCATGCAAAGTACCCCCCAGACTGTGCTGGAGGTAAGATAGGGAGACATAGCCTCAAAAGACAGAGGAATGAGATGCAATAGATCTCTTATGTTTCTCAATGTGGAAAAATATGTTCAGGCTATAGGCAAACAGTTAATCTAACTTTTGGAAAAACTGGGGAAAAAAACCCATTGTTTTTGGATATTACTCAGGTTTTTACCTCGAAGTATAATTACAGTGGTTTATTAGACAAAATCTGGTATTTCCTTTGTGTGTCCAACTTGACCCATGTTGGTCTAGGAACCCCAGAGAGCCTGAGATTGCATGTATTGCATGTGTTTTGATTTTGAACTGGTTCTGCTTCTGGAATCAAGTGGCCTTTCAGGGAAGCTTCACTTGGTCTTGTGAAGCAAATTAAGCTAAGTGCACATATTCATACTCAGAACCAATGAAATGCAGTTAGACACTGAAGTCAGAGTTCAGTACAGTCACCAGCTCAATGCTGGTTTTCTTCAGTAAAGCACAACCCATGCTGAATCTCAAGCTTGTGATCCTGTGCTTGCACACTTCAAATTGACTAAAGTGCCAAAGAACTGACTGCTTTGCTAAATCAGGACCTGATCACTTAATCAATTCCATCTCTTCAGGAATAAAAAGCATTATAAAAGCAAGGCTGTTGCCTGCAGCAGCAGGTTCAGAACCCGTCCTGTGCCATGCATTTACAAGTCATGCTCTCAGTGCTGGTTTTATGAAGATGTCTTCTTGTTGCTTTCAGGATGACAATATCATGCGGTCCTTACAGCTCTTTGAGAACGTGATGTAACCGTGTCTGGTGGGAACTAGAGGAGCCAGAGACTCTGTGTAACAAAGACCTCCTTTCTGGGTGAAAGCTTTTTACAATTCAGCCATGCTCAGTGTGTGAGGATTTTGTATGACATCTCCAACCAAATGGCAACCAAATGCAACCGATCCCACCTCTTCTCCCCAAGAGACGCCGGTGGACCTTTGTTTCATTCTGGAAGCATGTGAATATTTTAATAAAACCTGTTAAGAGAGAACTGCTGCTCAAAGTTCAATGAGTAATATACAAAATTTTTTGCTAGGCACCAGTCCTGCTTTTCACCTAGCAAGCTTAAATTACATATGATAGCACATGTCAGTAGCTTACACAGTCATCTTCTGCAAATTAAAAGCTCGGTCCATACTACTATACGGCAAAATGTTTTATGAATGCCTTGCGGTTCATCTGCTTTGACAAAAGTTGAATCTGCCAGGGTAATCTGTAAAAAATGAACAGCAAATGTACCCAGGACATTTAGCAGATGGTCTGTGTAGCCAGTATCACCATTTCTGCACAGGTCCCACTTTTACTCTCACATGCGCAGGTGTCACCACACAGAGTTTGGAGTTTTTCCTGAACACGCTGACTGGAGGATCTTCATGCTAGGGAGAGCCAGAAAGGAGCAAAACATGGGTTGCACTTGTAAACCTTCAAACTACAGAAAAAATCCTGTTCAACAATGGGACGCTCTTGCAAGATGGGCAGATTTTTAAGGGCTGGTATAGGAAACTGAATGCCTGCTCTGGTCCTGGCTGCCTTCTGCAGTCGCAGCACCTGATGTTGAATCACTGAGTGATTCTCCAGTGTGCTTCAGCAGCACTGTGCTCATATGCTCCTGGCCCTTTTGGTGCAGTTTGGCACATGCATTCATCATTTAAACGTTTGTGTTTTTTCTGTTGCAAGGTAGCATGAAATCTTGCCCACTTTAGAATCCCAGAATCAGGTGCCAGGTCCATATGGCCCTTTGGATAATTTAACATTTTCTATAGCAAACTCTTTGTTTCTACAAGGTAGTTGCATGACTTGCACAAGTCACACTTCCTTACTAAAGCCAAATAGAGCATCAATTTGAGAGTTTGGGCTTTTTAACTAGTAAAACTGAGTCTTGTAGTGAGCTTACACCAAGTTTGCATTTTGCTCAGCATACTGTTTGTCAGCTGAGGAACACATCAGAGCCTGCTTGTCAGAGGACTCTTTCAGGAAAGTTAAAACACCAGAGTGTCATTGCCATCTCCTGTAAGCTGATGTCTGAGAAACCAAGGGAAGGAGGGAACAGCCAACTTTTCAAGCTGCTTGGACCACACAGGAGAGTCCCTGCCCTAATGCAACATCCAGGAAGTATATATTTTTATTATATTATATACTATATTACAAATATACTGTGAACAGTTAAGATATATTTTAAAAACATAAGAGGAATCTTTTTATCATACAAGATATATAGAATGCCTCATTTCTGTAGCCCTATATTTTATAAAAATTTAATCTATTGAAGTATTCTTGATTATACAAGTAGATCACAGTAATAGTGTAATGCTATACTTATGCCTCAAGATGGGACATTTTCCCCTTTTACTGTGCTCCTCCATAGACTTGTGTGTAGTCTTTATTCCTCTTAGTTACCAGCTTGTCATCAGAAGTGCTATTCAGGTAAGGGAAGTTACAGGAATCTATCCTGTTTGTCTTTCATACAAATACAATTAACTAATTCCTTTGTGGCAGTGATACAGAGCATAGCAACCTCAATAATGTGCTGTGATTTGCAGCAGTGATGTGATGCTGTTGAGTACCCCTGTCCTCCAGTTGTCTGGTACTGTCTATTTAGCTTTTATTTAATAGGCACTAGATGAAGACAAGTGTTGAAATAATGAACAAGTGTTTAGGCTGCTCCTTCTTAATTCTTCTTGCAATCACTTTAGCAAATGGAAGAATTTAATATAATAAATAACCTGATTTTTTCCCTACATCAAAGCAGCATCAGTCTATTTTCAGTCTAAGGAGTTAACTTCAGCTGAGGGAAGTGATCAAAATAATGGCAAATATGATTTGTGTGGGGCTAGCACAGTGCCTTTCTCTAGTGGTGTGGCTCCAAACGTGCACATGAGATGGACCACACAGCCTGAGAAGTTAGCAAAATTGCAGTGTGTCCTTTTCAAAAGAGAACATTATTAGTTGCATGATACCATGGTCCCTGAAGCTAAATTAATTTCTGGAGTTACTGTGATGAATTCAGCCTCATCTGTTTTCTGTGTATCCAGTAGCAGGAGTGCTACACGGGTGGTGTGGAGGTGCCTGTGCCACAGGGACTGCTTCCTGCTGAGCCCAGCCCAATCTGGCAATGTATTTCAGACATTTGGATGTCACCCTCAGTATGTGCTTTGCTGAAACCAGGCTGCCATCAGTGACTCTGCAGTTCTGGCATCTCCTTTTCTGCTCCAGTGTGTGTTTCCAGCTCCTATAATGGTGGGAATGCCTTAGGTAGAGAGTGAGATGCTGAAAGCCACGCTGGTGCTGATTCTGCCCTCCCCTTGCAGTCTGAGGAGTCCAGACCCCCCCTGTGCATACCTGATGTTCATCCCTGGTTGCTACCTCTCTGCTCCACTTGAAGGCCACTGTAGGTGAGACAGGAGGACTGGCAAAGTGACACACAACAGTTGTATTTTCACATAGCTCTAATTGCAAATCCTATCTGTGGCACGGCCGTTGCCTTTACAAAACCATTTATTATCCTGTGTTTGTCTCTGATCCCACTGGGATAAGCCAGCAGCTGTGTGGATCAGTGCACAGAAGGCCTCTGGGATTTCCATGAGCAGCGTATGTGCGTATGGATGACAGAGATCCAGTGACTGTGAGAGAATTGTACTCTGCATGGAAATGTCTCTGGGCTTTTTTTTTTATATTTTCTGTGAATGTTGCTTTATAAACTTGCAAAGACTCCCATTGCTCATGAATGGGGCTTGCAATATTTATGGCAAATACTACTACAACTTTCTAAAGAAAACATAGGATGCTATTCTAATACCATCATGAATTCTACTGCCAGTATGTGGAAGTTGGTTACTGTGCTGACTTCTAAGTTACAGTTAGACTACCTGTCAGTGCTATCAGCTGTGCAAATTTTCTCAAAGTTGTGAATGTTTAAATCATTAGTCTGATTGTTTCATTAGTTACAGACATTAATCTGCATCTTCATGCCAGCATTTCCAAAAACAAGCCTTTCTAACATGCATTTTAGGAAACAATCTGTTGAAAAATAGGAATGTGATTAATGATAATGCAAAAAAAAAATGTAATGTGCCTGTTAATGTCAGTGTTTGTTTTCCTGTTACTTTGAATGCATTGCAATAGTGTGATTATTTATGGGTCAAAATATAATCCTGACAGTATGGACATCCTAAGGTCCAAGCATCAGGGGCAGAACTTTGGCACTGCCTATGACATATGTCAAGAACAAACACCTTTGTGTCTGTCTGTGATCTCTGATAGGGTGGCAGCAGTGTAACAAACTTTTCTTTTTCATGGAAGTGCTGTGAAAGACCTAAATAAATGTGCAAATAATATAAATTGTGATAACTAAAGCCATGTTAAAGGAGCAGCAATGCATAGCTTTGCTCTGACAAGTGCTGTTCTTAAACAGCAATTTATATTAAATTTCATTGAATGGTTTTGAAAATGATGTGTTTAGTAATAAAAGAAAATATCTGTAGGAGGGTGTCCTTTCTTAAGCCTGGTATGTACTTCTTTCTTAAGGGATACTGTCAGGTTAAAAATTTACAGGAAAACTTTTAAAATCAGGACCCTTATAAGCCCTTATCTATCTGCATAGGGGCTGTCAGACTGCTGAACTGTGCCATGAGCATAGCATTTACATGGTAATGGTTTAGTTGCTTCACTGATTATGGGGTACTCTTATCTCTGGTGGAGTGGCACACCCCTAGCTGATAGTCTGGCCTTCATCTATTTACAATAAGAGGTCAAAAATATTCTACCTGCATCACTGGTAGTATGTCAGAGTAGTAAAAGTTGAAAGCTTGCAGGCTTGTTTTGTTTTCTGTTCAGCATTTTTGCTTAAGTATAACCAGGAGCGCAGGTAATCAAATTGAAGAAAAATGCAAACGCTATTTTATTTTAGATGTGAGAGAAATAAAACAAAACCTGGCAGTGTCCCTTTAGCTCTGTCTTCTTGTAAACATCCATTCTCACACATAGAAAATGCAGGAAAATTTTGCAAGAAATTGCAAAAAAATTTGCAAGACTAAATATATGTACGTACATATATGTATACATATATTAAAATTTTGCTAAACTCCATTCTGTTTGGTTTGTCTACCAGCACATCCTAGGAAAAAGAACATTCCCCTGCATACATGCAGAAATGTGAAAATAAAGATGTCTGTGTGAAATGTGGTGTTGGTCTCACTCCAGTGCCTTACCAGGTTGTGTTGCCCAGCTGCCTGCTCCCCCTGGCCAGCTCTTGGCCCTGCAGCCTGGGGTCTGCTGCCTCTGCCTCCAAGGCACCAGCCTACTCAGAAGAGAAAACAGTTCCCTCTAGAAAATGCCAAACCTGACTTCTTGTTGTCCCTGCCAGGAAAAGCCACTGAAGCAGCTTGGTTGGAGCCTCACAAGTTGTGCAATGTATCCAGCTGCTGCTGGGCAAAAAGTCCCCTGACCTCCTGACTCGTGCGTATGCTTTTTAGCCTTTTTTCAGCATGAGGATTGCTTGAGTAGCAGTCTGAAGTCTTAGTTCCTGCTGTGAGATATTAGATGCTTCTGACTTTATTCCCAGCCCATCGCCATTGCAGGCTGAGCATCTCATCCTGCTGCCTGCATGGTCTGGATTGTTGCATCTGATGGCTGGAAGGGGCAGGGGTAAGAGGGCAGGTATGCACTGGCACTGAGAGCTGTCCCCTCAGCATCTCTGGGAACATCCTCCAGAACATGGGAAGGTGACACTGAGGCATGTGCTACCACTGAACTTGTGAAAAAGGTTAGTTCTGAATGCAATAATAGCTCTTTCTTGTTGTGAGACTAATTCTGTAATCTTTGCCTATCTATGCAGGTCCAGCTAAAGCTGCAAAAGGAAGAGGCCTGGATATGTTGGCACATGAAGATCTACTTCTCTGCACAAGTAGAAGGTACCAGCTACCAGGTGCTCTTGCATTTGGGGCCAAAAGATGCAAAACATAAATGATGCAATGTGCTGGGAAAAGTGAGGCTAGTATCCTGCTAGAATGGGATGTGACTGGGAGCACTGTTGGATAACAGGTATTTACTGCTCTGCAACCTAGATTCAATTGAATAGGTTGCTTTAAAGGAAGAAATCCCTTATCATCATCATAGTCTTTAAACACAATTGGGATCAATTCTGAGAGGTCCAGGCTAAGCACTCCTTCTGGAAAAAAGAGCTGCTTGATAACTTCCTGCCTTCCATCCTGAATTATCTCCTTAGCTGCAATCTGTCTGACACCACAGCACAAAACTCTTGATTCAGTGCTCAGGATTATTTAAACTCCTTTGCCTCTGTGAAGCAGATGCAAAATGGTGACAGGAAACAGTGCCAGCAGACAACTATGGTGGACATGAACAAGGGAATAAATGTTACAAAAAATAAAGAGAAATGACCAGACAAATTTGGAGACAGCTAATTGTCTGTATGACACCAAGTAAAGGTTAAAGAACAATAAAAATGCATTTAAAGTAAAACCAAATTAGCAAGGAGTTGGTAATAATGATGTTAAATCCTCAATGTGTTTAAGTCATCAAGTTAATACGGGAGGTTATCAACTAAAACAGGCCAGACTAGGATAGGCATCTCTTCATAAACTACCCATGTATTAAGGAAAATGAGAATTGCTCATCTTGCAAGTCAGGAGTTGGAATTGGGGTGGTTTAGTCAGTACTGTCACCTCCCCATGGGGCTCTCCTGTTCATATGTACCACATGATCTTTAAGAAGAGCCAGACACATTTTCAGCCCCAGAAATAACCCATCTGTGGGACAGCTCTCACATATTTTGAAAAAGACAAAAAGAGAGGTTAAGATAAGTATGTATGTACAGGATCTAGATCTTTAACAGGCATTCACCTTCAACCAATCCAGGCAGATCATGTATACATATGTTTGGCTCTGCTTTTAGATTTGGAAAAAAATAATAATAGACAGGACTGTAGTTCACTCTACATTATGCTGCCTTTTTCATTTTTTGTTTTTTTTTCCAATATTATTATGATATTTTCTTATACTGCTTGTATTTCACCATAGCACAGCCCCCAGTGTCAGGGTAGCTAACAGGAGTTGTCTCAGTAATGTTTCTTGCTCTTCTCAGGACTAACATTAGGTGCCCTGTCAGCAGCATTTACTTTTAGCTAGGAGAATGCATTTGGTTTCTGTAAAAATCAATTACCCTCGTTATAATTTACAGCTCCTGCTTAAATACCTCGTGTTTATACAGCCAGTAATAGATGTCTGGATTTCAGAAGCAGTGTTCTGGGCTCTGTAACGCAACACTAGATGTCACTGGGTCCCTGTGCAGCCAGGGCCAGCACACAGACTTCAATACCTGGCTTTCAGAATTAATTAAAAAAAACCCTGCCAGGTGCATGTAACGCTTCTTTTATAAAAGTATTCATTAAAAATATGCCTGGTAGTATATGTAAAAGTAGGGAAGGTGAACTTTGAAGAACAGAATGTAAGTAATTCTTTCGAATTCACAGAGAGCTGAAGAAAAATTTTGTGTCTTTTCATCCCCTCAGGTCTACACGATATGTGTTCAGGCACAGGAGATCCATAAGGAGCAAGCCTGCCTATCCTGAGTGACTGGAGAGCTGGAAATGGACCTACCCCTGCTGCTTGGTCAGGCCGGGCTCGTTCTTTGCACCTGGGAAATGGAAACTGAACAGAGGATTTCCAGATCCAAATGGGTGTGGCCATTCCCAGCCTGTTTTGCTTAAACTTGCCTTTTCGTCTTGCAAAGGAAAAGTGTCTTTCTGTTATTGTAGGGACTTGGAATTGCTCTGGAACTCTGGCAGGAAACCCCCTAAAAAGCAGTGGTCTCCTAGCAGAATAAGTTGCCATATTGATGGTGAAATTCCCCTGGAATATGCTGTCCCATCCCTGCACTTGCATTTATCCAGCATAGGCAGCTCCCCAAGGTGCATGCAGAAGCTTGTGGAAAAGACAAAGTGGTACCAGGGTAATCTGCAGTCCTAATTCAGGACAATGGATTCTGCAAGAAGCTGACAGTGCTTCTGGTAGTGGAGAGAGGGTAGTATTTCCTTTAAAAACCTGGAACACTATTAAGTTAGGAGCTTGTTGGGATTTTCAACCACAGCCACCTGCCATGAACAGCTGCTTTGCTCACAGGAATCAGTTCTGAGCTGAATTTTTGCTGCAGAAGAAAACCAACCTGGATTGCCACTGCCCTCACCTTGGGCCAGGAATCCAGATTAAAAAAGAAATATAAGAATGAGACTATTCTGGTCAGCCTGACCACTCCTCAGGAAACCACGTGCCCTTCCTTCCCTACACTACAGATTTTCTCATAACCATGTTCCCTCTGTCTCTAAAACCGAAGCCACAGCCTCGGTTCCTCGACCTGCAACTGATGGGGGCATAAAGACTGATAAAGACACTTTTCTTAAAAGATGTCTTTAGTATTTCTATTTGCAGGGAAAGCCAAGGAGGAGGTAGGCTGATGTTGTGAAGGATGAAGGTGAAAGAACTGTTGTTATTAATGTACAATCATCTCTTTTTGTTAAAATGTCTGTGAAATTTTGTGGTGGTGTTCTTGAACTTTCCAGAACCATAGTAAGTTATTGGAAATTGTTGATCTAAAAAAATCAAAGATGAATTGTACAATCCCAGGGTAAGATTTGCTTTCTTGACAGTTTCACAGAAACATATTCAACCTGTTTGTTCTAATTATCTTAATGATTTACTTCATTGATTTAATTGATTTAAAAGCCAATGCACTGTTTTCTCTCTGAACAGATATTCTAAATTTTAGAGAACTTGGAGAATGAAGGAAGTACAAGAGACATGTTTCCTTCACATGGCAGGATGTGTTATGGAAAACTATTCAACACTTTGTTGCCAGCCCAGTTGTATGTAAGAGAAATTGGCTAATTTAGTGGTTGAGCATATCCCCACTCACTGGTGGGAGAAAAGACCTATCTGTGCTGTAATTGGTAATAAGTAAAACTCCTTGGAAAAACCTATGTGATCCTATAACAAATTGAGTTTCAAAAATACTTTTAAGTTCTCAATTGTTTCAGATTTTTTTTTAAATTTATTAGTTAATTTGCCTTTAATTTGTTTTATTTTTCACTAACCTGTGATATCGTGATACTAAAAATCTTTAAGGATATCTGATATAAACAAAATACTGAACAATTCTCCAGCTCATTTTCCTGCTGTATTCAAATAAAGCAGCTGGACAGAAGCAAACAAGAGACACTTCAAAATGAAAAGAAGGTAAGAGACTTCAGTCACTCCAACAAGCCAGTTTCTCTCATAGTTGGAGTCCTTGTGCATTAGCTATTCTTTCCCTTCAAGGATAAGTCCATGGAGTAAGAAAATGCCCTGTTGTGGAAGTTTGGAGAAGGTTGAAGGCAGTGGGCTAAAGCTCCCTTGGGGAAGGGGCAGGAGGTATCTCAAAATACTGACAAAGCCTGGAAGGGATGGAAAAAACCCTGCCTGAGACTTGTGTTAGAGAGCACAAAAAATGTGACAAAGCTGGTCAGACCTGTTCCTGTGCTGGGGTTTTTCTCCTTTGTCTTTTTTTAGCACTTGGCAAAGAGGGGAGAAATAGATGTTGTTTGGCTGGGCTCCTGTGGTTTCGCTCTCGAGGTATTTTTAGTGCACTGATGTATGAGCACTGAGAGCAGCACCAAGCCAAGCTTTCACCCCCAGCACACAGAGCTGGGAATTAACCCAGAAAATAGCTGGCACTGAGATTTTGGGGGACTGGCACAGAAACAAGCAAATGGTCTGAGATGGCTGTGCCCATCCCATGGCTTGAGGCACCTCTGGGTGCTCCCCCACTCCCTGCTTGGAGCTGGGCAAAATATCCAGGACTGACATTATTGTGATGATCTAATATATTTTACAGTGGTCAATATGGTCCAGAAAATATCACCTCAGATCAATATAGTCTGAATTTCCCAGCACAGTGCTTTTTTTCTCAACACTGAAATGTCATTCTTTAAAATAAAACACTTTTTAAAGCCTTCTTTACTCATCTGGTGTCTGCAGCTGAGTTGCTCAAAGTTCAGGCATATTTTGGAGTATCACTTTTGGACAGTCAGGTGAAGGAACAGAGATGTGTTAGTGCAGTGGTGTCTTTGGCCATGAACAGAGGCTCTTAGGCAGTTAGGAAAATTAATTTTAGCTTTTAGAGCATGGGATGAGAGAGGATCAAAAGAGCAAAAGCAAACTTGTATAAGAAGAAATTATAAGGCTTCTACTAGAATGTTGTAGGGGAATCATTCACAACATGAGAATCCTCTAGGCAGAGACTGTTACAGGCAATGCTGCTCTTCAGGGCTGTTCAGAATGTTAATAAAAGACAATTAGAGAAAATGTGGTGGTGAGTCCCCATGTATGAATCTTTATTAGAGTTAAATTTTCCCTTGCAAATGTGACACACCATCAGGTTTCTGTCTCTGGAGTGTGCTTCAGGGGACATTACAGGCAAGAGTGTGCAGCATTCCCAAAGCAGCTATTAATTTGCCCAAAGGACTTTTAGCAGCCAAGGCTGGGAGAGAGTCTGCTGAGCCAGGCCAGGGTGGCACCTGAGCCCCTGGTGGGAGTGGCTGGGGACACTGCTGTCTCTGGCTCTGTCATTCCTACCATGGAATGCAATCCAGCAGCTCTGAGGGGTTGTTACAACTCACCAGGGTTGCCAGGCTGTAACAAAAACTGCCCTGCCTACTTTGGGGGGGGGGTGGCAGAGCTTCTTTTATTAGTCATTTGTATTTGAATGGTAACTACTTGAATGTGGTGACAGAAGTAAATTGTAAGTAATTGCCGAGTGACAATGACAGTTGAATTCCTCCTCTCAGCAATCTCCCTTTTGGTGCAGTGCCTGCATTCCCTGGCAGGCAGAGAGCTGGCCCTAATGTCAGCCCATCCCCTTTGATAATTATACTGGGACTCTGGCAGGGCACCTTGGTACCAGTGGTCCCTTGGGGATGTACTGCTCAGTACTTTTCCAAGTGCCACATAACTTCTTCAGGGGTGTGTGATGGTCTGATGTGACCGTAGATGTAGCAGTAAAGAGGCTATAGGGCCTTTAAGGACACCAGACATTTTTCTCTGACAGATAGTTATTCATGTCATACCAAAGGTCACATTCTCCATCAGCTCACGAGTGTTTCAATGATATTTGGTAACAGGAACTTATTTAATTTGTGCCAGGGCTGGAGGTACTTTACCTTGTAACCCGTGCAAACTGTAAATAATTACTTGAGTGAAAATGTCAAATTTCTTCCTCCTTTTTGCAAGTTCCCTTTCAGTTTGATGTGTTCACTCCCTGGCAGACAGGTATATGTCCCTGATACAATTTAAATATCAAGAATTGACTCTGAGAAGCAGTGACCTGAAACCTACTTTACTCCAGATGCACAAAGAGCATCAATCTTGCTCTGACCTGGAGCCTCTGGGAAGCCAACACCAGCTCTGTCACACTCAGGGAACTCTGCAGGTATCACATACTGAACTACATAAATGCTGTTAAGACCTTTTCTTTATCTTTTGAAATGTAAATCTGAAGATAAGTTAGCAATTATTTCTTTTTATCCTTTAAAAATATTTCCATAGACCTCTGGAAAGTACATAAAATTTCTTTTTTCCTTATTTCTACAGTGGTTCAAAGCAATTTACTCCAAAGGTAAACATTTCAGTGTTAGATAAAATGAAAGGGGTGTGTGTGTTTGTTGTGATAGACTCCAAACACAGTTTTGAAGACCTCTGAGTTCTTGCCCTCAAAAGCCCAGCAGTGTTTGTTCAGGCTATTTGAATCATAACTCAAAGCTAAATTAATGTTTCACCCCCGGCTGCAGTAAATTAAAATAGTATTTCCTCATTCACAGAGTATCAACAGTTATGCTTCTACTTTGTCCATACTTTTATCTTGTGTCAATAAAGAAAAAAAAAGAGCTTTGCTTAATCCTTTCTAAGAAGTGCTGAGACTATGGCTAACACAAAATACAGCTCTCGGTAACAAGAGCTATCTTTCTGGTGGCAAACCTACCACTACTATTTTATCAGCTAAATATAAAGCTAAACCCTAATTTTCCCATCTCATTTTGTTTCATCCAAAAGCAAGAAATGTTTGTTCCTTGGATATTACTTCAGTTCTATGTGAACATGCTTTTCAGAGGTGTTCTTTCCAGTAGAGATACCAAACTTGTGCCTGCTGGGACCCTATGCAGCAGACCAGCACCCATCTGAATGGCTCTTTGTACAGGAACTGTTCTGGGCTGGAGCTCATCCCGAGCCTGTGGCTGTGGGACTGGGATGTGGTGTGTAACACAGGGCAAGAGCTTCAGCTGAGAGAATTATCTGCTCTCTTTTACTCATCTGCTGGGAGCACATGGTCCCACTTTCATATCCCACATGGATGATGTGAATCTAATGTCTTCCGCTCTCAGAACTTCTCAGCTCAAAACTAACATAAGGCAAGAATTGGAGAGAAAGGATCCTTCATGCATCATCACCTCCCCGAGCTATTACAGCTGCTCCATTGGAGACACTATTGTCCTGCAGTGGGATGAATCCCACCAGAAAATGCCAGCTCATTTGGGGAGAGGCACAAAGCCTTACTGTAGTAACTTGAAGTGTTCATCCAAGTATTTTGGCATTTCTTTTTTATTAAAAATACTTCCCATTCCCCTTGAAAAAAAAAACAAAAACAAACTACAATATAACAATATAAGCCTATCTCTAATTGGGGGAAAGTACTTAATGACAAAAAAATATTAAAGTCTTTTAATTATGCTGCTTCTATGGTGTTCAGAATAGTAAAAAAAAAATCAAGCACTACCAATACTGGAATTTCCTTCTCATTAACATGTCAGTCAGAAACCTGCACTTACTGCAGCTTGTCTAGTAAGTACATCTTGATCTGATTTGTTGTCTCAGAGTGTATTTCATCCTATTAACATAAAAATAAGCCATACTTCGCAATAGATCCTAATCTAGTTCCAGTTACAACATCTGCCCAGCTTTTGACAGCTGAAGTCACTTATACAGATGAAATATCTATTTAATAAGTTAGGATGCAGAAAGGGACAACATCATATCGGGTAAGAGATTTGACCAAAGATTAAACCTCAAATGTACATTAGTCTGAGATAATAACAAAATGTTGTGCACCTGAAACTGAGTGTCCAATGAATTCTCTGTTCCCAAACTCATTCTTGTTTCTGACAAGAGGTTACACTGACCTTTTTTTACTTTTAAAGTGCATTCCTTATTTTAAATTGAAATTAGAAAGCTGTACAAGAATCTAGGCATGAACACTGGGTGCTGATGTGTACACAGATAAAAGAATATTTTCAGGTTGTAATGGGCAATGTCATAATGGAAATAATTAAATGGGATTTTGGATTGGAAAGAAATCATGCCCAGTACCAGTCCAGAGTTTTGTTACCACTTGAAATGTTTTCTTCTTAAGTTTAAGGACCCCAGCAGTAGTTGTCACATTAGATCTGTTAAGAACAAGGCAGTAAAGGTGACGAGGATTTGTTGTTAGCACTGCCTGTTTTTCAAAGAGCAGCCAGAACCCAAAATGTGTTTTGCAGCAAAAAGCTGCCCAGATGAGGGTTGCTGCCAGCACTGGGCAGAGCTTTGCAGTGTGATGGGCACCACACTGCTGTCAGGTTGGCTCAGGGCTGCCCACGGGTGTTTGGCTGCTCTTGCAGGGAACCACAGTGATGTGCAGCTGTCCCACAGCCCTTTTCCCTGTCTCCTGACACTGGCAATTCATAAAGCATTCTCACATTACAAGGGTTTTAAATACTAGATAAAAAGTAAGATGTCACCTCTTGCCTTTGTGAGGCATTAATTGTGTTTTGGAGCAGGGATACAAAGCTGCTGGGAGCAGCTTCTTGCAGGCAGGCTAGGCTCATACCATGCATGGATGGGGCACCTGGCTTACCTTGACCCTTCATTTTACATCAGAAAAGAATAACAAATCCTGGTGACTGAGAGTCAAAATAAGAGAAAATAAAGAGAAAATATTTTTTCCCTGCATCTTTGTCTTTAGATGTCCCTAGGAGACAGTCCAAACAGTCATTATGTCCATTTTTCATATAGGCATGGAGAAATGATGGGATTTTTCAAAGTAAGACAGAGGCTTTCTCTGATCTTTTGTCAGGGTGGTACCGGTGGTGAAGGCTGAAAATGGTGGAGCACACCAGACTGCAGGGACAACCAGTCTGCAGGGACATGATGCTGTGAGGGCCAGGACAAGGGAATGGGAGCCCTGGGAGGGCAAACTCAGTGACAGGCAGCTGCCTGTTTGCTTGTTTTCCAGCTAATTAATTAAGAATACTTTAAAAGGTGGGGAGAAAAAAATTGCTGTGGTGGATCTGCCATGTAGTTAATAAGAAAAAAATATAGTCATGATAATTACATCTCTCAAGACCTTTGTTTTTCTGAGCTGTGATAGGTAACTTCTATATTAAAGTCCCTTTCCAAGTGTAGGAGCAAACTGCAGAGTGAAGATGCTGGATCACTGAGGGTGTTGGTATGTCCCACTCTGCTCATGTCAGACACATGGTGAAGTGAAGGCTCACTGCCTGGACCTCCACATTCCCCAGGAAAATGCTTGGCTGATGGTCAGGGCTGGCCTGAGTTACAGCCTGGGCTGGGGAGCACAGCCAGGACAAGGACCCCAGGTCCCTGGTCACCTTGGGTGGGAAAGCACAAACCAGAAAATGGCTCTGGTTGGAGCTTGGTGTTTGCTTTATCATTTCACCCAAAAGAAGCATACTGGTAACTAGTGAGTGGTTTTGTTGTTGTTGTTGCTGTAGACACCGTTGTCAACTCTCAGAGTTTGTGGTAAATAAGTCTGCAGTATAAAATTACATTTCTTCTTCTTTTCTCATGTCAGTTTTCCACCTCCTCTTTCTATCCTGCCTTTCAGACATTTTATTTTAGAAAATCTAGAAATATAAATTACACTAAGGGTCTGGTTTGACAGCCACCTTAAATGCTTAACTGGGGCAGAAATACTGATGAAGTGATGGTGTCTGACTCCAGGTCACTGCTGCATCTGTGCCACCACCTTGCCCTGCCTGTGTGCTGGGCAACTACTCCTTTTTGCAAGCCTTTGGCAAGAGCCCAGCCTTACCCTCTCTCTTTGTAGCATGAGTGGGTGTCACTGCTGTTTTAAGCTGCCAGAAGCCCAACCCATAGCTACAGAAAATAAATGTGGTATGAGCTGATTGATTTATCTGCACTTTCTAGCCCAGCAATTAATTCTGCTTTTGGGAGGTAGAACCAAAGCAGCAAGCATTCTGTAATGGCAGATCAGAGCTGATAATGAAATCCTCTCTTCGTCAGTCATTTGCTAGCACAGAGATCAGCCTATTAAGGAATAATCTCCCAAAGCATCAGCTGGACCTAGCGAGGAACATCACCGGCTGCACTGCAGCAGAGCAGAGCCTGGCCAGGGGCTGGAGACAGAGCAGGAAGCCACAGGTGCTGGGGACAGGAGAGGGGTGGCAGCAGGGAGGGCAGCGACCCACCAGCCATGCTCCCGAGAAGCCACGAGGCTGCAGTGACTGGGAGGTCACTGCCATAACCCTTTTTGCCAGACTTTTTTTAAACTATTACAGATACACTTTCCCATTATCTTAGGAGCTGAGTGGCCCTGGATGGAAGACAGCCCAGTACTGGTGCTGGTGTCTGTGTGGGTTGGCCATGGACTGGGGGTTGGCCACTGGGATGTGGGACCAACATGTGTGGGGCAACTCATTTTGGGGTCAGCTGTGGCTTGTGGGGGCACACAACCACTAAATGTGAGGTCTGTAGGGAAACTGAGACAGGAGGGATGTTTATGACTTGGGAGCAGCGTTTGGGAAGTGGTGTCTGCAGGTGCCAGAAGGCCCAGTGGTCACACAGGCACAGCAGTGGCCTCCCAGTGCTGGGGATTTGGGGGCTGGGTGAGGGTGGGAGGAGGAGAGAGGGAGGCCTGCTCTGTCCTCTGCTTGTCTGTCTCCCCCTGCCCCCCAGGAGGCTGCACCCCCTCCTGCCTGAACACTCTTTCTCTCAATTTCTCACTTGTGTTAAGCTGTGGTTGTATTTATCCCAGCCTGAAGGGCACTAAGAAGTTAAGTCAGATGCTGTACTTAAAAGCTGTAGCTCCATAAGCAAGTGTTCTTGCTGGGGAATGTTTCATGTCACCAGCCTAATAGCTTACCTGTGCATCAGGTGGGAATGCAACAGGTACAAGTGCAAAGTCAATGGAACAAAGGGAAGACCCTTAGGAGAAGGCTGCCTTTCTTCAGAGCAATGACCAGACAACACAGAGCTGCACCTAGCTCTGTGCTGCAGTGAAGGACAAGCACAGCATTTCCCCAGAGAATATGCCTTGGCACGAAACAGGGTAAAGACACAGGCATTCTTAAGACAGTGCAGGTAAATGGATGCCTTCTGCAGACAATGATCAACAGGAATACCACAGGGAAGATAAAAGTCTCTCTTTTCATTGTGCTCAGGTATTGATTTGATGAGATTTTGATTTTTGATAACTAAAACACTGTTGTTTGCTAATTAAAAGCTCATGGGACTTTCTCAGTCCTAGCTTAAGAAGATCAGATGCCTTAAAAATGGATGCAGTGTTTCCAGTTCTTAATTTTCAGTTTGTACATACATGAACAGTTCAGACACAAACTGAAAAAATACAAATAAAAGACACAAGTCAGGATGAAAAAATAGCCACACTGATTCCACTTGGCTGAATCAGAAAGGTTGCAAAAGGGACCCCATATCCAGCTTACTTCTTTTGCCTCAGAGATAAATTCCATTAAAAGCCACCCCTAGAGGCAGCTAAAAGCAGGAAATTTTACAAGCAGCTTCCTTGCATCCTTTGGAGATGAGTAGAGATCTGTGTATTTGAAGAATTAAAACCATGTGGGCCCAGTGTAAGAAAATGTAGCCATTTTCTGAAGATTTTCCCCTCCCTTCCAGAAGGGATGCCTTCAATTTAAAAGAAGTCCATTTAAAACAGAAGACTAATGAATATGGTAGCCCGTTCTCTTTTTCAAGTTTAAACACCTCATCTTTCCTCAGAGAACAGCTCTAAATCATTTTATTTGCAAGCCCTAAACGGGAATTTGTATTCATGGTAAGACATTTATTGAGTTAATTTATTTAAGGCTAGGGCATAATTTTTAATAATGGAACAGTCTCTAGGCCCAGTGAAATTGGCTCCCTGATAGGGCATTAATATTTTAAGGAGTTATAATACCCTCTGTCAATTCATGTGTCTTTTAGGGAGTAGGTTAGCAGTTATTGATGATTTGTCATATGAAGGATTATTTTAAATAAAACTGGTGCTCTACAGATCACTGCCTGCCACAGGCCACATCACCAGGCCAGCTGGGAGGGGCCTCAGGGTCTGGGTAAATGGGTACGGATGAAATGAGGAGGAAAAATAAAGCAGTGCAAATCTGCAGGGTGGCTGCTGCTCCCTCAGCCTGGGGCTCAGAGAACAGCATGGGGGAAGCTCACGATGCTCTCCTGCACAGCAGCCTTGATGTTGATCAGGATTTCCTGAAGAGATGTGAAAGTGGGCACTGACCTGAGCAAGGAGGTGCTGGCACATGTTCTGCAGGAGCCTTGTTCATCTTGGCAGATAGTCTGAGTGTTACAGATGATAGCTGAGACAACTTGATCTCTTAATAAATTAATTTATGTATTCTTAGAAATGAGTAACATCTATGCTATTTCTTCAGTCATTTGAAAAGAAGAGGAAAAATCCAAATAAAAATTTCTTTTAAAATTCGTGCTTGCTTTACTGCTGTATTAAGTCATATGGTGCTGAAGGGCCTTTTCATGCTACTTTGCTTCTGCAAGGTAACTTAAAAATGAATTCAGATAAAATGCCTTTAGGCAGAGCCTGTCTCTCTAGGAAGGGATGACAGGACCACTGAGGCCTGGGCAGAGTTTGCTGGGACATGTTCAAACCCTCCCAGCACAGGCTGAGGGTAAAGAACAGTGGCTGGGAAGGGGCATGACATGAGCAAGTGGCATGACATAGCTGCTGCCAAACTGCTGGTAAGAGCTGACAACCCTGAAAGGATTCTGAAGAGCCTTCAAAGTCTGTCACCTTGTGTCTGGTCTTTTGAGTAGATTAGCTTTTAAGTTTTATTAGAACCCACAGGGACACATAAGTTGGTGGGAAACGTACTCAAGTAGAATTCAGAGTCTCTGAAGATGGCTTTGTCTCAGGCCACAGCTCTGCTCCCAGGACACCAACACGTGTCTCCTTTGCTACATGGAGCAAGTCAAAGGCAAACAGTGTGGTGAGCATTTAGTTTCAAATCCAGTTTTCTTAGTGGCATTTACTGTCACGTTTTTTCAGGACTATGTCTGCTTCTCATTATTGTCCAGAGGTGACTCTTTCCACATAATCAGCTCTTTGAAGCTGTAAGGTCACATAGTTAATAAGCACAAGGGGACCACCAGGCACTGCAGCCAGGTAGTTCTGCCATGCCAAAGCATTGTGACAAGTTTAAAAGTGTTATAAAGACAGGTTAGTAGCTCATACTAAGCTGCAGTGGCCTATTGAGGATGTGTTCATAGTTTAAGAATGAGGCTTTACTTATTCATGTATAAATTATTCCTCTTAAAGCATTTATCTACTAAAAGCTAAATTCTACTCCAAGTCAAATGCTGGTACTTTGTGTTTTTATGTGCATAGTGTTATCAGGGGTATTGAGAATTTATTGAGGAAAAATGAATGTTGGCATGGAAGGACATGCAGCTGCAGTTTAATTTTGTCTATGCTGCGTGCAAGAACAAAATAAATATTTTTGGGAAAAAGTGTGCTTGGGAAGTGTTCAGTATATTACATGGCTGGTTTGCCACTAAAACTTACTGTGTTGAGGAATGTTTCACTGCCCTACAGAAATTCAGACTCATATCTGTGTAAGATGAGTGATTATGTCTCAGCTGTGCTCCTTGGGGCCCCACTGGATAATTTTTACTTATATAATTTGTCAGTGTGTTGTCAAGCCTTCAATTAATGAGTTACTGACAGCTCTGCCCATCCTTAATCCTTCCCCTCAGCCACGCTGGGTCCTTTCCCTTGCTTGGCAAGGTGCTGCTGAGGTTGGCACACCAGGACACCCATCTGCTCACAGGAAGCAGCTGCTCAACCAGAGCGGAGAGAAGTGATTCTGTCCATCACTTCTTTCCTTCTCTGAGGGGTCAGCAAGTCTCTCCTGCTTTTCCTCCTGGAAGGGTGGGCCAGGGCATGTAGCAGTTGCCCCATTAAATGACATTCACTGCTTAACAGCCCTAGGGAGCTGCCTGCAACACAGGCCTGGAGGTGGCACAGAAAGCAGCATTGGAGACCAGCTAGCACAGTGCTACAAGGGAAACTGTTTCCCTTTTTCGTGGCCATCAAAGATGACCAAGAAAAGCAATTAAAAATTACCCCGTGCATCTGCAGGTTGGTTATTTTACATTTCACTGTTACCAGGAAGCTTGTAAGAAAAAAATTCTGCATATTCACTCCAGATTTTGTGGCTGTGTGTCTGCTGGAGCCTTTTGGTACTTACCATGCCCTTTGTCTGATACAATTTGAGCATAAGCAGAAACAAAATGTTTGTATTTTCTCTAAGTATTCCCTTGTCCCTGCTAATTCCTTTCTGTCTAAGTGACATTCATTCTTACCAAATTCTGCTCACAGGAGAATCTTTACAAAATACTTACCTTTCATTTCCTATTCCCTCCTCTAGCACACACAAAACTGGGCAGAGCACTCATTACAGCTGTTCTCTAAACCAACTTTATTCACCATTAATGTCACAAGTACCTAGTCATTATCCTCCTCTTTACATGTACAGTTTGGAAGGTACTCAGGGTGCATGCACCATTCCATGCCCTGTGAGGGACTTAATGAGTTAATCTCCTGCTTGTCTCAGCTGATAGGAACAGGAGTAATTATGTCTCACATAAAATACCTGCACACACACAATGGAGTAGCGCAGGGAGCAGAACTGCTGTGGTGGGAGGGACCATCTCTATAGGGTTACAATTACACAGGGCTGGGGAGTGGAGAGCAAAATCAGAGAAAGAAGCTGGGGCTGGTGAGCTGCCTGCCTGGGAGGGGAGAGAGGATGAACCTGGTGCAGCCAGCCCTGGATCCCTGCCGGCAGTGAGGGGCAGGCTGCATGAAACCTGCAGGAATTGCCCGGCGTGACTGGGCAGAGGCTGTGAGCTCCAGGATCCGCAGCCAGGGGAAACTGATGATCAGCAGATAGAGCTAGAGGTAAGGGGTCTAGTGCAGGGGGAAAAGAGCTGCCTGGAGCATGCCAGATTGCTGTATAATATTGTAATTCTTTATATATTTTATGTAAATTACATTTGTTGAAACAGAGTAAATTAATTGACCAATAAGAAGTCAGACTTGACATATTGAAGGAAGATTTTATTTCATGTAAGCATATCTCAGAAACCTTAATTTTGATACAATTTAAGACTTTCTGTATTTGAAGAAGTCAGGCTTGCAAGCTACAGGCAGACTTGTGTACCATGTTGGGTGGGCAAGTGTGAGCATAAGCTGCCACTTCCCACAAGTCACTGGGAGGATGAGTTTACGTCTTGAGAACACAAGTGTATTACATGAGCACGGTTTTGACATAAAGACTGAATCTAATTTTAAGTGAACCCTTCTTGTATCTTGGAGTTGCTTCTGACTTCTGTTGGAAAAACAAGACAGGAACTGGGTCTGCAATTTATGGGGTGGTATACAGTTAATAGGCCTGGTTCCCCTCTCTCTCAACCTAGAAATAGGGCTGTTACAAAGTCTGTGTGTATAAATGTGTGTTCCCCTCATAGTACTAGAGCACAGGAGTTAGGAGAGGGCTCTGTATTTTGAAGTTACCTGGTATTGACTTGTCATCTGCAGCCTGGGGCTTTCTCTGGGTGCTGTCAGTGGCCTGTGGGTGCAGGAGCTGCTCCCTGTTGCCCACCATGGGAATCGGCCCCTGGATGGGGACTGAGGGTCAGACGTGGTGAAACCCTGCGAGGGTGCCTGGGCTGGTGTGGGTGTGTGCTACAGCCTGAGCGTGTCCCCTGGACACTGTCTGCTGCTTCTGGAACTGAGAGGTAATTTTTCATGTGATGTAATGACAGTGACATAGATGGAAAGAATCTACTTTTTACCAACAGCAGCAGTTCACACAAGTTCTTGAACTATTTCTACAAGTACTATGAAGTCACCTGTTTACTGTCCACGATTCCAGATAACCATTTAAGCGAAGAGATAAAAACAAAAAGCAGAACAAAGCAGCAGTCTGTCACTAAGCAGCCAGCCCACAACAGCCAGCATGTGCCTTGCTGGGGCCTGGGCTCCTACAGCATCTGCTTGGAAAGGCACCTCTTGATCTTCCAGTCAAAGCTGGACCAATAATGGACTTGGTCAAATTATTACACAATTTGGTAGAATTCAGACTTTCTGAAACAGAGAACCCAACAGGATGCAAAAAGGTTCAGTTCCAACCAGAACAGAAATTTTCTGTGCTAATGAGGATGGTAACTTCTGACGAAAGCTCATATAAAAATACACTCATACAATAATAAGCTCATAGTATAAAATAAAGCTCATATCTGCACTATAAAAGTAAAACTATGTTAGCTGATACACTAAATAGTAAAGAAATGCTTTGGAATATTCAGCTCCAGCCACTGTGGCACCTTTTTCTTGCCTGTGAGTTTTAGGCCTTTGAAAGTATTCATCCCTTTTAGATACTCACAGATCCCCCTTTTACTGCCTTGCAGTCTTTGATGTATTTATTATATTCACAGCCAATATACCAAATACCAAAGCTAGTATTTTCTTTGTTTTGCAAAGACTTAGCAGTGTCACGGAGAAGTCAAGACTCTGTGGTTCACCCAGGTCTGTGGCAGCAACTGCTATAAATTTATTAATTCTTTTTTTTCAACTGCTCTCACTAGATAGTGGTAGCACACACTGCAGTGCAGATTCCAGTTGTGTTAACTGAAGACACAGCAGGGTCTCAAGAAGGCTTTTTACTACATAAGAGGTCTCCATCCTTTTGGTCAGTCATCAAAATAAATAGAATATTATTTCCTTTTTTCAAAATGCAGTCTTAGTGGTTAGGATCAGATAGAGTTAAACAGTTTAGGAAGTGACTCATGCACCAAAATGCAACCACAGCCCCAGTGCAAAACAGTCTCCTGATGGATGCTCAGCAGGTGTTGCTTCTTAGCTGAAGTGCTTGAATTCTCATGCTTCAACTTATTGCTAATTCATAGAATTAACCTTTTTCTTCCTGAAATAAATTCTTTAAGCTACCCGGACCAACCCTTCTTTCCAACCAAAACTGTGGTCTAACAGTGCTGTGAGTGGGTAGATGATTCTCTCTCTAGCCCTGCATGATGACATTATAGTGGGGAGCACTCAATAACATCTATAACATCTGAACACCACGTTCAGAAAAAGGGCTAGAAGTGCAAAGCCTTGTTAAGAATTCAGCTATTGGACAGATATTAAAGCACATTTTATTTTGAAAAACATTCTTTTTCCAGTGGGATGCCCTGCATTTGTGGTGGTTCAATATTCAGGTGTTTTTATTGGCTCTGTATGGGCAAAGATGTTCTCCCTGCCCAGAGCCCTCCTGGTCCCATGGCACAGCACCAGATCTGTACAACTAGCTGAGAAGGTAGAGTGTCCTCTGGCTGGGAGTGAGCTGCCACAGGAAGAAGCTAACCCAAGCACAAAATTCCTGATATTTGGGTTATTGTTGAGCCAGGTTTGAAGCTGAGGTCCTAACTGCCATGCAGAATGGCATTTGAAGGGTTTGAATCTGAAGCTGAGATCTTGTTCTCACTGGTGCCCAGGGGAAAAGAGCTAAAGGTTTTCCCAGTCATTCCCAATTTGTAGCAATATGACAAAGACTTGTCTCCATCCAAGAATTATGTTGTTTAGCCAGCATCTGCAGGAAAGCTGACACACAGGGTGCACTTCCAATTGTGTGGTGGAGCAGGCAGAGTATTTTTTTATCTCTATCTCAAACTAATTATGTCTGAATAATGATCTCCCCTGGGCAGCTGTGGCCATGTTGAACCCAGCAGCCCATCCTGCATCACACATAAGATGTGTGGCTAAGCACCACCCATATGCTGAAAAAAAGGTGTGCAATTGATGCAACGGTTCCAGCAGGAAGCAAGGTGTGCACAGTGAGGAGCTGCCCATTGTGGTACCTGCTCCAAGGCCAGCATGAGCCCACCGGAATCTCAGGCCAGAAGCCAAGATTTGGTTCCACTCCCAGTAAAGTCAACGAAACTCATTTACAGTGGAATGACTTCATCCTGTACTGCATGCTGAGCAACTTGCCAACATTAGTATTAGCAGCAGAGGTTTATTCCAGGTACAAATTAATGGACCATGGAGCTATGGTATTTCTGTGGAGCTGATTAGTGGAGCCCTGGGCTAAAAAATGCTAAATCTGTCATAGTGGGTGAGCAGGATCACAGTTGGCTTCAGAGTCTGACTGCCTTTAGGAAATGCCCAGACATCTTTGTGTTTATTAAATCTGCTCCCATTCTTAACATCAGCTAATTGCCATCCCATGCTCAAAGAAGACAGCCCTCTCTAAAACCAAGGGGCAGCTAAAATTTGATGCCTCTGTTCTTGACCTGAAGACCTGGGTTGCCATTAGTGTCTTTAACATGGGAAGCGTTAAGATAGTATGGTGCTGAACAACAACAAAAACTAGGAAAAAAAAAGGTCAAGGAGTGTTAAACATCACACACTGAGGGGCCCTGACTGCAGGGTTTCTTTTTTCTGTCCCCTTGGAATAGTTTTTCTTATATCACAAAAATTTGCCTTTCTTTTCTGCTTCACAGACAAATGAAGAAAATACAGAAATAATCTCCAGAGATGTTCTGCCAATATTTTTGCTTCCTTGGTGTATATCTTTTCCTTCCAACCCAAAGGTAAGCAGTGTTAACTCAAACATTTCCTGTAAAATAAAATAATGTTTCATATAAATATTTTGTGGATCAAAAAGAAACTAATCTTCCAGTTATCCACCCTTACTGCTGCTGGGACATGGCACAGAATAGAGCAACCTGCATAGACCCCCAAAACACAGCACATTCATAAACAGTACAGCCCCTCATTCCCTGTTCAGCATCAGAATGGATGGAGATACCCCCCACAGTACTCCCAGCTGTGTATCTAGCATCCCTTGAGCAGTTAATGCTGTGTACTGACTGGGTGCTATAAGGTCCTTTGCAGTCTAAAAGGTGCAGTAAAGCTCCGAGGACTAGTACCCAGCTTAAAAAGGAAAAAAAAAATCATCAGAGCTTTGATTAAGTTGCATTGCTGGGTGTTCTGAACCTGTTCTCTCAGGTTCTGAGACCCTGGGAAGACAGAGGTACTGCTCCCCCTTCAGCCCTCCACACAGCAGTAACAATCTGTTAATGATTCACTCATTCACATTTTCATCAAGTGAGCACATGACCACCATGTCATGTCCTTACCTTTACAGTCCAACCCCCTGACTCTAGCTGTGTACAGGATGGTACAGATCTGTGAGCCCCATGTCAGGCATTGGCTTTGTTGCCCACTCACAAAACACTGATTTTGACATTGTAGAGTTGACCCCTCTGTGTGCACAGCAGCTGGGGGTGGTTCAGCCCACAAAGCTTTGTTGGTGTCTGTGAAGTGCTCAGTGCTTTACCTTTCCTCTCTGGGTGTACTCAGTGGTTTTACTGCTGCTGGTAGCTGGAGGGATGCTGCCTGACACTAATGTATGAGGATGGAAGGTAGTGATGAGGGAGGAGGAGCTGTAGATCAGCAAAATTTGTCTTAGGCTGTCATAAGCAGGAAGAAAAAAGCAATGCATGTCTATATAAAAAGACTATAAGAGAAGGAGTTGGAAGGGGGAGATTGTGGGTTATTGTTAGCAGCTGTGATACATAGACCTTCCTTGATTTGACTGGGACATTTTAAGGATAGTCTGGGCCCTCCTTAAGCTACCATGTGTGCAAACATGTAGCTGTCAGCTGAGTTAATTTGTTATCTTCCCACCTCTTCAAGGTGCTAGTTATAAGCAGCCAGTATAAGCAATGTGAGCAAGTGACTATGATTTCAAGTATCTAATAATTTTAATAAGCATTTTATGCAGTTTGTTTGCTGGAAATGCAGCTGCACACCAGATGTGCCCAGCCACACTTAACAGGATGTACTTCTGTCACCAGGAGTTGCTCCCTAGGTCACGTCCCCGACTTGCAGGGCAGCATGACAACATCCCTCCCTGGATTTGAGAACCTCACCATGGGATACAACAAATACCTCAGGCCCTACTTTGGTGGTATGTTGGCTTCATGCATTTGACTGAAGAACAGTCTGTAAGTCTTGTGGAGAGGGGAGAGCATACTTTAATCTTTGTTTTGGATGCCCCAGTTTAAAAGGTTGTGTTCTTTTTAAAAGAGCTAGGAGCCAAGGCTGCCCTAATTCCTGTGTATCCGCTGTTGGCTTTAATCAGTTATACATGCAGGTGTGGGGCATGAGAATGTGTCCATTTGTGAAGTTAAGAACAGGGAATTTATGAACTTCAATACCTTCATGAAAGACCTGACAGAGTAACTACATCCTGCTCTAACTGTACATGCTTTTGTTTAGAATCTGACCTTTGTGATTTTCTGCTTTATTTTTCTCACATGTATCTATTTAGTAGATTGAGGCTACAGAAGAGTAAAGCCATTCTCCTTGCTAGAAATATTGGCTTTTGACACATGCTTTCATTTCACAGTGAGCCACAAACTAAACCTGCTTTAAACCCTTGAGCAACACTGGAGAATAGGGAGGACCTGAAGGACTGTTAGGTATTTAGGACCTTACCTGATGCTATTGTTCAACTTGGGTGTCAGGTCTCCCATCTGTTAGGTGAGTGCTGGAATGACTCAGAGGAAAGGGTTTCTCAGAATGACATTCAGCACCTGAAAAATATTGATGAAAGTTTAAAAAACAGCTGTGAAAACTTTTATTTTGCTCAGTTTTGCTTTTCTGCCAGCAAATTAATGAAATTATGCTCAACAGAAAAATACCCCAGCAGCTTTCACCAGGACTTGTAAGTTTCCCTATGGTATCTCCTGCAGGCTGACCTTCTGCTGCTGGCAGCTTTAAGTCTTTTTCTTTTTCTGAGCATGGTAACAAACTCCTGGGAAAACAGAGAATTTACCAGCTTGTTATGACTAGAATGTCTGATCTTTGGCAAGAATAGGAAAGCTTCTCTAGATTCTGTCACATCAGTGAATAGATGCTTCTGAATTACATAACAGAGATTAACAGCATCTATACCACCCTATGCCTATCAGAGCCATAAAGGTTAACAAAATGGTTCAGGACTTGGGCTTGACCCCCTCCAGAGGCCCTGGGTCATCACAGATCTACATTCTTGTCATTAATTTGAGTGGGCTTCAAGTGCCTAAATATCTAAAAACATGATGAAGGATGTGAATGATGTCTATTAAAAAAATACACATCTTTTGCAAATGAAACACATTTTGGAACCGTTTAAAACAAATAAGCCAAAAGACCAAAACCACCTGTTAAGAAGATTTAGAAACTGCCTTGGACTTGCCTGAATGTGATTGAGATGATGAAAAGGAACCTTAGCAAGTCCCACAATGACAGGGGTTGCTGTGCTGTCACCAAGTCAGGCAGGGCTGTCTCGGGAAGCACCAAGCCCTCCTCAGAGTCCCCAAATCATCCCGGGGATCAGAGAAACCAGGCAGGAGCTAAGGGAAGGTTTTTGCCTTTCTGCTCATGTTCCAGTCGCACTCCCCAGACTGCTGCTTCCCTGCTCAGGACACAGTGAGCCCTCCCCAGCCCCACCCGCGACATTTCCTGGGGAGGAGCTGCCCTCTCGTGGTGGATTTCAAGAGTTACTGTTAGAAAACAGACTGCCAGGATTCAGGACTTGAAAGCTGAGATTTTTCTTGTAAACAGAACAGAATTTCTGTGCCTCCTAGTTTTTCCTCTTTGAGAAAAAGGGATGCTGATTGCTGTCTGTCTCTGAGAGTTCTCTGAGAGCTGTGTGAGTAAAATGCCTTGGACAAAGTCTGTTCTGCTCTTGCTGCTGGGCAGGAGCTGTGGGCTGGGCAACAAGAGTGAAACTGTCTCTGGCTGTCTGGCAGCAAATGCCACCAAAATTCTGCCTCTCTAAACTGCTGATCTTCAGTGCTGGTGGGGATGTGGTCTCTGTTACCATCACCAAATACAGAACTTCAGCTCCCTAACAGTGAGATACCTTTATTTTGGATCATGATGTCATTTGTGAGCCTAATGTTCTCAAAGTGTGTGTAACCCTTTGGGCTTCTGCAGGAGGGCACAGGATGCTGCCAGCACTGCACAGGATCCTGAGCAGTTTTACTGTGCCTTTCACTCTTCCCTTCTCTCTGCTGATGATATTGTTTCCCTCCACAGGACAACCTGTTCAAATTGCAATGAGTCTGGACATTGCAAGTATTTCTAGTATATCTGAGAGTGACATGGTAAGTGAAAGATTTTTCATTTTACAAGAGATAAGAGTAGGACTTGCCTGAGAGGTTGGTCATATATCCCTCTGCATTCAGCACAGGAGCTAACAGGCCTGTTTAAGCTGCTTTTTCTGTGCCTGGTGACCAATTCCAGAGTTGTGATTAGAACAGGACTCGTATTTATGACTGCAGACTGTGTAAATGCCATAGTAATGTGGGCTTGTAAATAGAGATGGCTCTAAATGTCTTACTGGTCAGAAACTCAGCACCTCCAGGAAACCTAGGCCCCTCTGAAATAGAAAAAAAATCAGTCCTGTGTGGCGTTTTCTTCCCCCTACCCTTCTCCACTGTAGGAACCCTCTGTGTAGAGTAGGAGTGGCCTGTGTTCGAGGTGCTGGCACTGACTGAAGACAGAGCAGGGTTTCTTCTCAAGGAGGAGAAATGAGGTTTCAAGCTGCAACATTGTCTGAGGCTAAAGGGCTGGTGTCCGCCCCCTGGGAAAAAAAAAAAAATATATATATATATATATATATATATATANAAAAAAAAAAAAAAAAAAAAAAATAAATAAAAAATCAAATATACACTGCTTGCTGAAAATTCTTCTTTAAAGTTGACCTTGATCAAAACTGTGGGTTACTTGGATAAATTCAGCAAATAGTTTCATTACAAACTGTATGAACTTCAGCTAAAAAAATTTCAGCATTAAAGTTCAGCATTTTCAAGAACAGCAATGATTTTTTTTTTCTTTTTTCTTTTCTCTCTCCCCACAGCAAATTAAATAAGTTCAAATACTCCATCCACTGCAAGTGGATTCTGGCAGGCCAAACTCAAGTTAAATCTAGCATCCTTAGATTCAAAACTCCTATGAAAAAAGATGTGACAATTTTTGGGTTTTTTCCACTGGCTTGCGTTTTTTTAAGACCCTGGTAAAATGACAGGCTGAATTTCCTTACCTTCTTTTTTCCAAAGTGCCAAGGTCTCTTTCATGATCACATTTATAATACGCGTATAATTTTCCATTCTAGATGATGACTGATTTTTAACATCAGCAACTTGCCAAGTGCCCTGAAGCATGCAGTTCCTCTTTTTTAACATACAAAGTGGAAACAAAAATATCAATTAGAGAAATTGCTCATTTAAAAAGTATTAGGAGAGTAATCCTTAGTCCTCAAACACTACACCTGAGGGTGTAAGTATATGAGAAATGTAACACAATAATTAAAACTGTGATGAAAATCTAACAGATTTTCTGTATGTGTGTGAAGCTGAGCTTTGATAGGTTACGTGCTCTGCTTCTTGTGGCACGTGGCAGACTCAGAGCTGTGCTGTGCAGCAGTGTTGGACACACATCCTCACAGGATTTCATCCCTCTCCCAGGATTACACAGCCACCATATATTTGCGGCAGCGCTGGACAGACCCCCGGTTGGTTTTTCATGGCAACAAGAGCTTCACACTGGATGCTCGCCTCGTGGAATTGCTCTGGGTACCAGACACATACATTGTGGAGTCAAAAAGGTCCTTTCTGCATGAAGTCACTGTGGGGAACCGCCTCATACGATTGTTCTCTAATGGCACTATCTTGTATGCCTTAAGGTAGATCAACCTTTGTCTTTGCTGGTGGCAGTGGTTCAGAATAGATTGCAAGAATCATGATGGACAGGAGCAGATACCAACTGTCATGGGTAATGAGTTTGGAGTCAACAAGCCAGATGTGACCTTAGTCTTCTGATCCATATCCCCCTGTCCCAGACACCTGGAGAGCCCAGTCAAGGATCAGGATTCCCATCATGAGCCATGCGGCGTCCTGAGCACAGGGCCTGCTCCAAAAGTACAATATTAGGTGTTACTCAGGAAAAGTTGAGTCAGACAAAGGTGAGGGAAGAATGAAGGGGAGGACATTGTAACAGTAAAGGTTTAACAGATAGTGGGAAACTTTGCTTATCCAGTGTCATGTAGCTACAATGTCTGCTTTTTAGCAGAAAGCATATTTGTACATGCACTGCAGAAATGTGCACTGTTCTTGTGTAAGACACTCAGTGTTCTCTCTTCTGTGCTCAAAGTAACTGTGCCCCAGCTACCTTAATTGCAAAGTAAAGCTGACATAAATTCTCTCATCTGCCTTCCATATCACAGCAAGTCAGAGAATGTAACAGCAGTTACTGTGCCTCAGCTATGAAAAATTAGATATTTTATTGCATGCTTTTATTGCAACTTTTAGAGTTCTTTCTCTTCCTACAGAATCACTACTACTGTTGCCTGTAACATGGACCTGTCAAAATATCCCATGGACACACAAACTTGCAGACTGCAGCTGGAAAGCTGTAAGCATAATTCTTTAGACAAAAACCTGACTTTGTGAATTTGGTATGTCTCATCCCAACACAGTCTCAGCCTTGGAAGTCTCAAAAAAAGGAATAATCAGTGATTTCTGCTCTCAATTAAGTTAAAGGTTCATCCATGGCAAAGCTTGCTGGGAGAGACTCCTGCAAAATTTAGGGCACTCTAGGGCTTTTACACAGTAGCTCAGCAGGAGCAGTGCTGCTGTTCTGTACACGTGAAGCTCCACAAGCAACCAACCATATCCCACATCCCATCACAAAAAAGGAACAGCTAAAACTTAATACTGAAAAAAAAAACCCAAACAGATTTTATCTTCTAGGGTTATGAAGCACCTATGGAAGCACATATCATTTTTACATAACAATCACATTAGTTCAACATGGTTAACTTCATTATAAAGAATAGCTCCTGGAATAATAATGATTGGCCTCTTCTGCTAAAGCATGGCTTGTTTGGGCCTGTTTTCAAAGTGATTGTGTCCTTCATCATGCTCAGTTGCTGTGTAATTCCAATGAAATTACATGCACATTGCCCACTGGAGATTTCATTAGAATAAGTGCCCAGAAATAATGGTATTTAAATAGAGGCCAGACAAATTAACAATAATCTATCATTTATTATAAAATTTTCCTGAGTAACCACAATTTATAAAACTGCTTAGAAACTTTTAAAAATCACATGCTCAGGATTCTCCTCAGGGATTCATACCCTGGACAACTAATTTAGGAGTTCATCACACTCAAGCTCTGGTAATTTGTGTCTAGTAAGAAAATACAATTAGATAAAACAGAACTGCAACTGCAGCTTACTCCTTCTGTCAGGATGAACAGGTTACTATCAGAATCAAAGTGTTCCTACTAATTTTCTCAAAGAAGGGCACTTAATAAAATAATCAGATTAGTGAGCTTGATGGGCTTGCTTCCTAAATTTCCTAAATTAAGTGACATTTTCTGAGTGAATGGCAGGTTGGTGACTCAGATCAAGCTTTATCCCTTATTACACTGAGGTCACATTAAGCTGTCATTTACACTTCTGAAGGTAGTTATTCAGCATACATGGAGTTTACTGATAACTGCTTGAATTGTTGATCTCATCTGCCCCACCACTTTGTGGCAGGAATTCAGTGTCACCTAAATGTTGGACGCATTTTTATGTCCTCAGTAACCTGAAGCCTTTGGGGACAGGAGGGTAGTTTCTGGGACAATGTATATACAATCAGAAGAGCCTGGTTCATAACTGCAGAGCAGTCTCAGATGCTGAAAATGCCTTTTCTGGTATTTTTAATGCTAAAATATTTTAAGATAGAAATACTCCATGTAAATGATTTCAATACATTCTCAGCAGCCCTGCATGTTATGCATCATTCACAGCTGACGTGCTCCTATTGAAATCTGAACCAGCTGACAGAAACTACAGCAACAGAAGAGTAGCCAACTAGTAGCCAGCCCCTAGTCTGACACAGTTAAAAGGGTCTTTTTCCAGCCTGCAATGCCCAGATAGTGCTTATGTTCCCATGAAGGAGACAGGGCAGAGCAATAGCTGGGTTTTTACTGTCTAATCCACAGTAATATGGGTCTTGATGTTCTCCGTAGGGGGATATGATGAAAATGATGTCATCTTCACGTGGCTGAGAGGAAATGACTCTGTCCATGGCATAGAAAAGTTGAGGCTCTCCCAGTACACAGTGGAACGATACTACACCCTGGTCTCAAAGTCACAGCAGGAAACAGGTAAATCAGTGACAGTGAAAAGCAAGAAAAGCTCTCCAGTATTTCCCCTACCACCTCCCTTCTCTTATGTGGGACAGGACATTTTCACCCAAGGCTGAACCAGCAAAGTCTTTAGCAAATCTTAATATCAGAAAATGAGAGAAATCAGAAAATGAGAGAAAGAGTATATGCTAAAGTCCTTTAATGAACTTTCAGTTGTTTTTTAATTCTCTCCATTTCTTTCCTTCTCCATCCATACCTCCTTCCTTCCAAGTGTGAAGAGTATAAATACTATGGAGAGCTGTGTTTACAGTGAATGGGGGTAAAAATAGCTTTTGTTTGAAAATTAGAATTCTATCATGTTATGATGGAATAAGATCCCTTTCCATATCAGAATTCAATGTCTTTTTCATCATGAGTGCCCTCTCTCCAATCACAGACACTATGAAAGGGTGTGAAATTTCCTTAGAATGACCAAGTTTTAAAAATAACAATGTTTTCTTGTTTACTGTAGCGTACACAGCTCACAAACAACATGGGCTTTGTTTCTATGTCTCAAAGGGAACTATTGTTTAAACAGCAGAAATATCTCCTGAAAATAC
The DNA here is from genome assembly GCA_038090715.1 of Florisuga fusca. Lineage (NCBI taxonomy): Eukaryota > Metazoa > Chordata > Aves > Apodiformes > Trochilidae > Florisuga > Florisuga fusca. The sequence continues at coordinate 747,909 of JAAWXA010000026.1, read as the reverse complement.
TAGCAATCCAGCCCCAGAACCTTTATGTCAGTATTACGATAAATTGATTTTTAAAAATTGACTGAGGTTTTTTGAGCACAAAAAAGAAACAGTTATCTAAGATAACAAATTGCTAAAGAATACAGGGAGTCTAATTCCCCATGATGGTATTTGGAGGCTTCAGGATGTGAACCAGGACCTGCTTAAATTGAGAGAAAAATCTTTTATTTCTTAGCCATCAGGTAACTTGGTAATTCCTCTTCAAAGCAGCTATTGGAAATAATGTGCTGTGCCAAGAAGCCTCCGGAAAGCATCATCCCTTCTTCTCTAGTCTAAGTTAAGACACTAGTATAAAATGTTTCCACTGTGGATTAAGTTCGGAAGCCCTGTTGCAAATTTTAGATGTCCCATGTCCAGCAGTGCTCTGTGTGTGTGCCCTCTCATCTAGGAAATAGTATCTCAGTAAGACCTGAGGCAAGAACTTGAGCTTGTGTAAGGAATCCATCTCCCCCAGTTCCAGTGCAGCTCTGCTGATGTACCACAGTGGAAGGCCTGGTCCTGGGCTGTCCCAGTCTCAGTGCAAGGGCCCTGGGGAGTAAAACGATCACTGTGTCTCTTCCTTTTGGGAACAGGCAGTTACCCACGGCTGATACTGCAGTTTGAGCTGAGAAGAAATGTCCTTTACTTCATTTTGGAGACCTACGTGCCCTCCACGCTGCTCGTCATGTTGTCCTGGGTCTCTTTTTGGATCACACTGGATTCAGTGCCTGCACGAACATGCATTGGTGAGGCACTACCTGGCTAAAGGAGATGTAAGCAGGCAGGGGAACTGCTGAGGGTTGCTTAGATTGTAGTTTTCCAGAGCTCTCTGCTCAGTGATAAATAACCTGCTCACATTCTGCTTTTACTTGCGGCAGAGCTGGGTTAGCAGCACCAAGTGCAGATGTGTTGTGGCTGCTACATGTGCCCACCCATGGAGCTGTGTGTGGCCAAGGCTCCCAGCACATTCACAGCAGAGCAGAGGAAAGAGCAGATGTCCTGTGGGATGTGCTCTGGAAGAGAGCAGGGAGCATGGGGGAGGATTTTTTTACTGAAAGCAAGAAAAATAAGAGCCAAGTGCCTTCTGGAGCCACATTGTCAAAGGGACAGCCTGTGTGAAGCTGGTAGCTAGTGCTACAAAAGCATTTCAGCTGATGGATGATTTGGATTTGCTAATAGTGTGCTCTACCTAGCTAGCAACAGTGACAGCAGGCGCAGGAGGATAGGCCAAGTCTTTTCCTAAGTGTCCATAAGAGGTCTTTCTTTTTCTGCTTTCCAAGGAGTCACGACTGTGCTTTCCATGACAACTCTGATGATTGGCTCCCGAAGTTCACTTTCAAAAACCAACTGTTTCATTAAAGCCATTGATGTTTACCTTGGCATCTGCTTCAGCTTCATCTTTGGTGCCCTTGTGGAATATGCAGTGGCTCACTACAGCTCATCACAAAAGTGTGCAGCTAAAGCACCACAAGAGGTAAGACCTGATCTACCTTTATAAGCCTCCTTATCTTGGATCAACAATCAGGCTGACATTAACTGAAGAAGACAAATGGTCTTCCTGTTATGGATACAGTAACAATTGCTTCTCCTAATTGCCACTAAATCTGGATTTTTCAGTGCAACAAACCATGAAGGGCACTAGACCTCTGGGTCTCTGACAAAGACTTCTGCACATCAGCTGAAGGAGTGACAGCCTTAGCTGTGCAGGATCACATTCAAGAAGGCACTCTGGCACTAGAACTGGGTCTAAAGCCCTGAGCTGAGCTCATGGGAGACCATGAAGCACCTCTTTTCATTTCAAAAGACAGCCAAAGAAATGCTGGTATAACACAGCTCTTCACTCATTGTAGAATAATTCTGTTAAGGGCACTGATCTGGCAGGTTATATCCTCTATCAGAGGAAAGCTGAACCCTTCTTCCTCTTTTTCCAGAAGACAGCTCCAATTTTCAGTCCCACAATGTTCTTGGGGGGTTGAGAGAGAAAGTGAATTGCTCAAAGTGCTTATTTAGTGGGAGAAATTACATAGTCAAGTATGATTATAATCCAGTGGTCATCAAAGTTTCAAATCCTGTCAGAGAAAAAAGAGGTTTCCCACCTTGCTGCTAAGTAAAGAGATGGATGTCTTGCAGGAGATGAATGTTGGGTTGCTGAGTGACACAGAGCAAGACTTGCTCTAAGATCTCAAAATAGCTCTATAAATACATGGGTGGAAACACAGGCATCTGTGGGACTTCAGGCAGCCTTAAAAACAGACAGCAACTGAAAGGCACATTTGAATATCAAGAGTTTTGATTAACACATTTGAAGCTGTGTTCCTTTATTATCCTTTTGGTTTCCTTATTGTTTAAAGCACTCTCCCTCTGAAGAAGCCAAATCCTAAAGCTAACTGTACTATCTTGTTCCCTAGGGTCCTGCAAATGAACTTGCTAAAGAAATGGAAGAAGTCAACATCACTAAAATCCTCAACAGCTCCATTGCCAGCTATAAGCAGAAACTCAGCCTTTCAAGCATTGATATTTCCAGCAATAATCTTAACTACAGTGGCTTGACCATGAAAACTCATGAGAAAATCAAATGTGTCTTGAGAAATAGAATACACAGGATTATTAACTATTTCACAATTCAGAACCCCAGCAATGTGGACCACTACTCCAAAGTGCTTTTTCCTTTGTTTTTCATGCTGGTCAATGTATTTTATTGGGCTTATTACCTATATTTTTAGTACAAATGAGTTGCTTCATTCTCCTATGTCAGCAGGAGACAAATCTTGCCAGTGGGCATCTAGGTACCTACAGTGAATCCAACATGGACAAAATGCTCTGTTGTGTTTCCTGAAGTACAGAGTAGAAGAGTGTGTGAGGTATGCAAGATGCAAAGCCTTCTTGGTGCTTCAGCATTAGCAATTTTGACTCTGGACAACTGCTTGTTCAGCTGAGTGGCTGTGCTGGGCTCCTGTGTTCATACCTGCTTTTCATCCCAGCATCCAGCCTCTCACCGGGCTGGAAGAGGGTATGTAGGACTGCACATGGCAGGCCACGGAGCACTGTAGGTGGAAAAATTGTCCTCATAGTCTGAAGTAGGTTGGAACCTTCTAGTTTAGATCTCCAAGAGGAAGTAGAATTATAGCTGTCACTGTTTGCCAGAGGTTTCAGTTACAGAAGGATGGTGACTGCTCTCTCAATTGTGCCTCTGTTCAGAGAACCCGAGGGCAACAGTGTGTGAGCTCAGAGAGGAGCAGCTCCCATGCATGGCGCTTCCTTGTCCTGGGGATGAGATGATGCCAGAACAGTGCCTCCAGTTGTGCTGGCACGGGTGCAGAGCCTATTGCTCTGAATACCTGCCAGATGCACTGATGTAACCCTCACTGCCTAGGGGTCCATTAGGCAGTCACAGGGCTTTTAATTTCTAGAGTTACATTTTTTCAGAGGTTTGGGTACACAAACTACAGGCTTTTGTAACCCATCTCTTGTAATCTTCCTGTTGCGCTGCATCTTCAGTATCTTCCTCACAGAGATTATTCTTTATCCTAGAGAGTGTCTCCTTCAGCTTTCACTGCTATAAGCAGCTCTTGTTTCTTGTCAGCCATATGCAAGAGTGGCCAATTTGTCAGCCCCTTCTGTAAGTGGCTGTGCAGCTGTGACAACTCAGCAGTGCTGTTGGGTGACAGACCCACACATGGGCTCAAGTACCATGTTCTAAACCAGTTTTCACTCTATTTTAGGCTCAAAGTGTTACATTTGTATAGAAATTCTGGGCTCTGGAAACTGCCAGTCAACTTTGTTTATCCTGCAATCATCAGGACTGAGATTTCTTTTAGAAATAAATTAAATGAGTAGCACACACAGGCAGTGAGGTTTGAGAACCAAATGCCACTTGGTACTGTGTAGATTAAAGCTACTGGAAGTCTGTCTTTCCTGCTTTTAAAGCACATGTTTTATGGAAGATTTCCACCCCCCACTCCACTCCTTTTTTTTTTTTGGTGTATGCAACTTTAATAACTTTGAGGACATATTCCTGCAGTTATGTAGACAAAATGGTAATTGCCTGCAGTGGCTGCCATTCAGCAGGAGTTCTGGCAGAGTGAGGCCCCTCAGCATGTATCTGATATTACTGTATCATGCACACAGGGTTTGTTCAGTGTCAGTCTCTTATAGGGGTTTCCTCTAGAAGGTGGGCAAAGCACACAAAGCTATAGATTTTTTACTTTAATAACTTTTTATTGAACCACTTCACCACACTGTATTGTGAAGGATCTAAACCACATGTTCATAAATCATAGCTTTTACAAAGTGCAGTGCAGGAAGACAAAAGGGAACAGACTGACAATGGCAAGTGAATAAACACAAAGTCCAATAATGAAATGTTGGCTTGTATATACTGGCATTTAAAGTCCATTCCATAAAATGTAATAAAGTGAATGTTTCTGATATGCACACAACCCCCCCAGAGAGATCCTCTATTAAAAAAAAAAATCATTTCTTTCTGTGTCAGTTTTTTTCTTTAAAACCCAGCTAAAGTGCCCTTATGTGTTCTACACTGTCCACCAAATATTAATATCAAACAAAAGGCATTTCTTTGTATGTTATAGTAGACTGTCAGTCTCAAGGCTTGCTTTCATCAGATGCAGCTTTTGTTACTACTTGGCTGCTCTGAAGTTGCTCAGGACTTGTTCTAAGTGTGCCTCTGCATATGCCTCTGTGCACCAAAATGTTTTTTGCCCTAACTCTGGCCTCAGCAGGGTGCACAGAGCAGTCCAAAGGCCTTTTCAGTGGTTAAAGTGGTGCTCAGCAAGGACCAGGTATGGAAATTAAGAGACAAAGGAAGCCATCGAGCCTCTATCCTACTGTATGTACATCAGTCATGTCAGAGGGACCAAAATTAATACATGCTACAGTGAAGCAAGTCAGCTTAGTTGCACTGGTGTCCTGGAGCTGCCTGGTGTTGCTGCTGTCCCACATATGACACTTGGCAGAGGACAGCAACAGATCAGTGGTGTGATGAACACAGATTCTTCAGAGTGGTCAGGATGAGGTGCTGCACAGTCCCAAGTCTTTCCTGTTTCAGGTGCTGTCCAACACAAGCTAGAAGCACCACTGAATTCAAGAGGACACTTTCACATTTTGATAGGTTTGGAGTGTACAGCAGCTTCTGGGATTCTGGTATGCAAAGACGAACCCTGGTATTTTGACAGACACCAACTGAAAAGTCAGCTTTTTCCACAAGACTGGTGTGTAACATGTGAGCTGCAGGTGAGGACAAAGCCCCAGGTAAGCACTGCACACAGCTCTGCTTAAGGGGTCAGCCTTGCCTAGGCTCTACAGGGAAGAGGAGGGGTGTTAAGTAGTAACCTACCCTGTGAGACATCTTCTAGGCTGATGGTTCTTGAGCTGGGAGCTCCTTCACCTCCCATCCACCACGTCTGCCCTATAGCTCTGAGGGATCTGGCAGCACAAATCTGGATGAGCCACAGGACAGAGTTACTCCTGATGTTTACTATTCTGCCACGGTGCCAGGTTTGTGCTCTTGGTAGAATGTGAATGTAGGGAGGAAAAGACTGACTTGCTTTTTGAGACAGCTCCGCTTTGCAGTGATGTTCTGGTCTGTGGTAACCTTGCCATACATGTACTTCCTAAAGCTGCAACTTCTGGAATCTCTGTCTCTTTTTAAGAGCATTTGTACTTTAAGCCTCTGTGGACAAACATTTGTGCATGTGAGCTAGCAGAGGTAAGCATGATGGATAGTGAGTAACATCAGGTAACATGGGTAACTTGATGAGCTCAAGAGATGCAGATGCTTGTATCTGGTGCAGCCCGAGGGAATATAAAGCCTCACACCATACTACACAGAGTCAAGCACAGGGACCAAGAGCATTCTGGCAGAGCAGCATTTTGGGGATTAATTTACCATTTAAAAGAGAAAAAAGCTGCACCACAGAGGAGAGCTAAAAGAGGCTAACATGTGATGCATACGCCTGAAAGTGTAGCAGAGAGTGACAGAAAAATTCCACTTTTAAGTAGATCCCAACATTCACCTGCTTCCCTCTATTCCTTGCTAACCCCATCCCCTAACTCTTCTTGTGCTTACTTCACCCCTAGCACAACCAGGAGCTGTTCCTGCTACAGCAGCCACCAGGCTGAGCTTTGAGCGTGGTTGTTTTTTGTTTTTTCAAATTCAGGAGGATGAAGGATTCCTCTCAGGAATCCTACTGTTCCACAGCATGTGGTTTACATTACCATTTTCAAAAGGTATTTGTATATGCAAACACTACCATCTGCTGTAAGCAATACTTTGCATTTTTTAAAAAGCTAATTCTTTTTCAAACCAACTGATGGAATTGGTAGCAGAAACTGTTCTCATTTGCTTACTGTATTTTAGTGTCAGAACATGCAGCCAGCAAGCCATATCTTTAACAGGAAAGACTGTTTAGTGCTGATAATTGGCACAGGTTTTCTCTGAATTCTCACTGAAATAACTTCTATATTCATTAATTAATAAAAGCTGCTTTATATTACAACCTGTTTTTACACTTAGGATCAGACAATGTGCTTCTTGGTAACCTGAGGAGAGTATTCAGTCTGTCATTAATAATTTGATGCATTTCCTTTCTGTCTCCTTTCCTTTTTGAGATCTCTATCTCAAACAAACTGCAGATTTCCTCAAAATTCCTGTGGTCTGAAGCTTTTTAATTGTCTTACTTGCTTAGCAATTCACCAGGAGAATTCAGTCTTGAACTGCAAGCTGCTTTAGTTGGGCCCAAAAATCTGTGTTATATCTTGTTTTCTTCATACTACTGCAGCTACTTGCAACTGACAACAAGAAATCCATATTTTGGAAGCTAACATTTCATTGATCATTCCTGCTAGTTACAAATTGGGAACTGAGAAGAGGAAGCAAATTCAGTTCTAGATATAGTGTTGTTTTTTTTCTCCTCCAAAAAATAAAAAAGGCTTTTGTGTAATGTCAGTGTTCTCTACTAGGAGATCCCAGATCCTAAGCAGAGACACGTGTATACTGGCACAGTCTTGAAACAAGAGATTTTTAGAGTCAGGGTTTATGAGCACCAAGAGCTCCTGACTGCTTTGCAGGGACAGGGCTTTAATTGTGTCCACTGGGCAGCTGCATCTTCCCAGCACTGAACTGTCTGGGGGCATGACCTGAGAAGTTGCCCCTCTAGAAGCTTGTGACTCCAAGTGTCATCTGGGTTTGTTTTTTCCAGTATGCTGTAGGGGTTTTATTTTCAGTCACACTGCAGAGTCCTTCCATTCAGCCAAAACTACTGAGATCCCCAGAAAGCAAATCCACAAATTTTGGAGAAGTTAGAATTAAAGCTCCTCAGATAGGGTCAGGCCATGCAGTTGGTGCTCATTGCTGTTAAATCCTCACCCCACAAGGAGACAGTAAGTTTTGGCTTTATGCTATCAGTTCAGATTTTCCCAGAGATGTCCTGCTGTTTTCTTTCCCTGAGCCCATAACCCCCATCTCTAAAGCACAAACAGAACTGGGTCTACTTTTGCAGGAGTACTGATATAATTCTCTACTGATATAATGAGAGTAATCCACTCCTGCAGCATTAATAGACACAATTTAACTGGTATTTTCTATAATCTGAGACTTAATAGAAAGCCTCTTTCAAGCAGGTGTAGATTCATCTCAATTATCGTGAAACATAATCACAAAGAGAAGACCAAACAGCTCATCAAGACAGCTTTGTGCTTTTACACATCTAGTTTAGGACAAGCAGGTCAGCACTTCAGGCAAAAACATTATGACTTCCAGCACAAGCAAGATGCTTGTATTTGGTATCCCTAGCCACGCTGTGGCTGGAACAGACAGACTTCTAAGTTTCTTCCATCAGCTTGGACAGAAGAACACTCTGAAGTACCATCTGCTGGACAGGGACAAAGATGTTTGTCCTGTCAACTCAAAGAGATAAGCTAAAAGCCCTGGGTTGAGTTAATGGGAGTCTGGCTATTGATTTAAATATGCTCAGGTCTTTACTTCTTAACTGCTCACACTCATTTTTCATTCGTGTTCCCTCATTTAATGCTGTTTCTAGGTTCCATGCCTCTTATTAGGATGAAACATGCAAAGCTAAAGCTCTCATAGATGACCTACCCACGTTACTATGACCCTCAGCGACGGCAGGATAGTAAAGGGGCCAGAACCAGTGCAGGGCTCCTAGAAACTGGCAAATCCAAACCTATACCCTGACCCCAAGAGCAGAAGCATTAATGAAAGGTAGGAGTAGCAAATATCCCTAGACAAGCCTCATCTTCCCAGTGGTCTTTTCTCTATTGCAGAGGCAATGCCTGTGTTCTCAGCCCTTCTTTCAGTGGTAAATGCTGCCTGTCTGAGCTTGTGCTGCTTTCTGTCCTTATTCACTCTGATGCTTCCTCCTGTCTTCTCTCAGTTTCCACCTCCTACCACTGCACATCTCGAGGGTCCACAAACCATCCCAGACTAAAGCCAGTGAAGCCTCCCCTCACTTCCCCACACACAGCCTGGGTGTTCCCTCAATTGGACAGCACAGCTTTGTTTCAAGCTCTGACCACAGATAAACATAAATGTTTGTCAGAAGTGTTAAATTCTAGAACAACTCCAAATAAAAGCACAGTAGTGAGAGAAAGATTCCTGCTCTCCTCTTTGCTGGTTCATGAACACTGCTGTTCAGGAAACTGGCTTTCTGCAAGACTTATTTGAAAGCTGTATTACCAGAGCTCACAGCCTGAACCTAAGGCTGGTGCAGACTTGTTTTGCTTTGTAACAGTCACAGCTCACTGTGTCTTTAAAAGAGAGAGAAGAAGGAGCTGGAGTCCAGTTCATGGTTTAGCCTGAGGAAAGAGAGGCTTCACACCAGCTGGCAGCTCCAGGAGGTCCCACTCTGCTCCAGGCTGGTGTGGGACTACAGAGGCCCTACCAGCACCAGGCAGGCTGTGAACTTCTCTGCTTCAGCCCTTAGCCTTGCACACATCAAAGGGATGAGAGAATAACTTGAGAATATCCCATTTATACAACTGCTCTGGCACAAACTGGTAGAAACTTGCACTTTGAAAAATAGCCTTGAAAGTTCCAGTGGGAATACTAATGCCTCTTTCCTCCTTATCCCTTCTGCTGCATAGATCTCCCAGGTGGAGGGTCGAGCACCAAGGGTGAATCCTATTTCCCTCAAGAGGTACAAGTACATTATGCAAGAACAATGTGCATTAGAGACAAGCTTAGAGAATTTATATTAGAAATTGGTTTCTAGTGGCTTTTCTAGAGAAGGAGTGTTACGGTCTATGTGTACATTCACTGTCATGGAAAACAGTACTTTCATCAGTATTGCTGTGAGAGAGAAAACCGGTAAAACTGTAGGAAAATCCCCCAAGTTTCCTCTCTGTGTCTGATTTCCTGGCTGTTTTTAGGGACAGGTAGTTTCTGCTAATAAGACTTTCCATTATAAAGTTTCCATAGCTTTGGAAAGTATCAACTTTGCTGTGTAGCTCAAACAGGCCCTGCAGTTATAGTTAGAATATCCTAAAGATTTAGTTCCCAGTAATAACAGGGCTAAACCACAGCACTGCCAGGGGCAAAAACTATATTATTTGAAATGAAACTTCTCATAAATATCCAGCTATGAAGTCGTTTTATATCAACTGCTCTTATATAAACTGGACAAGGCAAACTGTCCTATCCATCAACATTAAGGCTGGCAAGAAAAATTAGTCTATATTCACTGTCTGCAAGTTTCAGAGATTTCCCTATTAGGCTTTCCCAGGAAACACACCACTTTGCCAGTACAGGCAACTAGTAGGACTACTAGTGTCATCTTCAGGTTTAAACCTACTCACCTCTGTCTCCTCTCTTGGGTGGCAAATGGATGGACAGATACACACAAACACACCTGGCTCTCAGAAGCCACTGGCCAGAACCACATTTCTTTTAAGGCTTTGTTAGGTTAAAGCACTGCAAAATATTGGCAGAGACAGAACATCTTTTTTTGGCTTGTGGGCTTGTTTGAGGGTTTTGTGGGTTGGTTGATTTTTACTTTCAGCTCCTCTCCAAATGCTAAGAGTATGTTTTTGCAGGTCCACAATAAGGACAAGGTCAATCTTCAAACCTACTGCTTCAAGTTGCACCCAGGAGGGGTTGAGAACTGCCAGGGCCACCCATGGATGCTGCTGGCTCCTCTCACACTCACACCTTGGTGCTTTGGGTAAGTGCATGCCAGTGTCAACTCTGGGACAGGCTAGGGACCAGGTCCCCCAGCCCATTACCCCATTTCTTTCCTGTTGCTTGTACAAGAAACTCTTCATTTGTTGTTTGCTTTTATGTGGTGAGTTTTGATACATCTTCCCCAACCTCTGGTGTCTTTGAAGCCCTGCTGTACCTAATAGCAGTACTGTGTCACTGTTGATTTAGACAGCAACTGCATTAGACACACAAATTTTTTAACTCTGCTTTAAACTACGGTATCTGCTGCAGCAGAATACACCACCTGAACATGCTGTGGGTCTGCACAAGATACAGGAGATGCTTTTCCATTAGCACTCTTGAAAATTAAAGCTGAAGGTGGACAAACCTTCATGCCACCCTCCCTCAAAAGGAAGGAAAATGATACTGGCTATTGCTTCCATATTGTACTTGCAATTAAAGAGTATAGAGACAGTGTAAGATGAGCAACTAAGATTTGCCAGGCTGGAAATGTGGGCAGGACACATGGGAGAGATGCCCTCATGACACTTTTTCCTCACTGTACCTCTCAAAAGAACACCTTCAGAAAAATTCTTGACTACCTACTGCTGACTCCCTATGTTTCCAGAGTCACCTTCCTGGGATGGGACAGGAGGCTTGGGTGTTTCTGGGTAAAACCACAAAGCTTTCAGAAACTTGGTCTACTTAAAGGACAACAGAGATGTGAAGCATACTTCAGAAGAACCCTTGAAAACACCTGGCCTCTTGGAAGGAAATACTAACTCATGAAAAGGGATTTACAGACTTGTCTCTGTGAAAAGGAATCCCCGAGCTTATACTAAATGAGACCAAAGCACTTGGTGCTAGAACAGTGCTAGCAGGCACATTTTGCCTGTACAACTTAAAATTTAATACCTACAGCTGCCAACAATGATGCTGAAATGTGAAACAGAAGAAATCCATAGTCAGCCACTGCTGGAGATTGGCTAATTTTCTGGTTACTCACCTTGGACCTAAGCCTTACATGATTACACATGACCACAAAGCCCTTCATTTTTTATAAACTACATGTAAAAGCTAAAGATAAGGGGGAAAAAAGGAAAAAAAAATACCCAAACCCAGCAAAAATAATGATCCTCCATTTTAACTTTACAAAGAAAATAATTAAAATACATGTTATTAAAATATGTAAAATTTATAATTCAATTATATAATTACACAGCCTTATAGTCAGCCCCCTGTATTTCACATATTAGTGAACAATTGCTTTCTTAAAGCTCACAGCAGAACCATTTACTTGATGCTGGAGAATAAGTTAATTACGGATCTCCTGCCTTTTGATTTATGGATTTAATAATCATGTTACTGTGGCATTAACTTATACTTCATGTGTGTGCTTACAGCACTAATTACAAGAATCACAAAAGCAATGTGTCAGCTAATAGGCACCAAAAAAAGGCAACATTTGGAGATTCCTTTGCTGCCTGTGCCTGTATCACTGCCAGTCAGCAGTTCTGTTAGGACCCATAAATAGCATTCAAAAATTTTTTTTGCCTCATCTGTCATTAATCTCCACCATTTGCCACTTTTTCCTACCAAAGCAAATACTGTTTCCAGGTGATCTGTGAACCTCAACTGAAGCTCAATTCTGGATCCTGTGGAGAGAAAAAATTATCCTAAGAGATTGGTACAGTATCAAATAATGCATATACCAAATGCACAGCCACCTGTATGCTACTACCCAGCATAACAGACTAAACATAATTTTTCTTCAATCCTTCATTTGTGCATATAATAAAAGTGTAAAGCTTCATGGATTAAAACAGGTTGAGTCGATAAAGATTTACTCTGTCTAGAGGAAATTCAAGAATAGGTATTTATTGCAACCTCAGAAACAGAGCACGATTGATTTCCAAGCACATGTTTAGAGAGAGGAGAGACTGCAAGCCAGAGAGGGTAGAAGAGACACTTCAAAACTTTGTATTTTGCTGTTACTCCTCAAGGGTCCCCCCTGTGCATTTCTGTGTAAGAACCAGACCTGTGAGTCTGGCAGGAGCCAGATTTGGAAACCTGTACTTAAATAAAACTCACATTGATAAAAAACAGAAAAAAGACCTGAACCACATTTTGTCTGGAAGAGCAGTACCTCAGGAATCACTAGCAATGGGATTTGAAGTTGCATCAGCCACATACCTCATCTATTTACCACGCAAAGCAGAGTAATGCAATACAAGTCAGTAGTTTAGCATAACACCAGGCCCCAAGAAGGCAGCAGGAAATGAATAGGAATACAATTTCCTTAAAAATTCACTTACAGGAATTACTCTTCAAGATGTTTCCCATGTCCTGGTGGAAGATGCAGTCTCTCGTACAGGAAGACCTGGGCCATCCTACCTTGTCATCTCTCTGCCCATCATCCAACTCAGCTACTGTCCCTTCCGTGAGACAGTGGCAGAACTCCTTTCACTGACCACACCATATGGAAAGACCCAAAAAAAGGCTGTGAAACTGCTACATAGCCAGCACTACCTTGCTCTCTGAGACCAAAAAACATTAATGTTGTTCAACCTGCCTGTTCAAGAAAGAAGTCACTGAAAAATTAGCTCACAGCTGTGATGGGAAGCTCTGCTCATGCATTACAGCGTGCAGAGTTACAGCAGCACTCCCCCCAGCTGTCATCTCAGATATCTGACCATTTCTCCATGTTCTACCACAGTGCTTTAACCTCCCCCCACCCCAATTTGCTTCCAGTGAGCTCAGGAATCAGTGGCCAAACATCCTTCAGCTGAAGATTAGGTGCCAAGGCACAGCTGTTCCCACAAAGCCAGGTATATACCCAGTTCTTAACGTAGAGACTGAACCCACCAAGAACTCAGATTAGATAAATGCCAAAAATGGTTTCTCAGATATTTATGACAGGTTTCCTCAGTGCCAGGACATGAGGTACTTCCTTGTATGCTCCTGTTTTACAGCCCTCACACGTTTCCTGGAACATGACAGGCAAAGTTCAGCCTCCCAGTGGCAGGGCTGACTTGGAGCCCCTCCCTACTCTGGCTCCACTTTGCATGTATGGTTCCATCACTGTAAGAGGGTTTTTTTACTGTATTTGAGCCTTAGTAAATCCTTGTCCTATAGATACTCATCCCTTATAGCTGCAGGCAAAAATAATAAAAAAGACAGGGATGAGTAGACTGTAAATGCCTAATTAGAATTAATAGGTATGTGTGAAATAAATACATTAACAATAAGAAGGTAGGACAAGAAATCAATTTCTCATTAAATTCAGTGGTTACCTATTTTTTACTCTCAAAAGCATCAATTGCACACACAATTTACTCACTTATAGTCTGATTCTGTATTCAAAGCAAGAATAAGGATTGCAGAATATGAATTAGCTCAGCCACCACAGGGAAATGAGCAGTGTTCTCTGTGTCTCTCCAGGCTGGCTTTGAGAAGGACGTCACCAACACAAGCCAGAAAGAAATCACATTGTACCCAGCCTGGGAGAAGGCAGTGGTTTTAAAGCAGACTGCTACTTCACTCTAAAGCAAGAGGTAAGGTGCAGAAGGTATGAAGCTGAACTTGGGAACAACATGAAGATTTTTGGAATGGGGAGTAAACATGTTTCCAAAAGATTTGCCTTCGAGGATGTGACCAGAGGATGTAAGGCAGGTACAACAAAATGCATCCTTCACTGAGCTTATATTAGCAGCTAAGTACCACGAGTAGAAAAAGAGTAAATCTGCTTGTGGATGAGTTCAGGAAAAGATGGCACATGAATGAATTCTCTTACATTTTATGATATTAACAGTGCCTTATACATATATCTTTAAAGTGTGATGCACGCAAAATTATGTAAGCTAAAAATCTCACAAAGATGTATTATTTGTAGGGAGTGGTTATCCTTGACCCATGCTATTGAGCCATACTTGCAGGGTCTGTAAGTCCACTGTGCTTCACTTCTACCTCCAACAGACAGTAAGTGCATCTCTGCTGAGCAGCACAAGGTTTGGACAGCCTGGCCTACCGACATGAAACCTATCTCCCTGAACTAGCAGAAATTTATGCTCAGAAAAAGTGGGAAAAGAAATCAGTGACCTCTTTCATCCTCTGTAACTTTTAAGTGTCTCTTAAGAAACAAAGATGGAAAAGTGCTATGAAAAAATGAGTGATGCATCTAATACTTAAGCAAAACCTCCTTCTGGTGCATCTAGAGATGCTGTGGCAGCTTGCTTGTGTTTGTCAGTGTTCTAAACCTTTTGCACTTTATTCTTTGAGCCAAATGAAGACCACGTTACTTTGGGTTGCAAACCACAGACACTCAGAAACAGTGAAAAGAAGTTAAATGCAGAGAGAACAATGGGTTCTTTAATGGATGCAGGCACCTCTCATCTTAAATTCAAGAGTTTATAGTCAGTTCCAGCTATCTTGGATTGTCCCTTGCTTGTAAAGAGCCGGTAAGTAAATTGGTAATTCTGAACCTCCTAGCTGGGATCATTAATGGATGACATTTGGTGTTAAATCTTTCTCCAGTCTACAAAACACTGGCTCAGCTCTAGGGTACTAGTATCTTGGGTACTGCTTTATATCCAGTTTAATCTTTTTGTGACTCTCTTTTCAAATGATGAGGGGTGAAAAAGCCTCATGGCAGTTAATTTCTTCATTTTACACTAATTTACTCTTTCTCTTCCTACAATAGCTGCAATATTATGTTGTTTCAGTAGAGCAATGCTTTGTAAATTATGCTCAGGGAGATACTGAGCAAACAGCTTTTCAGAGAGCTTCAACTCAGCTGTCAGAAGGGGCAGTTTGGTTTTTGTACAAGCAATACTGCATTCCAAACTGCATTAGAGAAAAGCCAGTGGAAGCCAGTGGGTTTGCATACGTTTTTATTATCAGTTCCAGATTAAGAATTTGATGACAGTTTCTTTTTAAAGCCTATGTTTGCAGAAGAATTTATATTATAAAACAAAAAAAAAGGATTGTGATGTTTTTCTCTCACTAGCTTTTTTTTTTTTTCCCCTGCATCCCCTGGCTTAACTCCAAGGACTTTTTCTTCTTGTTACATTCTCAAGATGAAGCACCCGATGGCTACAGCAGTGCTGGTAGTACTGGTGCAGGTTTCTCAGAGTTTCCCTGCCTTGTACCACCGAAGCTGGTGGAGGCTGTTAAGGGAAGGAGGTAACTGTGGAAAATGTGATTTGGCACTTTGCTCTGAGCCTCAGGATTGTCCAGCTGGGACTGTACTGGACCGTTGTGGCTGCTGTTCTGAATGTGGAAATGCAGAAGGTCAGATCTGCGATTTGGATCAGGGCAATCATTTTTATGGGCAATGTGGGGACAACCTTGAGTGCAGGTTGGATGCTGATGAAGCAAGGTTTGGGGAAGTCCCTGAGCCCCAGTGTGTGTGCAAGTCTCAAGAGAGCATCTGTGGACCTGAAGGGAAAACCTATGAGAACATCTGTCAATTCAACAAGGCTTATCCTATGAAAAGAAATATCAGCATGAAACATAAAGGACCATGTGAATCAGGTAATACATACCAGAGGCACTTCCAAACTGAAAAAAGATCGGGTGCTTATTCTGAGATGTTACTAGACACTCTAGTCTAGCTTTATTTTATTAGTTCTGTATTTTTTCTTATAATTATTGTTATTTTGTAATAATACTAGTCTGTTAAACATGTTGTTCAGCAGCTGGTAATCTTGTGTGTTTCAAGCCTCTATATTAGATGAGTGGATTTAAATCTCATGACAACTCAAAAGCCATAGACCTACAGTCTAGTTCTTCTCTGAAGAAGAGTATGAGATATTTTCTACAAAAATTGTATGTGTAGTTCAAAGTAGGTAAACAGACAGGATAGTCTGGGATGACTGGAAAAATAATAATTATTATTACTATTTGAGGGTGATATTAAAATGGAACAGCAAGGACAGCCTCCTTCATATATAGACACAAACACATACATGTATATATGTATATATTTTTGTATGTATGTATGTATGTATCCATGTGTGTGTATAGGTGTTAATCAGTGAAGTAAAAGTAATAGAAGATAGGGCTTAATTAACAGGTCCTTTCTTCTCACAAAAAAGTCCAAAATAATCCAATTTTGTAATCATCATAAAATCTAGAGAACTCATGAAATAGAAGTGTAATTAGAACAAAATCAAATGGAAACTTACAGTGCATGAACAGTTCTCTGCAATGATTGTTAGTGGAAGAATTCTTAGCCAGTTTTCATGGGGGAATCCTGCCTCCAAGCTCCTATGCTGTCCCCATTCTTCACATTATTACAAGTCTTTACTCCTGGGTACTTTTCACCTAAGTCAGATGAATATAAAATGAAAAGGAAATAGTGAACATGCTTTTGTTTTCTGAATGAGAAATATTTTAACTTGTTAGTTTTGTTTTTTTCAAAGTTAATGAAATCCTTAATCAAATTAAGTAGGTAGAAACAGTCTCTGGGTCACACATGGGTCACAGTTCTGGGAATCCAAAATTGCACCTCTGGCAAATGTCCATATAGAAGAATAACTCAGGTCTATTTTGCCCAGACCTTGCTAGCAATCTGTTGCCTCCCATTTAGCCTATAAGCTGTGCTTTTATATTGAATGAACAGTGGATATTGAATACTTACAAGGAAAACTGGTGAGCAATACCAGACTTCTTTCCTCTTTCTCTAGTTGCAAGAGAAACATCCATTAAAGAATCCCCTATTTGCCAAAAGGGTATTAAGCTGGGAAATGTACAGAGACTTTCAGAAAACTCAGTGCACACCAGCCCACAGTATGACTGAAAGCCTATTAGCCCTCGGGTATGTGTTCTTATCTAGGATTAAAATAGCACTAGTTCTTGCAGCATAACCCCTTCAGGAATATTTCTAATAGAAGTGCCACTGTAGTAGCAACTGTTTGCAGCAGAGGTAGCTGTATAGGCATACAGACTTAGAGCAATGGTCTGTTCTAACTAATTAAAAGAACTGGCCACATAGAAAAAGCTGAAATTCGGAACTACTACCACTTTAAATTGCTGGTGTTGTCATCCACTAGGCCTTGCAGTCACCTCTGAGGTGCATGACAGCTCTCATCAAGCAGAAGTAGTGAGCTCGGATGCTCTGCATGCAGGCATCATCCCTCAGCACTGTCCCATTTCTTCCCTGGCTCCCCAGACAGGCTGGACCTTCTCTCCAGCAATGCAGAGAAACTTCCTAGGATGGCTCTGCTTACTTAATTGCTCAGAAACCTGGGAGAAAGTTCATAGGCATGTCAGTGCTGTGCAGAGTTTAATCCAGAAAAATGAGGGCCTGTCTCCTGGGCTCTTGTGGAGGTGTGAGCACCCCACTGCAGCACAGCACTTTAGCCCTAGGTGGGTGCTGGGCTGGCTGGGGTGGTCAGCACCAGGGCCCCCCCTGTCAACCCCTCTCAGAGCAGCTCACCAGGCTAGGTTTGTAAGTTGTATTTTAGATCCTGGAAGGCACTTGGCCCTTTCAGCAAGCAGCAGGGTGCAGAGGTGCTACTAGAGGGGCACCACACCTCAGTTCCCCATGGAAGTCTCCCAGTGAGCCCCCATTTTGCCCCAGCAGCACTGTGGGCATGTGACAATGCAGTGTGATTTAAGCTGGTTTTTTCATGGCTGCAACTGTTGACAAAAGGCAATGGGGATTCTGGCTCTAAGAGCAGCATCCTCACTGTGGCACTGGATTTCTGCTGACTCCAATTTGCATGAGAAACAAACACTGAAGGCTTTGGGGTTTTGGTACCAAGCTATAAATACAACCTTCACTCATCTCAAGGCACTTTGTTATCTCTCCTTCAAAGCATCTGCTGTTTCCCACTGATGCCAAATGGATTAATTGTATACAGCAACCAATGAATAAATAAATAACAATAAAATCCTTTCATCAGAAGAGTATAGCCTTTTATCTTTCATCTATCACCAGAAAAAGAGGAAGAAAAAGGCATGGCTCCCTAAAGAAACACTGAAAAACCCTTCCTTTTCTGAAAACTAGTTTTGATCAGTTTATCTAATAATTTACCAAGGTTACTAAGTACATTGATTTTGTACAGAATCTCCACATTTAATCCATCCCCCTTCACATGTAAACCTCTCTTGCTAAACATTTAACAAAGTAACAGAACAATGTAGCAGGGATTCTCTTTATACTTCACTGTACCACATAATTTATTTTAAATGTAAATTTTGGAATGAACTCCAAACAAACAAGCTACAAAATTTTCATGATGCCATTTTCATCAAATCAGAAATAGATTAGCAAAAATTTCATCTGACAGATGTATTAGGAAATTGCTTGAAAAGATGGAACAAGCTGTTACAATTTCAAATGCTGAAGCATAAATGCTGTACCTACATAGTGATTCAAATATTACAAGCAAAAACCTACTATTTAAGTTTCTGTTTCTAATCATCTGGGATAAATACAAGTATAAAAGCAGTATTTAAATACAAGTTCAAGTGCCCAGAAAATGTATTCAGCTTTTAAATACTGTTATTGAAATGTAAAGAAAACTTTAGAAGAAGAACAGAAAGACAACTTCAGAAATATTTCTTGCAGAGGAGAAACAGAAAAGGAAAAAAAGGAGATATATTTACAATAGAAAAGCTGTGATAACAGTAAATATGTTACTTTTTTTCTTTGATCCTTATTATCATACCTTGTTAACACTTAGTATGCTCACATATGCTTACAGGAGGATACATACCTAAACCACATATGACAGAAAGGTGTTAGGTTTTATTTTAACGTCTTCAGATCCCGGGACTGGCTCCCTCTCGTGGTTAACATCAGCTTTTTCTTTGGGAAAAAGTGGGCAAGGATAATTCAGAGGCAATAAAGAAACAGTGGAGGCAGATGAAGAGAGCAAGAGGAAGCACATAAGTGGAAATCTAATAATTATAATAAAAATGACACAAAACCTTATGAAAAAGTGGACAACAATAATTCACAGCCAATAAAAAAACACCAGAGGAGATGGAGAGCAAGAGGAAGCACATAAGTGGAAATCTAATAATTATAATAAAAATGACACAAAACCTTATAAAATAATTGGATTTCAATCACTTACTACTTCTCACGTAACAAGAACACCAGATGAGATTGATAGCAATTACTTCAACAAGCTCACAATCTCAGTAATGAAGTTTTTCATCCAGGGTGAAAGTTCATTAAAATTTTAATTTCAACTTCAGTTGCACAACCATGTGCAAGGGGACGGACAGATGTGTCATTTGATTCAAGTGTTTGCAAAAATCCTGTTCAGCTTTTAATGGGTCATTAGGTGTTCTGAGCTTTAAAAGTTGCTTGGAATCATGTGGCTCTTCAGAACATGTGAGATGAGAAAAAGCAAACTGGTTTGTTATGTAAAATAGGAATTAATGTTACATGTTTTTGTGTTTGTGTTAGCTTTTGCTGTCTGTCTCCTAAAGCACTGCTCCGTGGGTTCTTTGCAGCTCCTGTTATTTCTGCACCACCTCAGGATGCCCAGAATTTCACAGGCAATGATGTCATTTTTGGCTGTGAGGTGTCAGCCTATCCTATGCCACACCTTGAATGGAAAAAAAAGGGGTATAAAATGTCTCTGCCAGGAGATGACACCCACATCTCAGTACAGGTAAAACCTGAGTTTTCCATGTCATGTAGTTTGGAATGAGGAGTAGGGGGGTCAGCAAATTCCTCCTACAGAATACAATACTATTGCAATAAACAGATTCCCAATAGGGACCCTCTGACTACCTAAAGATTTTTTATTTCAATCAGTGCAAGGATCATTGCTTTGGCAGTCCAAGCAGAAGAAATAACAGCCAGGGTACTACATGGTCCACTTCAGGGAAAGAAAAGATAGAAGATTCTCCTTACATAGCATAACTGTGGAAATACTGAATCAAAAGATAAATGGAACCATTTAGGCTACTGCCTAAAGCAGGTGCATTATGGGAAGGATGGCTGCTGGCAGCAATTTTTTTATTCTTGATGCAGAAACACAATTCTGGCAGGTATCTAAACCTCTCCTGTGCAAGATGCTGTTTCCGGCGACCTGCTATTTGGGTTCAGTCCCTGAGGCATTCAGAAGGAAAGCAAAAAAAACTTGAGCATTTCACAGAGGACAATGTTTACATCTGAGGGGGAAGAATAAAATGGCAGAGGTGTAGGCTTCAAGCAAATCTAGAAATAGCCTGAAGATTGGAGCTAAAAATAAATAAATCAAAATGCTAATTCTTTCAAATTGAAATAACATTCTAGGGGGATAAACTAACAAAGCCAGATGTACAGGCAGACTGCACTAAGGCTGAAGCCTGCATCTGCATGCCTTCTCCAACAGACAAAGAATATGAACAGAGCCCAAGCACAGAGATGCATGACAAATCTGGCTTTCTGGATACACAATCCAATAGCAATAAGAATTAGCACACATGGGGCACAACCTGGACAAAAAGGTAGACAGAAAAACTGAAGTAGCATCATGTTTTTTCTGTTATTTGTTTGGAAAAGAAAGCTCACCCCTTTAAAGAGGCTTTATCCCAACTCAGTTGAAACAGACTGTCATGATGTGTGAAACCTCCTGGTAAGTCATGACAATCCATGAAAACCCAGATGCTGAGTGCCAGCTTGGTCAGGCCCCTCAGCCCTATACAGCTCACCCAGACCCACCTGCCACTTCCATCCTGAAGAAATGTATGAGATTGGGAACAAGTAGTAATGCTTGGATGCAACAGCAGGAAGTGGTACGGTGCTGGGACAAGAGACAGGAGGAGTGCTGGTAATCAGCAGCACAAAAATGAACAGGAATGAAAGAACTGTGAAAGGCAATGAAGTTTAAAGAACAGGGATGGGGAAGCATGAACTCAGAGGCACAAGGCAGTAAGAAATTAAAATATAGAGCAGCAGGAAAAAAAGGGAATCAAAGCACGATGGCAGTAACAAAAAGCAAAAGTTAGAATGATGCTCAATACACACACAATTATTTTGAGAAATACCATGATGACTCCTGGCTGCTTAATTTCAACTATTTTTTTCTCTTCTCAAAGGCAAGAGGTGGGCCTCAGAAGTATGGTGTGACAGGCTGGCTGCAGATTCAAGGCCTCAAAAAATCAGATGAAGGCATTTACATCTGCCACACCAAAAATAAGTTTGGTGCAACATATGCCTCTGCAAGACTGAAAGTCATTGATGGTACTTTTTTTTATTTTATGTAAAGAACATTAAAATGCATACAAGCAGGCTGCAAGGGAAGCAAATGAAGGCTATGAGAAATTACTTAAATATGTCTGTATTTTAATTTTCCTGTGGTTTTTCCTTTTACTTTTTTCCCTAATAGGTTAATATGGTAATATTTTTTTTCTGCGAAGTTGAAAACAGGAATTTTCAGTGTACAGCTGAGATGCATATTCTATTATACTCATCCTACAGAAGTTCTTGGATGTTAGTAGAAACTCTGCACCCAGAACAACTCTTGTAGCTGAGGAACTCTCTGAGTCATGGCAGTTCTGCTTAGCTCTTTATTTTTCAAAAACTTAGGAAGGAAACAGTTGTTACTCCTTAATGAGAGTGTTTGGAAAGATGTAGGAAATAGCTTTACAGTTGTTCTGTGTTGGGCTCAGTCCTGCAGAATAACATCCTTCTTCTGCAGGGGAGAATTGGGTTTCCTGGCAAATGCAGGATAAAGGTGCACAGTCTCCTCTTTACCTCCTGGCCTAGAGGAGTTTGTTGATAATCTAGTTTGTCACTAGCCTTGGTTTTCAGAGCTCTATTGGCTTTGGCCAAATTTTCAGGTGCACAGGATCTAGAGGACTGAACTCATTGTTTACAGTATTGGGCATTAAATGTGTATTCAACATCTTCAGATGTGAATGATACAGAAATCTGTTCAGATGTCACGAACTTCAGGAGTATGAAGTCAAGTCATTGGATAAAAACCTCCTTTCAATGGAAAACAAGGATTCAGAAACACTGATCCTGCTGCACAGAACAGACATATACATTCCTCTTTTCTTTTTTCCTATCTACAGTTACTTTAACCTGGATTCAATTGTGTCTTGCAGGTTCACCTTCATTTGCACTTACTGCTGGCAGTAGGAGTGCAAGCTACAGCATCGAATATGGGGAGTATTATGACCATTCTGATGATGAAGATGAGGAAGAATATGAATCTGGGGACTATGAAAATTGAAACAACTCTGAATAGTAATTTTACACATCTGTTATCCAATACCTTCCACATTCTTCTATTTACAAGTAGTTTCTGTGCTGTACAGCTCCTCTGATAACACACATACTTATTTGAGTATCTACCTTCCCAAAATTCAGCTTTGGGTGAAGAGTATCATTCTACTTACAGAAATAAGAACAGCTGTAAATCCATACATTTAGACTGATAAACAAAATTCTTAAACATGTACCTGTCTACTAAGTATACTGAAGGGATCAAATTTTATATTAATTTTTAAAATATAAATTACATAACAATTTCCTTCAAATATTCTAATCTGTCTAGCAAAACTGTCCATAGTTAAATAAAATTTTTACCTTGTATCAATTTCCTTTTTTCTATAAAGTACAAAGAAATATCAAGAGATTGTTCACATGGTAACAAGTCTAAGTATGAAGGTTGCTAATGAGACCTTCACCTCCTTAGTTATGTTTTCTCATAAGTTTCAGCAAGATCTTCTTTCTCATTTGAAGTTTTCCATGGCTGGTCTCATCAAGGGAGAGTTATTTGTCTCATGGGGGGTTGTTTACTTTTAATATATACATGAAGCAATCACAGCCTAAACCAAGTAAGTGCTCTTTTTACTACCAATACTGAAAATACACAGAAAATGTTTCTTGTGCATTCAAAGAAATAAACACACCATTTGATTTATTTTTGTAACAGCTTTTGTGCTACTTACTCCTAACAGTGCTGGCTCCTTCCCACCAGCCTAGGCTCAAGATTCTGGATCGTTAGTTTTAGTCTGAACAGCATCATGTTTGATAAGAATTACTAAAGAAGGCAGCTGTTCTGGAGCTCAGCACATGCACTTCAAACACAGAGATCTGCACAACAGAGCCAGTAGCTGTCCTTTCTCTTGGACTGCCCAAGACTTGGGTGTAAAGTGATCACCCTGAAAACTTTCTCCAGTTTCTGTAGTTAACTAACTATATGAAAGCTGGCTCTGCATTAATGGGTGACAGAATATACTAAATTATGAAGACTACTTTTGGGAGTTATACCTGTTGGTTCCCATTGGCCAAGGACAGATGAATAGCAGTAAATTACAGAATGATATTAATGATTAAGGAAGCAAAAAGTTCAGGCTTTTGGTATTTCCAGCCTTCTTTATGCACAAAACCACGCAGTAATCACTTCACACGCTGAAGTAACTTGAAAGTTAAATTAGTGGTGTTAAGGAAGCTTTAAGGGCAATCTAACATACACATACTGGGTAATTTTTATGTGTATACAGTGTACCACAAATTCCTCCATTAATGTGCTGGTTTCAGATTATTTGACATTAGGTTTTTCCTTTCAACTTGAATTGCATGAAGAAATTGGCTATAAGACTGTGTTTGCCCTGAAGTATTATTGATCTTCTTCCAGGTAGTAAACAAGCAAAGAGTAATTTATTTTGTTTCAGACTCCTTGCAGTATTGTCAATTTCAGAACAGAAAGCGTGCCACTGTGTCACTGAAAACATTAATTAGTCATAATTAAGAGTATGAAATGGCTTCATATTTAAGCACTGATTGTGTTGTTATGGGTCTTTTCTTAATTATTTGTTTAATAAATTTATTTGCTTACCCACTTCATGTTAATTTCTACATAAAATTGTCTGGTATATATCACTATTTAATCTGCAGACACATATTCAAGATTGCTTGTGATCTGCATTGCAAATGAATGAATTAATTAGATTACTATACCAATCACTAAATTGTGGCAACACTGGCATACTAATACATGGCACTGAACATGATCTTGAAATCAAAAACCATAGAAATATATTAGAATTCTTCAGGGCCTTTTGCTGTTGTTATTGTAAAGTGAAAAACAGAAAGAAAAGAATGTCTGAATGCAAAAATATGTGTAAGAACCATACCAAATACCAGTCTGTGAGTGTTTGGCCTGATGGACTATAGCTACTTAAAAAAAGCTAACCTTGCCAGAACAAAGTGTTCTATATTAAATATATTGTATTTGTCTCTGCATGTATTTTTTTAATATATATTTAATATTTTTTATACATTATCAGCCATTCCTTTCAGTAAATACTGCATTTTAGGAAAAATGTTTGTGATATCAAAAAAGAAAAAAGGAAAAAAAAAAGAGGAACTCCTTTGGGGGGGGGCAGAAATAGCTACTTTTGTTTATATGCTTTAACCAAGTCTCTTAAACTGAAAAGCAAACCAAAAAAAAAAAATTCATCCCTCTCTAAGCTGCATGGCAAATGAATTGATCTAATTGTGAATGCACTGCCTGTAGCAACAGATATGTGCACATAATCCAAAGTAACAGCAAACTTAGGAAGTTGGTTTTATCCCACCTAGCAGAAATTGAGAGACTTTATCTGGAAACTGTGTCTGAATACTGCAGGGAGTTCTCAGCACTGTATCTTGTGAGGCAGATGTCAACTCTTCTTTAGTTCAGCTTCCACTGAACACAGCAGGAATTTTATTGTTATCTTCCATGGAAGCAGGTTGCAGTTTCATGGCAAAACTTCCTCCTCTTGATGCCTGCCACATAAGCATCTTCACAATGTCATTTCCCCCTCCCACGTATAAAATTTCCTAAATAAATTACACTCCTTCATGCAGCTTCCTTCTTTGGGCTAGGACTCTGCAATAGTCTGGGGTAGTTTCACAATCTAACATTCTTACTTTCTGTGTTAAATCTCAGGAGTTTTGTCAGGTATTAGTCTAGGAATCCATCAATTCTTTAGCTAGACCAATATTCCCCCCTTAAAATAATCAGGCTGTAGTAGACAGAAATCTCATAAGGAAATGCAATTGTCTATGTCTCAGAGATTAAAATTACTCAACTGATGATTAAATAAAGTACAAGCAGTCATGTGGCTTCACTGCAGATGAGCACACAGCTGAGTAAGTCCTCCCTGTCTAAACCATGGTGCAGGCTTTGTGTTCTCAACTTCTGTCCACGCTCATACATCAGCAACAGCAGAGACCCAGCCTGGGGCTTGGGGGGGGGAATGGGTGTTTCTGGGTAAGAACACAGTCACTGCAGACAAGCTGGGAACGGGCTCATTGCTACAGAAACCACAAGCTCAGCCCACACTTAGCTACATACCCTGCACAGAGATCACACTCAACTCTTAAATCTACCTATTAACCTCATTTCTGCATACTTTGGTATCTTAGCAGCACAGCCCAGGCAATGGACCACCACAGCAGGATTCAGAGTCATTACTGGAACTGATGCTCTGCTCACAGGGTTAAGGTCTTTGTCTTACCTTTGCCAGCACTGGCAAGCTGCTTCTGGTTCTTCAGAAAGCTTGAAATTGTACTGTATCAGGCAGTCTCCCACAGCTTCCCCATTAAAATTTCAGGCTGACTTTTCTCACCCCCGAGTCACCATTTCACTCCCTATTCCTCAGTCCTGGGAATTCCTGTTTTGATCTGTCCCTCTGCTCTTATAAATCCTCTCTGTTCCCTTTCTTCTGTGTGTCTACCACCAGTACATGTATTCTGTTCCTGGTATGTTTTGTTATTTTTCCTTCCTTTTAGACTATGGCTATAGATAAAATATTCTATTTCTTCAAAAGTGAAAGGATAAAAGATTTGAGTTAAGGCATACACCAGTCACTAGGGAAGTGGGTAATCTGAGCCAGCTTTCCATCCCTTTGACTTCCAGAAGTGCCAGCCACCAGTCAGTTTGTGTGGGCAAGAGAACAAGAAACTATTTCAAACCACCTCCCATTTTGAATTTGCATCAGTCTCCATTAGTAAATGAAGGTATTTTGTTCAAAAGCATATGGTTTAGTGATGATACATTCATTTTACTGTCATAATTCATATATAGAAATTATTCGTCCTTCCAATTAGACTGTCTTAACTGGTTTGCAATCCCAGTGCTAGAAGGTGAATCCAGTTAGGAATTATTACTAATTCATTTTTTCATTCCAGGACTAAAGCCGCTTCCATTTCCAGAGAAATTCTAATAGTTTAGGCATTTTCTCTGGGACTCAGGCTTCCCATGGGAATTTTTATAATGTGGATGATGGGGAGGCAAAGAATCATGAATAATTTTACACAAGCTGCTCAGGCCCTGGATCATCAATTAACCAGAATAAAAGGGACACTGGCTTTTTAGCCCCATGGTCTTCAGAGCAGAGGTCAAGGCACATATTCTTCCCTGTTAAAACATTGAACAGCAGTGGGCCCCACAAAAACTTCAAGGTTTTTGGATGCAATATTCATAAATGCTGTCTGATGGCTATAGCAGCAGTCCTCACATCTCCCACCTAACAGACTTCAGTTAATCCTCCTTCCTTCTCATACCACTGACTCTAGAAGCGTGTCATGAAGCCTCAATCAACAGCTGAAATTTACCCTGGGTTCTGTTCTGACTCCATGCTGTATTATATCATTGCTCACCTTCAGCAGGACAAGGAATGGAGAGATGTTTCTCCTGCATTGGCCTTTCTTAGGTTTCTTCATTAGAGCTTCCTGTTCTCTGCATAGGATGCAAAGCTGTACAGAGTCTCTGACGGGCTCTGTAACCCATGCCAGACAACAGCACCAATTTCTGTCCAAGACAGCAGCTCATGTTCCTAACAGCATCAACTTTTCAGGACAAGATCCACTCTTGATTGAGTGACAGGGAACATGCTGTCCTTTGGTGCCAGTTATTTCAGTGGACAATGTCCCTTCAGACACAGCTGTGACCACCTGAGTGCTTCATCTTCAGCTTTCTCAACATGGCATTGTTGGTTTTTCCCACTCTCAGCAATCTTCCAGCACTTTCCAAAACAGAATGAAACCCCTGACTGCTACCATGAGCTGCCTCAGCACCACAGACCTTGGTCTGGATCTTTTAAGCAGCACCAATACAACTGCATCAGGCTGTTCTGGACCACTCATGTTTATTGACTATTCATTGAGAAATGTATGAAATGTATGGACTGAGGTCCATACAATCTGTGAATTACTGGAGGCGAACTACATATATTCAATCACTCATGGACTGTGCGACCCAAAGCTTTCCTTTTGCGGGCCCTTTCACCACCTCAAGAGTGAATTCTTTGGAAATTATACTGTGATCTACATTGTGCAAAGCAAAACAGATTCGCAGCAGCTCTTAAACGTTATAGCTGCTGAAAAAACGGCTCCTTTCCAGTCAGGAGAGAGCCCTCCGCTTGCCTTCTGCACCGCCAGAGGAGGGAACGACCCTGGGGCTGTCTGGAGGCCGCACGCACAAAATGGCGCCCCCGAGCGCACGCACCGCCCGCACGCCCAACGGCCGCCAGCCACGCGCCCAGCGGCCGGACCCGCTGTGGCCNGCGGGGGAGCCCGCGGAGCGGTGCGTGGCGAGCAGGAGGGTGCTGTGGCTTGCGGAGGTTTCGCCCTGGCAGAAGTTGTCTGGGAGCCGCGTTGAGGCGGGCGGCAGCTCGGAGCACTGCGCCCAGGTCGCGGTCCCGGCGGGACTGTTGTCAGGCGGGCGGCCGGTGTCTGGCTGCGGGGCTGGCACAGCCGCGGCATCTCTGGCGTGCGGTGCCGGTGTGGCAGTGGCACCTGCGGGCTGGGTGGTGGCTGTCATGCTCCCCTATCCCCTTCGCCTGTGTCGGCTTGGGACGCCGCGTTTATGGCTGCTCCACGCCCCTGTGAGCCAGCCGCACCTGCTCCTCTGCTGTCACTTCTGCCGAGAGGCATCGCTGGCTCCCGGCTCCGCTCCTTACCTGAAATGCAGAGGCAGCCGCTCTGGCTGCATCTCAAGCAACGGAGGAATTGGGGGGCCGGGAAAAGGGCCCCAGAAGAGCCTGGCTGAGGTGTTTGTTCATCATTCATCCCCTGTCCCTGTCGGTTTCACTGGGGGATGGGGGCGGCAGGCTCTGACAGTGGTAGAGAGGCCATTTTAGGCGTTTATTTAAATACCCGGGCACCTGGCATGCTCCGTGAAAGGATCGCTAAAATACCTTTTCTTACCAACTCATACCCCAAGGGCTTTTTTTCTTTTTTTTCTTTTTTTTCTTTTTTTTCTTTTTTTTCTTTTTTTTCTTTTTTTTCTTTTTTTTCTTTTTTCTTTTTTTTTTAGCAGTTATGCCCATCCTGTTGCTTTTACACAGAGCTGGTGGAACGATCTTATTAGGATGTTTTCTGTCAGAAAACACTGATTAAAATAAAAATATATGTGGCAATTTGTCAGTGTCAGCTAAACTTTAATCAGGAACCTACCTGGTTTCCTGCCAGTTTGCTTGGCTCCTTGGCTGCCTGCCTGGTGGGTTGCTGCAGAGGCAGGCCCCCAGCATTTCCAGCCCTTGGCTCTTCCACAGGCTAGTAGGAGAACTTCCAGGGAGTCCTGTGAGCAGGAGAGGTAGGACCAGAAGTATCCAGGAGAAATTTATCTAGCTTATTCTTGAATATTATCACAGTGTGACAGGCAGGAAAAAAAAATAAATCACAGTATTTAAACTTTTTCGTTAGAATGTCAAACTCTTCCTTGGAAAACGTTACAATTCTGTGTGACTGAAAATGCCACTTCTTACACAGGTCTGCTTCTACTTCTGACTGACCTGAAGCAGCCAGCATCTGACTGCTAGATCTTCACTGTTTTCTTAGGAATCATCTTTCAGATTGTGAGGATTTGAGCAAAGGAGGTATCTGAAGGTGTCAGTTTAGCATGTTTTGTCTGACAACAAAGCAGGGATTGTGAGAGTCTTCTGTTTTCTGGAAGAAAGTATATATCTAATACACAGGGATAGTTTTTTACTTATTAATTTCTCTGAGTATTTTTTTTCTCTTCTACTATGGCTTCTGACTTGTTCCCATCTTTCAGTGATATTTGCATCAACAAGTGTACACAATGCTAATTTTTTGTAGGCATAGTAATTTGATGGGTAATTTACATCTTTTAAAATTAAATTTGCCACAGGTTTCCCAGGTAGCATAGCTCAAACTGTTCACTGTTCTCCATCTTTTCATTTCTCTGTGGAAAACCCATGGACTTCCCATCTGAACACTGAGAAATACAGATGGACTGAACTATATTGAAAAATACTGTGGCAGCTGAGAGAGTAAGAAATGGCAACTTCATTTTCAGAGTTATTTTTGGCTTCTGGTCACAGAAAGCCTTCCAGTTTCTTGGTGATTTAAATGTGAATCAGCCTGAAAAATTAGCATAAGTAGAAGTTCATGTTATTGTTATAGTATAGTAAGTTAAACACTTAAAGAAATGGTTGCATAATTTAGGGGTCATGTCAGTTTCACCTGCGCTCTTTCCCAACAGCCCCTGGCAGAATCAGAAGTGCTGTGTAGCCACTTATACAAAGACACTGATGGAGCCCAGCAAATGCAAGCAGAGGAGGTCCTCTTGGAGCTTATTGACAGTCCAGGATGTCTTAGCCAGTGCAAACTTCTGTTAGAACAAGGGATGGTAAGTATCTGAAAGGTGTGTTACCCAGCAACATAATCATGCTCTTGGAAACTCATGTACAGTAAAGGCAAAATACTTTTCCCTATTTTGTACATATTCAGTTTCGTAAATGATTCTAGAATTTGTCATTTGGAGGTGATCTTTGTAAAAATGACAAAGCCTTGCATTAGACATGTCAGAGACAAAAAGGGAAATCAGCTTTTAGAAGTGTCAGAAGGATTTTGGTCAAGGGTTGTGTCATCTGAAGAGATGTGTAGTGGCACTGTGGGGTGTTTGAACCATCACCTTGTTCTTGTTTCTTGCTATTAGCTACAATGAACAAATATATATATATTTTAAAATCCTTAAACTGCTCATTTGTTGTGTGTTAGTGTAAGCCATTTTCTTACCATAACTCAGTTTCATTTCTGGTGTTTAATTTTGTAACTATCTCTGGATAAAGTGACAGGGAAGTTGATTCTGATTTGATAGTCCAAGCTATGTCCAGTATAATTCTTCCTGTGTTTTTCAGATCATTCAAAGAGAGAAAGCAAAAGAGGAAACCCATTTGAAAATATCTGAAATCCAGGGCCGGAACCATGTAATCATCTTGTGGTTCTAAGTTATCAAGTGATTTAAAAACAGGTTTCAAAACTGAAGAACTTCACTGAATGGTGAAATTGCTTTTAGATAAGTGATTTCCATTAAAGGGGATGACAGTTTTAGGTCTCCACAATTTTATTAGTGTTTTATAGTTAATGTTTATTTATAATGAAACAAATACATTAAAAAATACTTTTTAAAAAAAAATTCTACACTTAAGAAACCTTACTTTTATCAGTTATTTACCAGGTTTTGACTAATTGTCCCTGCCTTTAATTATCCTGTTTTTTAGTATCTTCTGATGTGTTTGTAGACATCCTATGCTCAGTGTCTGTCAGCAATGTGCCTGTCTAAGCTTGTAAGCTGGGCTCTTCTATTACCTATTGAACAAAGGATTGATGTTCCTAAGTGATGTATGCAGTTAAAGTTTCACTATATTGATTGGATCTAAAACTCCACAATAACACAGTAACTATCAGTGAATAGTCTGTTTTTCCTCTTGTTCTGTCCATTTAGGAAGGCTTTTATTCATAAGGTACTCATTGTGAGAGAGTGAACGTAAAGGTGATTGTGAGCTCTTTCATAATTTCTCTGCTTTTAGCTCACAAAAATGTCATACTTTCAAAATTAAAACAAATAAATACCTTAGATCACTTCACACTTTAAAGAATATTGAATTTTAAAGAGAGACTGTGTTTATCCGTAAGACACTAAGGAGATTAAGTTCATGGTTGTGAAGGATGAAAGTTGCAAGTATTGCTTGTACACTTGCCAGCTATGTACATGTAATGTTGTTCATGATCAGCTCTTGACATTTGTCAAAGTCCTGCCAACGCTGGTTCTTACTTGCAGGATTAAGATCCTACAAAATTTCCTTATTTTTTAGGTTCTAAGTTAAAGTCATTGCTATATTGTAACAGTTGTGTGGATATTAGCACTCTGAAACTCATGGCTGAGAATCCACCTCTTCTGATAAAAGATTTCAGTGATCTTTTAGGTAAAAATTAACTTTGATCAACTTTATTTTGATAAATGTCAACAACTTTTGGAACAGATTAACTTCCATCTAGTTAGGAGTTTCTGCAGATGCAGTGTGCATCTCAAACACAGGTTGTTTTAGATTGAATTTAGAACATTCAGTAGGGATTCTTGTCTGAAAAAGTTTTGTGTATCTTGAGTTGTCTGTGAGAGATACTGCTACACAGTGAAATAATCAGTGCCCAGTATATGGGATTGTAATGAAAAATTACTGTTCTACCTACCACTGTTGTCAGGTCACAGACTGTTGTCATATGTGTCCTAGAATAATGGTCATGTATGTAGTGTGCTTTGTGTTACTACATGTTTTGCTGTATTTACTGATTTAACTTTAATTAAAGTTAGAAACTTAACTATAAGAAAATATTTAAAAAAAAATAATCTGTGACTTAATTTTTCATTAGAACCATGTAACTAATTTCTCTAGAAAAATACTTGTGTTGCAGATTTTAAAATCCCTCTTTACAGGAAATTACATTCTGACCTATGTAGCATCTCAACCCAAAATGGCTCTTGTTCAAGTCATTGCTAAAATTACCAAATTGGGATTGTTTGAGGTACTGAAACATTTCATCTTCAGAGATGTTATTACTGATTTTTAAAAAATTTTGCAGGTAGGAAACAACCATTCACTTCTACCATTTTTGTTTGTTTGGACCTCTTCCTTTTTAGTGAGTGGCATGTTTTGTTACTTAGTTGTTATATATGTGAATGGAAAAAGTGTGAGGAGCATTGCATAAAACAGAAGATTGCCCTAGATGGACAACTAGGGTGAGGCTGATACTTGTGAATTTATGGGGTTTGGTGCCTCACTGGATCCATAGTGCTGTCGTCAAAGTACTGGTTTTTATAGTGTGGTTGTAAAACATCATCCCCTGTCAAGCTGTTCTATTTAATGCCTTGGTTTTTGACTGCTGTAGAGATGAGATACATGGATATAGTGTTAGCTCCAGTTACCTGGACAGGCACACTGGTACTGCACCATGTGAGGAGTAAGACTGACAGATGTTTTGAAGCGTAAATCTGATTGTGATTCTTGTAATAGTGACCACTAAAATTGTACAGCACTAACCTAGTTTCTATTTTTTCAAGTGCCAAGGAATATTGGTCAGAAAGATAACTTTATAAACCATTTGAGTCTTCACTGTTGCCATCTTACATTGGTGCTTTTCTTCATAAGCAGACAAGTGTGGGGGACTTCACCTGTACTTCAGTTTTCAGCAGAAATAACTAGATACCCCTGCTTCTGAAGTTACTGAGGAAAGCTTGTGTAAAGGTAGAACTGTGGTACCTGAAATTGCAAGATTTTCCCCATTCCTTTTTTACTTTATGAGAATTTGATTTGTATTTGTGTGTGTGGTTACTTAGGGAAGTGCATAAATGTATGGTCTCCGTCCATGCATGTAGAAGTGAAAGAAAAAAGCAAAGCAGACATTCTGTCTCTCCTAGGGTTGTTGATGTACAGAATAGGGAGATAGATAATAAATAATAAAGTGCTTTTATGACTTCAGTTACTTTAGCTTATGTATTTAAATCTAACGTATGACAAAAATTATGCATTGTATGTAGGAATATGGGCAAGTTTGGGAGGGAAGAGCACTTACCTTTCTTCTCTAGTAACTGGGTGGCAGGAATGTTCTTTTTTGGTTTTCTTCCATGGTGTTTCCTGTTCTTCCACTGCAAGTGGAATGTCAGAGTGCAATCATTTGCTATACACTGGGCACTGCAGATTTACCTGTCAAATCTAAAGTACTGTCAGATACTGTGACTGGAGGTGTAGGATATATAGCAGCTTCTGTGACTGTTTAAAGAAAGTGATTGGATGTCATGGGTTGTTAGCCAGACCTGGTTATTTCACACATTTAACGTGTTTTAAAAGTTTTTTAAGTGTTTTCTTGCAGATGGCTAATCTGCTGAAGAAGTTAATACAGATAATCTTTTTGAGTGTCTCTGTAAATGTAAAGGCTAGTGCTTATTTGAGAAAATCCTAAAATTTAAGTTTTTTAGGAGGAGAGGTATTTCCAAAATGATCCATTGTTTGTTTGTGTCCCTGACAACTCAACAAGAAAATATAAAAAGTTTGTTTCTTGCCAATGAGTTTCTCATTTGTTTTTCAGTCTTATTTTGTTTATAATTGTTTTCAAGTTAATGTACTTCTGTGAGTTACATTGGGAATGTCTAATAAAAGATAAGTTGCAATATTCTGCTTATTAAAAACAAACTCAAGTATACTTCTCTACCATTTTGCTGTTATTTTTATGGATGTACTGTAATTGGATTTTGCATTTATTATTAAAATAATTGCAGTGTGACTATTCAGTGTGTAGCTCATTAAAATGGATATTTAAATACAAAATTTATCTTCTTAAGAGATTTCTTTAGTTAAATTAAGAATTCCTGTAGAAAAGAAAATTAAGCCATAGATCTACTGCAGAATTAAATTCTAGACAAAAATTGAAAAAATAGTCTCTAAACAATACAATACTAACATATAGTATTCCTAAATACATAGACATCAGCATTCCAGGTTGAAGTTCATCCAGTGTGAATTTGAGTGTGACTTGATATTGAAAAAGGGATTAGCAGCTGAGTCTGCAGCTCTGTTCCCAACTCCTTCATAATTCATCACTCAGCTTTTCACAGCTCTGAAAAAGGGCAGGTTTCATTTTCCATTCTTGCAGGTTTGTGCAGTCAAAGGAGCATTCATATAGACTGTTCTAAGAATCTGAAATGTAAAAGAAAGTTTTGTTTAAATTACAGTGTGAGCTGTTTAATATTACTGAATAGGGCAACAGAATAATTTTTGCATGAGAGTGTCTTAAATTTTTACTTCTGATTTGCTTTGGTGCATATAACAAGGCAAACTAGATGACAGTGAACCACTTGGGTCCCTTAGTAAGTAGCCAGATTCTTTATTAGTTGAACTTCGAGTGATCTTTAGGGTAGTGAAAATCAGTGTATCTGGGACAAATATTGGGAAAATTTTGACAAGGATGACATTGCTTTTTGGACACTGAGGCTCCAAACTGCAGCTGTGAAAATAAATGTAGACATCTCCCTGCCTGAATTGCAGCTGATTTAACAAAACATTTAATTTTTCTATAAATGCTCCGTAGTAATTCAGTGAAGACAGATAAATTTTATTAATTAAATTAAAATTCTGCATTGTGTCTGAATTTTGAAACATTCCAGGGAGCTTACATACTGATGATCAGATCTCACTCTCAAATGCAAATATTTGACACCTACTATTTTACATTTCCATCAGAGATGGAAGATACCACTCAGTTCAAATCAATGCATTTTATAGTTGTGTGAAGGGAAGTGAATTAAGTTTTTATTATAGGTATCATTTCAAATTTTTCTTCTTTTTTTTTTTTCCCTCTCTTGAGTTTTCACTGTAATGTTCCTCCACGCACAGATTAAATTTTTTCATGATTTGAATGTCATGCAGCTTGCCTTAGTTCTAGAATACTGAACAGACCTCTGAGAAATGTATAATAGTGAGTTTCTAGTTTGTGGCCTGTTTTCAGATAGCTTTCTTTATCCTGCAATTCTTAAAATTCATTATGAGGTTGGTTGTTTTTTTCCAGAACCAATTTTAGGGTGTTAGAAGGTCTAGTTCTGTTAACGTTGTCAGAATTTGACATGGAAGCCTTCTGAACATTTTAGCATATTTCAGCCTAAAAAATTACCCTTCATTCTAGAGATGTTGGAAAATACTAAATACATGCTGTGATGTTTGAGCAGTCCTATTTGTTTGGGGTTTTTTCTGTAGGGCACCGTGGACCATTGTATAATAGGAATAATGATTCTCTCAGAACTGACTCAGGAAATTAATCTAGTAAATGTGTTTGGTTTTTTTTCCTTTTTGAAGGGATATCTGTATTGTTTATAAAGCAATGTATTGGATGTTTCTATGCCTTCCTTCCACTGCCAAAATATATGGAGAGAGAAAAAATTCTTCATGCAGAGACTCTGTGAACCCTGTCTGACATGAGTTAAAGTTTCTCCTATCACAGTCACTAGAACAAGTAAAGAAAAGTGAATGATCAGCTTTTTCAGTTGTATTTCTGCCAGTCATTTTCTTGTTGTTTGCATCTTAACCTGAGGAAGTGCCTCAGATCTCTCTGTCCAGAAAGACATCCTTCAAGTGAGAAAAGGAGGTGCCTCAGGAAGCTGTCAAGTTGTAGATTTAGTGCTGGATCATAATTTTAATTTCTACTGTCAAATAATTAATCTGCCAGATATACCTATCTTCTAGTTTTAATGAAGAAAGGAGCACTGCTTATTATCTCTTCCCTTTTCTTAGGTTGATTATTCAAGACCTTCAGCAAAACATCAAAAAATAGCTACCTCATTCTGAGAAACCTACTCTAAAGGGGGGATTTGTGGGAAAACAGGTTATCTTTGCATGAAATATACAGAAATTCAATGTTGTTCTCAAAGCAGAATTAATAGTTTAGTGTCAGTTCTAATGTGGAGCAATAATAATTATCAAATTAATGAAGTATCTAATGACACATGGTTGTTTTTAATTTCTGCCATCTGAATTTAAAAACTTTTTGTTAAATTGAGGGATAAGACTTTGAATTTAAATACAGAGCAGATAAACTAGATGACTACATTTTATTGTTTTTCTAGACAAAATTATGTCCATTTCCATTTTAATGTTCATTAATTGCATCAGTGACTGATGAGCTTTGTTTTCAGTGCCTTTATGTTGTGTGTGTAATATTGAGGTAGTAATTTCTTCAAGATAAAATGTCATTTATGTTACTGTAACTACAAAAGGGAATGGACAAAATTATATTCTTATGCAGAGTATATTGGGTGTAGGTTTCCAAATCCCAACAACTTCCTTTGCTTAAAAAGCACCTTTTTATTATGACACTGCAGGAATTAGAAAGCAGAAGAGACACTGACAGCTAGATTTCTACAAGTATTGTAAATTGCTACATTCATGTTACAGACTGTTCACTTTATTAATGCTGGGTTTTTCTAGACTTGCTAAAGGAGCAGCCTTTTAGCATGTTTTCTGTGAAACCATTTATCAGCCTAAGCATAAAGCTGGAAAATAACCAAGTGTTGAGATATTTTCCTCATATATATCTTGAGATATTCCTCCCCAGTTCAGCTATACTGTTCTTCATCACTTTCCATACATAACTCTATTTCTTCAGCCTTAATGTACAGTAGCCTCTAATTGCTGGATGAGAGAAGAGCAGTAGTATATGGCAGTACTGACAAAAAGGCTGAATTTGAGCAAGTGAGGTAATTTTCCAGGATGCCCTAGGAAGAAAGGGATAGGTTTTCCCAAGATTTTACTATATATACTTTAAATTGTCCATGGAGGGATCTCCCTTTAGTCATTAAACAAAAAGAGTGCCTAAGGAAATTAACCTTTGTTATATGATGCTTTATTTTACATGTCTTCATATAAAATAGTGCTTATAAATGGAACAATTGTGAAATGTTATGTAATTTGTGGGATTAATTATTAGTGAATTATTGGTGACCTATTTCTACCCTGTTACTATGCCTCTGTAAAACAAGGTAATGATTCCACACATCAGTTCCACACTGTCATTCAGTGGCTTGGTGTTTAAAGTATATAAAGTGAGGTTTGTCTTTCTGTAAAAATATATTTTGTCACCGATGTAACTCAGATTTCTAAATTCTCTAGAACTAGTTTCCAGTCTTGTGAAGTTTTGAAATGACAGCAGATTTAAAGAAGAAGATGACAACTGAAGTTGGAGATGGATGTGAATCCTCCAGCCTTAGTCCTCACCCTCAAAAAAAGTCACAACAAACTAAACCCTTTATCCAACCCCAAAATAATTAGACCTCTGCTGCTATGTAAACTTTGAAGTCCCTGCACTGTCTAGGTTACTGAGTCCTGCAGTTCTGCTTTTGTGCACATGTACACACACCCACACAGATGCCCATATGCTGAGCTGCTGAGTTCTAAGCTCCTGTCGGAGCAGGATTTAGAAGCTGTGTGGACTAATGTCTAAACATTTGAGGTACCCATGTCTGTATGAGAAAGGACACAGAAAGAAACAAGATTCTCACAGTGTTAAAAATTTTACGAACTTATTTTTGAAACACACCAAGATAAAGGTGTGCACACAATTTTAGTACTAGTACAATTGTTATCTTAGCATTTTCTCTTGTCTTTACAGTAACAATAGTGTCCTATGGGAGATGATTTTGACCTTTGAATTCCTCAGCTGGTAACGGGAGCTCTGTAAGCTTGGAAGAGAAAAGAAAGCTGAGATGTATTTCTGTTCTTTACATTTCCTGTTAGGTGGTTCTAGACCTTGTTTCCCATGCAACATTTAGAATTTTTGAGTGGCTTTCTTATAGCACTTTAACCTCACCATGCACTATGTAAGAATCTTGACCTAGCTCTGGGTGTTGAATCCTGAATTTCTCTTGAAGGACATGAGTGCCCACAGGCAGTTCTGGTTCTGCTCTATAATGTGTGCCACAGTACCTCTCAGTTCTGCCTGGGTCTTTCAGTAGCTGTGTGAATTAATAAGACTATTTAAGATAAAAGCATCATGTTTCACAAGTAGAATTTCATACTGGGATGCTTTAACGTAAGTATGTTTTGGGTTTTTTATAGCACTGGGAGTTTGCTCCAAATAGTGTTCACTAGTTGCAAAGAATGGTAGCACCTCTACCCTGTGTGCAAACAGCAGAACCCCACTTCTTAGATACATGTGCACCCCAGATAACAAAAGCTTATATTACTTCTAGACTGGGATGTGTGCCTGAAGTTACAAGGTAAACTTGTAATTGCAACTTTAAACTGTAATATGAAATGTTTAAATTCCTGAATTGTTGGCATATTATGTTTTGATCATGTTTAAAATCTAAATACACTGGTTCTCATTACCATGGTGATTTCTTCAGTTTGTCTTAATTAGCTGATGTAATTTCCCCACTTTTGCTTATTAAATCCAGACTAAAATCAAATGTAAATTCCAATTGTTTTTCTTCTCATGGGCCTTTGTGTTTTGAAAAAACACAAAGTTGTCTTTTTTTTAAGACTATCTAAATTAACTATATTGTTTAGCTGTGAGATGTTTTCTTGATGAGTCACTTTCTAGGGCCATGGAGGGTTGAGTAGTGGGGAGAAGTGGAATGAACCTCACACACAAGAAAGGGTGAGACAAAGAACAAGGTAGAGAGTGACAGGATTGAAACTGGCTAATTTGAAATTTCTTAGTTGAAATCTTTATTTTAATAGTTTAAGTAAATGGCCTTACAGTCAATATTGTGATGAGCAAGTAAGAAAAAATGTTTAAATTGCTGAAAGGATTTAATTTACTCCAAGGGCTTTTATGAATTCCTGCTAGTAGGATCTCCTGGCAGGCTACAGGACTTCTGAACAAGCCACATCCACTTTTCCTTTCCTAATTTACATTGCTGAGGCAACTTCATTTTTCATTGTGTGTGCCAAAGTACATTCAGCCTCACCATTGTTGTCCTGTCTCAGCTTAGCCTAAATCTCAGATCTGCAGAGTAGGAAATCTGTAATTTTACTGTTTAGTGACTAAGCTATAGTTGGTGGTATTTGTCCTCTATTATCACCATAGGTATGTTAAAGGCTGATTTCCTGATGATCTGAAATTGTGACCTTCATTTTCTCAGGATCAGGAATTAATAGTACCTGGGGGAGCTCCCAGTGGTCAAGTGCTAGGACAGAGAAGGACAACCAGCTGATTGCAGTCAGCTTTCCTGAGCCTTCTCTCAACCAGGCTATGTTTCTTTCAGCATTTTTAAGTTATCTTCTCTGTTCAGTATTTCTGTAATGGAATCTCAGAGCTGAACCCTAGTGTCTCAGCTGTCTTCTCTACTGTATGGTTCATTCCATATCAGCTTCCAGACTTGAAGCACTGAGTAGGGTCAAACCATCTAACATAACAGGCTGCACTGAAATATGCTGTTGTCTTCATCAGCATCACCATCATCAAAATTCATTGTCATCGTTTGGCACTGGTGAGTGACTCTTTTGCATGTCCTTGTTATGTTCTGTAGGAGTAAGCTTTCTAATCTGTGAAAAAAGTCAACAAGGAGAAGATGAGGAAAGTACTGATCTTCTCCCAGTGTGTATCATTCTGAAGACAGTTTTGGTAACACTGCTGGCATGTATCTGTTCCTAATTTCAAGTGATTTGTGTACCATTGTGGCCTTACTGTCTCATATGATGAAGATTCTCAGTTGTGGTGTTCCTGGGGGCAGCAATATCAAATGTAGATTTTGATATCAAATGTCTAGACCATTCTTGAGAAAAATGGCATATTGGGGAGCTGATTTCATAAGGTTTCTTCCATTTGCTTCAAGGAGATTAATTGAAATGTTTGCAAACGCATGTTGTATTCTGGGATGACCTTTTTCTTAAAAACCAGTATAGTATATAACATCCTTCTGCATTCAGGAGCCATCCAGCTGATCATTCAGACAGACAAAGCGGGTTGGATCAATATAAAGAAAGTTACTTTTGTTCTTTGAGGGGTTTGAATAGCTATTCTCCCTTTTGTGTAAGGATGACTGGAGAACTAAAGATTCTGTTACAAAGGGTCTACAAGAGGATGCTTTCCTACAAACTAGAAAGGGAAGTTTTATGTCAAATATTTGTAAATACCTGAAGAGGTCTGTTTCAGCCCATTTGCACTATTAGGAGTTTCAGCCAATGTGTTTCTCAAAGTCTGGATGTTGGCATTGTGAGCTTTGTTAGCTTTTTGGATGTTTTCTTTTTCTGGAGGATGTTTATTTCCTGTGCATAAAAGGGCAACCTGCTGATTAATAAACCTTTTCTGCTGTGTTTTGTGTAACTAATAAGAGTTACACGTTATGGCAAGAGCTATTGGTCTCAGGCATTCCACAGGGTCATAGCTTGTTTACAGCAGAATGGAATAGAGATTTATAAAGCAGTTGCATGAAGCTTGTTTATTGGCTTTTTTATCACTGTCTTGTACTTAATTAGAAATCACAGTTCAGGAAGGTTAGTATTTAATTTAATTTTTAGACTGTGTTTTATGTGCCAATATTCTCATATTTGGATATGAAAAAGAGTGGTTGGTGATCTTATGGCAGATAGACCAAGACCTTTCCTTAAACCAGGAATTAATGATTCAAGACACCTTGCACTACATTTTCCCTAGACTTGGCAGTTTATGAAGTAGGCTACATTGGCACTTGATGTATTTATTTCAACATCTTGTTGCATCTTTAGAATATAGGCATGAGAGCTGTAAAAACTTTTTATTTCTGAAAATCAACAATTTAGTGTCCCATGTGCCCTCACAGGAACCAGATGAAACTTGATGAACATTTTTTTAAAAATTAAGGTGTTAACTTTCATTCTTTTTGCATTTCTTTGTAAAAATTAATTTAACATTCAAAGCCTTAATTCATTTTAACAGAGTGGTATAAAATAAATTACCTAATTTTGAAGTAACTCAAGTTATTAGTTGCAGAGTAAGTTTTAGAAAGAAGAAATACTTTCTATTTTTTTATTCATATGCCTATTTTGGTCTTCTCTGTCTCACTTAAATTGTCTTTTTAACTACTGGCTCTTTCCTAATATAGTTATCTTACGGCTGTTGCATCTTTACATGGATAAATGGTGGTGTTTTGTAAAGGTGAGACAGGTTACTGCGTAATACTGTCAGTATTAGTATAGTTTCTTTGCTTGATATTAAATGTCTGTGATTTATTTTGCTATTCCTTTTTATCAGTTTGAATATACTGATTTTGAGGAAGGAGCCATTTTTTAACTAATACATGTACACCCTCCTGCTTATCTTTTTTTATTACTTTCACTTTCTTCCATGCACCTATCAACTTTTATCTGAGAGGCCTTTCATAAATGACCTGATTTCATTGAGCAGCTGTAGTCTGAATTCAAACTCCTTTCCCCAGACCTGGGGAGGGGGGTGAAAAGGAGACAATCAGCTGGAAGCTTTACATGTGAGTGCTCTGGGAGTTGCTGTTGTGCATTAGAAAATACTCAGTGCAGTTAAACTATTGTGTTTCTTTTCTGCAAACTAAACATTTGTGCTCATATTGAACAATAACTGTTGTATCCCCTAGATATACATAGTTGAATTTAGATGTTTAATGGCTTTTAATGTTACAAAATAAGTTAATGTAATATTAAATTCTTTTTATTATACTGTCTTGCTCTCTGTATCAGTAGTGATGCAGTCATGGTTTACTAAAATAATCCCCAAGAAATGGGTCATTACAGTAGTTAATGATTACTTGTGATCTATGTTAATGACTGATTTCTTTGGGATTATTGCTGTTATAAACCATAATTACAGATTATTACAGCAATTATTATTTTATAAAAGAAAAGATGCTATCTGCCTCAGTAATTGCAAAAGTTAATGCACTGAAAATTTTAAGTAGTGAAAGTATAAAAGAAGGAAGGAAGTAATACCTATTAATTTGGCATTAAGATAAGAGAAAAGAGGGCTATCATCAGAAAAATAGCTGTGTACTTAAAAATGAGCTGCTGCGATTTGTGAAGAGGAAGACAAGTTTTTCTTTTTAAAAAGATTATTGGCCAAAGTGGTGACTCCGCTCCCTGAACCAGCTAGCAACCTTCACAGTTGCTTTTTGATCCATCTCCATTTAATTCTTCTGTTAATGCTAAATTTATTTGAGCAATGTCTGTTCTCCCAGACGCTTCAGCTCCTTGGTGTCTGGCTAATTATAGTGCAATGTCCTACAGTCCTAAATTAACAGCTGTTAATACTGCAATGTGTAGGTTGTCTGATGAGGTTTTTCTTGGAAGTGTCCTGTTTGTGAAGAAACACAGGTCTTGAAACAAGGAAGTATGTTGATTATAGGACAGCTGAGACTTTCCTTCCAGATTATTAGGAATGGAACATAATGAGAAGATATTTGGAAGTCTTCCTCATATATTTTGTTTTACCTATCTCAAAGTGCTTTCCATTACAGGTCTCAGGTTGTACTACATATACATGGGGTTTGTTTGTTGTTTTGTGGGTTTTTTTAATAAGACTGAGATTTAAGATAAGCCTGAATGCTTTCCTGTACTTGTGTTGGAATCCTCTGCATCTTTTTCCATACACAATCCTAGTAATGAGGACAAGACATGAAGATTATATAAGTATCTCACTTATTGAGGAGCCTTGTTTGATATAACTCACATGGAAACTTCCAAGTTGTCTTTTTTTTTTTTTAATGTTCAAGCAGTTAATTTTAATTCATAACAAAGTATCTTTTGCCAAAAGAAGACTGTAAGTCCATAGTGTTCTATGGTATCAGTGCATTTCAGTTGAGAAGAAACTTTTAGTGGTATCCTGAGGCTTTAATGGGTCTGTATGTTACTTTGCTATGCAGATCTAAGCTTTGTTCTTACTTTAAGGAAAAATTCTGCCTCTTTGTAAGAGAGGATGCAATTTCTTGCTGGCTTCACAGCTTTAAAAGCTGAAGTAGGAGTCTGCATGGCCTGAGTAGGTATCAGTAGGTCAAAATTAAGGATATTCTACCTTCACGTGCAAGAGATACTTGAATAATCCAGGTTTTGCAACATGGCAGTGATTTTCCATCAGAGAGAGGCCATGAGGGCACAGTTTAAGAATATGGAATTTAAGAGTTCCATATTTATAAAGCAGGATTTCAGTATTTGAAAATCTGTAGAAAATACAACTCAAGGAGTTACTTACGGAACCTTAGCTTTACAGAAAAATTATCATCCTTACATAGTACTTGACTTCATAAGGACTTTGACAGTGGATCCTGTAATGCTCTAGTGGAAAGTGAGAGATAAAAAATCTGGAAGATTGGAAGGCATGGCAGCAGGGCTGGAAATGGATGAGCTCTGTCTTTCAGACCTCCACAGAGACTTTCTAAACTATGTGGTAGTTCACAAGCTCTTTTCTTGAAGAATATGGCTGACTTATGACAATAATTTTCTTATGTCCAAATCACTTTAAATTACAGTTGAATATTACAAAGAATTCTTTATCTGAAAGAGAAATAAGTAGGTTGTACTGAGTCTCAATTATTTCCTAATTCTATGATAAAATCATGTATTGGTCCCTCTGTAGATAAAATTGTTCCATGCCTTGAACTAACTTGTGGAAGGCAAGTGAAAATACTAGATCAAATGTGTATCTAATCTCACCAGGCTGAGTTGGCTTACTTTGTATTTTAGGTTAATTCCTTTGTGTTTTACTTATCAGCATGTCCAGGTCAATAGGCAGTTACAGTTTACCTGTCAGTTCTACTCAGGACTTTTTCTCAGTTGATTTCTCTGGATAGGTTTTCAATCTGGTACAGGCAGAAACCTGAACATTCCACAGTCTGAACATTCCACAGTCTGATGCCCTGTACAAGTGCTGGTACCTTATGGAAGGCGACTGCATGAGCATAATGGCTTATAATTCTTTACTGTTCTTTTCTTCTTTTTAATCTTAGGATGTCTGGCATGGCTTGTCTATTTTGTGGGTACGTTTGTGGGAGGATGAGTTGACACATGGTAGTACAGATGAACATGATGCCATGGATGGAGAATCATCCTGTTGGTATGTATTGCTTCTTATGAATAATTTACTTTGATTATCTTATTTACATTTTGTATTAGCAGATAGTTTGAATTTAAATGTCTCAATTTTTGTCCAATTTTTGGATGGTTGGTGCTAAAGGACTGTAACAGACTTACTATGGGTTGGGATCATTCCTCTGGCTTTGTTCTTTACTGATTTTCATGATCTTAAGAAGTGAAGGAATCATTTAGGCTGTCATTTCAGAACTGTTTCAGAGGAAAAGGGTTAAAGGAAAATGTCTCTTAGTATAAGCAGTGTTCAGATATGCCCATGTAGTTACCTGTTTTCATTTCACCATTAAAGTTGTACATACAAGAGTTAGTTTTATCAGATGTGAGTTATGGCTATTATTTTCTGTGCTACTTCCTTTACATTAATTATTGCAAGTGAAAAAGTGCAGAGGAACTCTTGGTAAAACATAGAAAATTTAGACTTACTTTTTGTCTAGAGCTTGAAATAAAAAAGAAAGCTCTAGGTTTAGAAATGTGCATGATAGAATCGTCTTTCTGCAAGAACTTTGTGAATCCCATGTATTCCTTGTAGTAAACACCTTAATTCTTGTTTTCACCCCCAAG
The DNA here is from genome assembly GCA_038090715.1 of Florisuga fusca. Lineage (NCBI taxonomy): Eukaryota > Metazoa > Chordata > Aves > Apodiformes > Trochilidae > Florisuga > Florisuga fusca. Next base: position 703,322 of record JAAWXA010000026.1, on the reverse strand, counting down.
TATGTTGAAGGCATGCATATATGATTCTGTTATTCACATCCTTTAGCTAGCACATGGAAAAGGCCATACAACTTAGAATTGGATAAACAGCTTTAAATTTTCTCTGTTATTTCTTGCCTTTCTCATCTGCCCTGGGGCTCTGTGGTGTTAGTGATCTTCTACATTTTTATTAAAAGTGGGTGTTTTGATATATAGCCTTACAGATGAGGTAGCTAATGACTTCTAATCCAGTGCCTATATATTTCAGAATTGGCAAAAGTTTTGTGTTTTTTTTTAATTGGGAGGGAGTTATGATTTCAAAGAATAGATAGCAGAAGAACATGGGAAATTAAAGAAAGGAATAATTAATTTTTTTTTTTAAGTATTACATTTTGTTAGCTGACATAAACTGAAAATGATTCTTTGAAATCAGTCCTGGTAATGCAGAGATATATACCTAGTAAAGACTGAAGGCAGAAATACCTGTGAGATTTTTTTAGGGGAGAGAGAATTGGGAAGAAGCAAAGCAGAGAGTAGGTTATATACTGTGTATGTAAACTTATCCAAAAGTTGTTTCAGTTTTCAGGGAACTTGAACATCTCTTACCTTGAACCTGCAGTTTGAGACTGATTCTTCTCAAATTTGTCTTGTTCATCATGGAATTGATGCTCTAAGAAAAAATATTTTATATACTCATGGCTGTATAACATGTATCTGAGAAAATTGCAAGTGACAAAGCAATTAGAAAAGCATTATGTTTATATCTGACAGTGATCAATCAGCATAATTAGCATCTACTCACAACAAAATCCTGGAAGAAACTGGAGCAAACAAAAAATGGCTGTTGGATTCCTAAGCAGATTAGCTGTGACAATATAAATTAATTTGAGAGTTCTTCCTGAAAATGCTTTTTTTCCTGTCATTAAGAGTTTTTCAGCTAGTATCTTTGATGGACGCCCACTTGCCACAGTCTAGTAATGAAAAAGTAGAGCTGGCCAATTTTGTGGTTCATGGATCAGTTCTGTAAAACATACGTGGGAGACCAGCTTCAGCACACCTCAAAGGTAAATATTGGCTGTGAATTACATTTGAAGTAAAAAAGCTGGTTCCAAGATTAACCTTTCAATATAACTTATGCATGAAAGCTTAGCTGGTAGCTGCTTGCTTAGATGGACAACTAGGTAGGTTAATAAGGTGGTGTTTATCTGAGCGAGCTTCCTACCATGAATGCTTTTGAGTTTTGGCATGCAAGGAGTTAATATTTTAACAGCTATGCTCGTTAAACAATTTTAGGTTACTGTGCATTTCAATTTTTTATTTCAAACATTTAGCTGGGTTCTTCTAGATTGTGTTATATTTCACAGCTGGGTACACAAGATTTATTCTTTTAATAGTTCTGTTCTTTTGACAGTTACTCATTTATGTGGTTTCCATTGTATTTCTCACATTAGCTGCCTTTTCTGCATTTTAAATAGGGAAGAGGGGAAAGTAAGATGCATTTTTGAAGCAGCAGCAGTTAATTCACCTTAACTGTAGGGGACAGTCATAATACGGATATTATAAAGAGAATGTCAGTAAGATGAGATCAATTGATCTTGGGAAAGACTGAAAGAATTCTGTTGGAGCCCCAAGCAAATCTTTAGTAAGAATTGTGACAGTGACTTAGATTTGGTTTTACTTTGTGGTACTCTAGCCTTGCTTCCTGGTGAATGGACCCAATCTCAAGAATTCTTTTATCCCTTCAGGTCTGAGCTGTACTTCAACTTTATTGAACAGTTCCTCACTTCATATTTAAAGTAAAGTTTTACGCTAGACTGAATTACTTTGCTGGTGGAAGCAAACTGCACAGTGTGTTCCTTTCAATTGTCAAAGTCCATTTGTTGTTTTTAAATATCTAATGCTTAGTAACAGAAGGTATGCAGTAAAAATGTGCTTGTGCTCCTGGTACTTTCATTAGCAAACCTGTTTGCCTGCCTCCTGTTGGCAATTCAAAAGGCCACATGGCTCTAGAAAAATAATTTCCTAATTATTTCTGTTTCTATCAGATTTTGGGGGTTTTGATTTCACCTTCTACTCTGACTGAATGGAGAAGTCCTCTCAGTATATAGATTGCTGAACAGATTGTTATAGGAGACTTTATACCCAAGCTTTCTCTGTCAGTCCTTATAGAAATCTGGAAGAAACATTTGTATGTGGGTGAAGCAGCAGGCAAAATACTGAAATGCATTATTTATACTTAATCGCCTTAAGCTCTTAGAAAAAAAATGTAAAATTTGAATGTTTGCCAGCTACCAGAGTACAGAGTTCAATACGTATGAATTTATTCTGCTCAGCAATGTGTTTTGAATAGCCGTAAGACTGTCTTGGCAATTGCATTGTGTGTGGAAATTAATAATAAAATGGTTAATTATTGAGTAAAATGCTGGGTAATTTTTTCGCTTGATTTATTGAAGAGCACTTTGAACAGGAAGAATTAATGTCTACCAAAACTTTTTCCACATGGGAGAAAACTTTAGGATGATTTCAAGAAAATGGTTTTGTGTTGGTTTTGCTTTATTGTTTTGTTTTTTCCTCTATGCCCCAATAAGTGGAGCTCCGTAGTTCCCTGCAAATGCATTTTCCAAGTATGCTTTTTTTAATGGTTTGGTTACATTATCTACTAGTATAATTTACTTTGCAGTCAAATTACGTTGGGGTTTTTTTTTTGTTTTAGTAGCCCTGATGCAACAGCTCATTTGCTTTTATAGAATCCTGTGTTCCTTATCACATTATTTTACATAACACAACAAAAGCTATGTGGAAAGGCATTTGAGCTCCCTAGTTTTGGGGTTTTCAATTTTTAATAAAACAAAATGAGATGTTTGTGTACAGTTTACACTTAAGAGAAAGGCAGAAGGCAGCACTTGCATGATTCTTCTGTTTCATCCTGCTGTAGCAGCAAGTGTAGCAGCAGATGGCATTCTACCCTCAGAGTTGTAAATCCTCTGGTACTGTCTCTTGCTGGCAGTTAACTACAAATACGCAATAGAAAGGCTCACGCTTGGAAGCAGAAAAATCAGATGTATATCAAATGATTAAGCTCATACACATTTGTATAAATATTCAGGATTGCTTGAATTGTTTTATTTACAGGATGGATAATGGAAATTCTGCATGCTTCAGCCATATTGAAATAATTTTTGAGGCTTTATTTGATCATATGCTTACATACAGAAAAATAGGCAGTGGTTAGAGAAGGCTGAATAGTACTGTGTAATTGTAGAACAAATCTATATAAATGTACAGATTTTGTTCATTTATTATCTCATTCTTAAGTATGTGTGTCTAATAAAAGCAAATTCATTATAAAATAAGAAAATTCGTAAGGTAAATGAATGTAGTCTTATTAAACAGTCCACTGGGGGTTTGCTGTCTAAGGAAACAGCAAAACCTTAGAGATCTCTTCCATGATACTGCATTTTAATTTCAGCACCATTACAGTTCCAATACAAAAATAATACATCCAGATTCTTCCTTTTGGATAAGGTGAACCTCTGAGTGAATACACATATATTTCTGTTGAGTACTAGACTAGATTCTCTGGTACTGTGCAGCATTATTAATATCTGTTTGTCTATCAATACATACTCTGTTTTAATGCTGATATCTTTTTTGTGGCAAAATGCTGATATGGATGCTGGCAGGGTAGTAGAAGGTAAGTTGGCTGAAAACCCACTGCACTGTGCTTTGCTGAAGTTGGAGTCTCAGCTTCTCTCTGTGGCAGTTCTCACATTAAGAGTTCCTGGGCTTCCTCAGAGTGCTGCAGGCTGCTGCCATCCCAAACTTCACCCCAGGGAGAGGCTGGAGCAGGGAGGGTGGCAGGAAGGGGCTGCTCTGGCTCTCCCTCTGTCTCTCATTGTTAGTGAGAGATTACCAAGAGTAAATCAAACTGTAACTTGTTGGATAACTTTTACTTATCATCAGAAATCAGTTTAGCTAAAATTTCTTATGTTGACTTCAAATTGTATCTTTAATTTGAAACAAGTTTAACATTAAGGCAGCTTTATAATTTGGAGTCCTGACACTTTGAATAGTGTTCAGTTCAGTTTTTCATATCAGTACAATTTATAATTATTTTCTGTGAAAAATGGTTTTGGTTGAAAACTTTTCTAGTGTGCTCTTGATAAAATATATGTGTGCATAAATCAGGAGGTTTGGGGTTTTTCGTTCTTTTGCATCTTCAGTTTCTGGGGGATTTGGTTTTAGTTGTCAAATATTTTGTGATGGAAAACAGATTTAGTGGACAATTAGAGTGTATATATGAGAAAGAAATTAGATTAAAAATATTATTTTAATTAGTAAATCTGAAGTGAGGTTTAGAATTAGGATATAGAACTGCCTGTCATGTCACTTGCACTCCTTTGTGGCATTCTAACTGACAGGATTTTCATCTTCATTTTGTACTTGTCATGTTTACTTTCTACAGCATGTGGCGCTATTTAACTGGAGTTTCCCCGTCAGTTTTCAGGCCATTCCTGAAACTAAACTGAAACCTATTCACATGGTAAATAAGAGTAGCATGGTGAAAACAACACTAATGAGAGCAGGTGACTGAGGCTGTGCCATGCCTGTTTAGCAGAGGCTCATTGCAGGTTATTTCTGAAGTTCTGTTTTCAGTTTTTACAAGCACAGCGATTTTGTAGAAATCCCACCCATAATCTTTACCAGAATAGTTACGCTTTCAAGGTTGGTGTTTGGTTTGTATATTAAAAAGAATTTATTGGTGAAAGTGCATTTAGCTTATCTGCCTCCACTGTGGGGCAATTAGTGGTTCCATGTTCAGCTCTTTCTAATCAAACGGTAGCCCTGGATGTGTTTAGGGAAGTCTGGAGGTAGTTTAGAGTACTCAGGAGATATCTCTAGTTTGAGGAATCCCTTCAGAGTGAAGATCCTGGACAGCAGGGTGTTCCAGCAAGCCATGCTTTTCTTTTGGCCCAGCCTTAAAGGACAGGGACCCCAGATAAATAGGACTTAGAAACAGAAGAGTCAAATTCTGGGGAACAGCCCCATGTACAAGGGAAGCACTAGAGCTGTGACCCAGCCTGGGGAATCCCATCTCTCCTTTTAGTCTAGGGTAGGTGAGTGAAGGAGGAGTAGGAGTGTGGATAAATATTTCATAAAGAACCTTTATAGACACAGTTTGAAGCATGATTATCAAGTGGGGTGGGGGGATTTAAATGGGATATCTTACTGAATCTTGCACATATTTCCTTACGTGGTCAATAGAAAGGAGCTACTGTATTAATATTTAGGATTGCATCTATATGTATTTTAAAAGCTTTTAAATTACAGACTTGACATATGAGATAGATCTGCATTATGATAAAAAATATCTGAAAGCTTCAGAATTTAGACTACAGTGTGTTTAGAGTAGAAGAAAAATGTAATTTCTTTGCTAAATGTTTTTTGCAGTAGCTGAAAGCAAAAACCAAGTTACCAGGTATCATCTAACCACTGAGCACAGGTTTGTCTTTTCATGTGTGTTTCTACAGTATACGTATATTTCTCTGATTACATTGCCTGCAGACACAGAAGCATGGCATAGCAAAAAACAAAAAAAACCCAAAAAACAAACAAAACAAAACAAACCACAAACAAACAAACAAAAAACACCAAAACCCAAATAAAAACCCCCCTAGAAACATCAACAAAACCGTTCTACAAAATGTGACTCAACAAAAAGAGATCCACAGCAGCCCAATGACTTCAGTGGGGATCTTTGCAAGCAAATCTGTGTATATCTCATAAGAGATTCTGGGTCCTAGGATCTTAATGATTAATGATATCTTAATGCTTATGAATGATTATCCTTTTCTGAGCTGTAAAATATATATACTGTTTTATTTCATTACAGTGAGGTGAAGATCACTGACAGGTGCTGGGAATTAGCAGGCAGTTTTGAAATTGTTCTGTGCAGTAGAAATTAGATCTCATTTTAATTCAGCTTTTTGAAAACAGTAAATGAGGTTAATGCCATACATATTCAGCTGATATGGATGAAGAAATTGATATAAAGTAGATCAACATAGCTACAGGGGTACTTTAATTTATAGGTAAAGAGGCAGTGATAAATGGAAGTAATGTAGTAGTGGTCACTAAACTCCTTAGCCATCAGGGATTCAATAAGTGTTAGATGCTCATTAAAGACATTGTTGGGGTACATCAAATAGAAATTTGAAAAGAAATAGCCAACCAACCCTTAATTATCAAAACATAGAATATACTAATTATGCCTTAATTAGCTTTTCTTTTAATGTACTGAAATTGTTACTTTTTGTGTAGCACAAATGGATAGTTACATCAACAATAAATAGGTTGTTTTAATAACTTTCTTTTACCTCTGGGAAAACCACACTCCAATTTTTAATATGCAATAATGCTTCTCTCTAGCCTGTAGGAGATGAAAATTATTAACTAGCTTTATTTTTTGAAGATTTTACAGCAGCTTTGGGAAGAATTATTTCACCATGCATCAATTATTTTTAATTGAACTGAATATTTTTCAGATTGCATGAAATGCCTCTCATTTAAGTTTAACATGGAGTTTGTTAAGGAAGCATCAAAGTGAGAATTGGGTACAACTTATTTTTATGGCATATTCTAGGAAGAATAAAGAATGGTTGTTTCAGAAGAAGAGCATTGTGACTAGTATTTGTCACTGCACTGGGCCAAATCTCATTTTTATTCTGTTTCGTACCTGCCACACTGTTCTCAGCCAATCTCCTTGCAGTTCATGTAGGAAAAGAAAGCAGGAATTAACTTCAGTGGGGCTTGGATCCATCTGGTGCTGATGAAAAGCTACAACAGCTGTTGCAAAATTCTTTCCTTTGGAGGCAGCCTGTAGTCTTCCCTCTGTGGTTGTATGGGCAGGAAAGAAATGCCACAAGCAAAACAGGAGTTGTTTTAGCAAATACAACAGGTACTTGTCTTTTCCACATAAGTGATGGGAGGGAAACACTTTGTAGTGCTGTTCATAAAAGCCTCCAGGTTCATGTAATAGTCTGTGCTGAATTAAAGGGAATATAATTGCTAGTACAGAAGTAAAAATATATTGATGGATGGGTTATCAAAGTATTGCAGGATTTCTCTAAATCCATAGAACTGATACAAACATTCTAAGAAATCTCATTAATGACTTCTAAGTGAACTCATCTAAATTTTTTTAGTTTTAAAATAGAGCATGTAAGTTATTATGCTAATCTACATAACTCACAAGGTTTACAAAGTAAACATACATTTCAAAAAGATTTCAAGCAGTTTACACATTTTTACCTTTTAGTATGATCAAAACATGATGAAGATATGACTGAAGTGAACAAATACAGTTGTATTATTTGATAAGTGATTTTTTTGTAATTTTATTCATACCTTTGAAGAGTAATCTTCTTTCCAAAGCTTTAAAGAGCAAAAATTAAATGATAACATTTAATGTTTCTTCAACTAAAATCTGTCTTCCAGCATGGAGACAGCCACAAAAGTAGTCTCATCTGCAGCTCAAACTTTTAAGTGTCAGATGTTATTGTGGTGTTGGAGTTGCCATTTTAGCTTGCTGCAGCTCAGTGGTCATAATTCATTGATTTTTTGGACAAAAGAATTTGCAGTTTGGATTGGGTTTTTTTATTGTAGTTGTTAGAAAAAAATGTTACTTTATTGTATGTGAATTACTTCAGTTCTCTGCTCTTTGGGAATCGACTTCTTCGTGACTGACTTTCAATTTCTAGCAAGTTTAGGAGGCAAAGAAAATTTACTTAAGTAAATATTACTCAGACAGGACTCCTTTCACATTTTCTGTTATAGTTCCTATGGTACTTTTATCTGAAAGCACTTTCAGCAAATAATGATGAACAAATATTTACACTTAGTCAATTGTCTAAAGTTTTGGACAAGCTAAGTCACTTTGGCCATTGCTTCTAAAAACGTGCAATTATTTTGAATTTTGGATTGTCTCTCACACTGAGAACCATTAATCTTTAACTATTTTTAGAACTTTCATTATTAAATTTCTCCATTACTTGGAAATTCTGCACATTACCTACTGTTACATAAAGACAAACATGAAGAACTTTTGTGGAGTCATAAATGTTAGTTTCCTCATCAAGGTGAGTTCTAAAGGATTGTTCATTTTACTGTCAATTTTTACTTGGTTGTTTTAGGTAGGAATCAATATTTTTTTTCGGACTATACAGCACTTTCTCTTCTGTGTTTGCTCAGGGAGTTTATTTTTTTAAGTCCAGTTTATTTGCTGTTAAGTTACACCTTTATCTTACTAATTTGTCTTTTGGCTCATTGCTTGTGACAAAACATGCATGAATCTTTATATAGATATTATTCAGTCACATGTTTGCAAATAAAGCACTGGTTTAAATAAAGTGCTGTGCTGTTTTATTTTAGAACTTTAAAACACAAATCAGTCTTAAATAATTAGCATACTTCAGTTCTGCACTTGGCGGTAACCAAGCTTTATTTTGTAGCTGCTAATAAAGGCACATTATCATGTTCAGGCATTGCAATTATCATTGAAATGTGTATGTCCATTAACTGCAACATTAGGCTGAGGGTATAATTACTGTCTAGAGCAAATATCTTTCTGAAGTTACGTCTATGATGCTATTAAGTTATAAGCAATATTTGTAAACTAATATTTAAACGTTTCAGAATTGATACCATCACTTGTGAACTTAAAAACTAATCCTACTTCCACTCCAAATTATTGACTACTTAAGTGTTTGGCAAATATATTACTGGCTTGTTTGGATGTGAGTATAATTTATGATTTGGGAGAGGCTGCTGTTTTTCTAATAGCAAGTGCCCAGAACAAATTGAGCTGGTGGCAGGAGGAGAGAGAGCAGCTGCATTAACAGCAAAATGCTGGTGGAACAGTAGTACTGTATGTTACAAAATGCTGCAAGCAGGAATAATTTTTTCTTGTTTTAGAGTTACATTTCAGACAATTTAGTATAGCAGTTAGTTTAACTGCCAAAAGCCCCTCAATTTTATGCAAAGAAGAGAATAAGGAAAAGACTAGCTTAGTAATGTTACAAGTGTGTTTTAAAGAGCAATGTATGTCTGTTCACTGATTTGCTTTCTGAAAAATACTCATATTTATGCTGATGGAAGAACCTGAAATTTCCTCTGAAGTTAGGTGGTTTGGTTAAGTCACCTGTAATTCCACACATGTGGAGACATTTGGTTCTATAATGAAATGCCCTTTTTAAAACTTTTTTTTTAATATGCAATACAGGCACAGTAATAGTTGACTTTAAAGTATTTATATAAATTAATCTTTTGTTCTATTGAGTGATAGCTATAGTTTGTTGAATTTATTTACTAGTCTCAGAAATTGAGATTCAGAGAATGCTGATGGTGGGGAACACATTAAACAGAATCAATCTGACAGCATTTTTCATCTAATTTTGAATGAAAACATATTTTAAATTTTTGTAGCACAGAGAAGCTATTACATTGCTTAGTGATTTTTATCTGATGTAGCCTAGTATTCCTTTTTTACTAAAGCCATCTGAATTTTTGCTTTCATGTACTTTTTGACTTACCTGCCTCTGGTTTGTCTTTGGAGACTGGACTCAATTGTAATGACAAAAGCTTTTTGTCCGTATCACTTCAATGCTTACTTATATTTCTTATATCTTGTAAGTGCTGGACCTTTCTACTTGTGCTCTATATCCCATGCCATCTTAGCAAGAAGGAATAAACTGCAGACAGAGTATCTTGGGGAAAAAAACCAGGCTATCTTGTGACTTACTCATCTAAAATATATTGGGTTTGTTGCTGTATGTTGGCCACATATTCTCATTATTTAAGTAGTTTAATGAATTAATTTCCCAGACCTTGCAGTAAGTAAATTAACCATCAGAGTTCAGAGGAGAGTGAATAATTCTTTAATATTAGACTTCAGCAATTTTTATGATTCAAGTTAAACTTAATTATGAAATTGCTTAGTATATATTTGTTTAATTCAGAGAGGAAAAATATGCAAAATAACACATAATAAGTACATCTGTCAAAAATGAACAAAGCGGTAGAATCCTAGGAGGTTGTATTACTCTTGTTGATACTGTTTGAATTATACATCCTTCAGTTTAGGCACTGTGGTCATAGTCTGCACTGCTCAGCAATGCTAAAAGGTTGTTTAATTTAGCTGATCAGCTGTTTAGCATCTCCTTCAAAATTAGATAAGAAGTTAATTTAGTTACCAGGGACTGGTATATTACTAAAACAGTCCTAAATGATGCTCTGTGTTTTCCTTTAGAATGGTCTTGTCATTGTAGATTTACATAGGAGATATGTATTTGTATAGCAGTGTTCTTAAATAGGAATTGTTCTAGAGCACTAACTTAGATTAAATATTTTATTGCTCCCTGCCCCATGGAAATCTTGTAGCCAAGTAATAATCCTTCCAGGTAGCTTTATCCACTCACACCTTATATTCTTACACATGAAACAAATGTGATTATTGAATAGGTAAAAACTACTAAATTCCATTCTTTAACTTCAAAATCATTTGGTTTTGACCTGTGCTGTAAATTGCATGTAAACTTCCACTTGGATTATTTTCTGCTTGTTATGTTCTAGGCACAAGTTCTGGAAATAATCCAGAATGTTCAAGAATATTGTTTCATTTTTTTACCTCTTTGTCTCATATCACTGCTCCTGTTTTTTTAATTAAAAATAGGACTGGATAGATTGCATTCATGCTATCATGGTTTATTAATATTTTTTCACTCTTTTGAGACTTATTTAAAAGTATTTGTATTGAATTATCAATTTTGACCTGATCCTTTAAAAATTAAGACAGCAAGCACTTGCAGAGCAGCTTGTACAGAAAGCTTTGTCTCTTTTCATCAAGCTGTTGTCACCTAACTCTCTGGGCTTAACCACCAATACATCGCTTCCACTCTAGAAGAGGTGAAGTCAATGGAGCTGAATTGTTAAGGACTATTTCCTGCATAGCAGCAGCAGTCATATCCAGGATATACTATAAGAAACCTTCTGGAGTTTGACATATAATTGAGGCTTCAGTTATTTCCTCTATTTTGCAGTTCCTTTGATCTGGAAACTTTCCAGGTTGATGAAACCATCAGATTTCTGAATCAATTTTTTTTTCTATTTGGACTGCCCTTGGCTTCACGTGCCTTGTGTAAGTGGAGTGATAGCTGCCCGAGATCAGCACAGGAAAGCAAACATCCACATCATTGTAAAATGCTTCATAATGAATTAATTGAAAGGTTTCCTCTGAGAGAGAAATATCTTGCCTATAGCATTCCTTTTAGCTGTGTGAAGATTACTGAGAGAGGGCTGCACAGAAATCTCTGCAGAAACTGCCTTTTGTTCAGTCAAGGCAAGGGCTTCCAGCATGCTTTTCTGTTCCTAGTTCTAAATTCATGGTTCAGTCAAAGATTTTGATAATGCCAACACTCTTTTTTCATCAAGTTATAGATATACTCTATTGAATTAAGATATTTCAAGCAAAGTTGGATTTAGTAAAATTCATTTGCAAATACAAATAAAGAGTTGAACCATACTTAAGAACATGGCTTAGTTGTGGACTTGATTTTAAAGGCATTTTCCAACCAAAATGGTTCTCTCTCCTGTTGGTGTAGGTGGCTTTAGCTTTCTCCTGCCGTATTCAATAATTTTAATATGGACGGTCCTTTTTTTTTTTTCCTCATTTATTATCTGCCTCCCTTGTGTATACTGTTACTAGGGTCAAATAAATGAAATTTCAGACATTATGAGGTTCAGGATTTAAATCATTTTAAAATGCTCTCAGCAGCACTCCTTCCTGATGACTAGCTGGTCAGCCATAGTTTTTTCAGTCTTGAGGTCATAGTAGCCATCAGCTATAAGATTCTCTACTGTTAATCAGGAATTTCTGAACATGCTTAAGTCATTTGCACCATGTCAGTCACTTCAGCGCATTCACTGGGAGGTGATAAATGCAGCTTATTTCCTAACCACTGTCATTTTTTCTGAAATCTAATATGAAGTTCATATTTTGTAGAGTAAATATTTAGAACTAGAGAGACAATTTGTGACTCATATTTATTAGTACTTGTGATAATTCTTTTCAAAGTGGAGAGTTTTAGTTATACACGTTATGAAATCCACAATTTTCTTTCCAAGTAAATAAATAGCATCTACTGGGAAAGATACAGGATGTTTTACAACTAAGAAGTCAGCAGAGGGAGCACAAGTTAACAAACAGAATTGTGTTCAGTGTGAGGGACTGGTGATGGTAATGGTTCTGGTGAACAAGCAGTGTGTAATCTCATACCTTGTTTCTTTTGTGTTATGTAAAGATTTAATCACAGTAATGCTTTCATACTGCCAGCTTGAATACACTTTGATGGCAAACAGTATTATGGTATGTCTGGAGGCATACAGAACTGTCAGGTAGAGCTGAACTGTGATACGTAGGAGTGTTTCTGTTGCAAACCCTGGGTTACTCTTAGCAGTTGATTGTGAGGCAGTTTGACTTTGTTCTGCTTTGGCTTTTCCTTGCCTCATTTGCCAATGAGCAAGTGCCTTGTGCAAATGTGTCCCTGCTGTTCAGCTCTGGAGGGCCAGGAGGAAGGAAACTGGTGGTTAGAGGCTGCTTGTGCATTACACTGCCTACTGGCCATCACACTACTTTGGCCCAAAACAAAGAGGAGAATACTTCTGAGAAAACATATTTCATTTTTAAGCATACTTAACCTTAATAGATATGACAAGTTTTTAAAAATCTGTGCATTTGAGATAGCATTAATAATTCATGCATGTTTCATTAAAAAAAAAAAAAAAACAAAAAAACCAAACTGTCTATAGGGTCATTAAATTCTTACTTGCCTAAGATCATCAAAGTTGAGATGACCTAAAGTGGTTCTTTGTTGGGGTCGTAATATGCTGCTTGAAAAAAAATACCCAGTGATTTAGTTTTGATTCTGACAATACTCAAAAGGATTTGTTATGTCTTACAGACCTTTCTGCAAACTACTAATGGGATGAACACAATATATCACTTTTATAATAGTGAGCTATTAAAGGCAAACATAAAGCAGTCTGAAGCCTGTAAGTGCTGCCAACAGCTCCTGCTTTAATGAATTCCCTTTTAGATGTCCATTAAATGCTCATGGCAAATGTACTCATAATGGAAATGGCAAATCTAAATGGGTAGATATGAATAATCCATGGAGTTTAAATTCTGTTTATGATCATCTTCACATTTAGTTTTCAAGACAACGCAGTTTAGTTTTCATTACAGTTAGGAATAAAGAGGACAGGGAGTAATTGATTGCTTCAAGCAGATTAAAATCAATGGGTTGCTTTTCAAAGAACCCGTTCAATGCAGTAATTTCAACTTTAAACATTGATTTAGGAAACTCAACACAAAATGTTTTGTGCCGTGTGAACTTTTATGTGGAAAGACTAATACTAATTTTGTTTCTATATATCTGTATATGGAAATATATAGAGGTTGTTATCAGTGTGTGCATGAGTAAATAGTGATCTATATTAAGTCATTTTTATATTATTGCACTCATATAATGAATCAATGAGATTCCCGTCATCATTGTGATACTGTTTGTAACCCATTAGCACACAGAAATTACAGCCCATCATACATCATTACTGTGATTGAGGCTTTATTACCATATTCTCAAATCGCTTGCTTGCTGTAAAACTAAAATAGACACCAGACAACTATAGGTAGACGGTAGACTGTGCATTATTGTACTGGAATAATGAAGGATTATTGTAGCATAATGGGGCACAAGTTATGAGGAAAATAAACTTGGCAGCAAAGGAGAACTTGAGTGTTTTTAATGTTTGTTGTTACTACTTTAAAGGTCAAATATATTTGTTATGGTTAAGTTACTGTTTCCTTATTTCATGAATCATATCCTTTTCATATTTCAAAGAGGCCCTCCTTTATATTTAAGTATTCAAAGCCCAGGAATTGCACTGCAACACCCAACTACAGAGAGAGTAGCAACAGCTTTTGAAGTACCAGTGGCTGTGGAGGGGAAGGGTGGGTGACGGGGCATGGGTGGCAGTGCACACTTGCATTGTGAAGAACTGCAGCAACAGACATCAGCTGCTGAGAAGTGGTTAAATTCTCCAGACAGACAGATGCAAAAGCTACAGAAGGATTTTTAGGAACTGTAGTGGAAGAATTCATGATACCTTGGTCTTAAAAGAGGAGAAAACACTGAATTTGGACTTCAGGCATCTAACAATCTCTTGTGGTAAAAGTTTTTATAACAAAACTTTCTTCATGGATTCTTTCAATTCCAGCCCTGGCCTTCCATTTCATTAAAGTGTTCCAATTTGGTCACTTCTCCTGAGCTAACAAGCCAACTGAAGGCAGTTTTTGTCTGCCTGTTTTGTGGGAAGCATATCCCTTGAAATGTAAGCGCATTTTCTTTCCACTTTTAATATCTGCATGCCCGTTAAGCCATAAGCTTGCTGCAAGCAGGATCTTTGGGATTTTCTTAACAGAAAACTGTTGATATACTTTACTGTTGATAAGTTAAAAAGTGAGATAAGCTCCGTACTTTCTGGTAAACTCAAATGATTGTTAATCTCCTTACAAATTAAGGACTGTTGATCTCATAGAAAGACCTCACTCTTTTCTAGGATAATCCTTTCCCTACATTCACTACAATGAAGGAATCGTGTTCAGCACTGTCTTAACTGTAGCATGGATGTGATTCTGTCCATGTGTGTGCTCATTTATAACACTTCAGGCGTGGACATTCAGGTCTTGAACTTGCATTCCTTTGGTTGCTTTCTCAGATGCAGGTCATAGCAAAAAAACCTATTTCCTCTGTCTTTTAACTGAAAAGTTTTGCCATCTGAGAGCTAAAGTTTGAAGTACCCTACTGCTTTTCCTGAAATCTTGTGTAAGGGACACTTGGTAGCTAAGCCCTGACAAAGCCAGTTTTGGCAGTATTGATTGCAATAGATGTTTAGGATGGAGAGGGATGTTTTCAGCCATTCGGCTTAGTGTGACAGATCCAAAAAGCAAAATAGATTTCAGCTCTTATTTACTAGTGACAGGTATTGAGGCCTTCCAGCCATGAGATATTCAGAGAAGGAAGCAACTCTTCATACTCCTCATTTGTTACCATGAGATTTCAACGATAGGTTCTGAAAGAGAAAAAGACATAACAGTCTGTTATGGTGACAAGAAGCTGTCAATATCCTTCAGCAACGTTGTACCAACCTTGCTACTTACCTCCTCAGAAGGATCCAAATACTCACACCCTTCTAAATTTGTGCTGTAGCCATCTTTCATCAATATTCAGTTCTTCTAGACTTTTTAGCATGCTGCAGAAAAATGAGGTAACTGTTTCTCATTTTAGGAACGTAGATGCTGCTTCTGGAACTTGGGAGTAGCTGAATTTTGCATGACCAAGGCTTTCAAGCATTTGTATGCTGAGGTGTTGGTAGAGCAGACCCTTAGGCTTAGGGTATCTCCATGCGGAAGTTGCTGAAAAAGGTCACACAGTGACCAAACTTCTCACAGATTATCAAAAACAAAGCTTTTTCCATTTATCCCAGTTCTTTATTCCAGGGATAAATCTACATCTATGTCATTCAAGAAAAATTCCCTCATTCTTATTATCTGCTGAACAGCTACCTGGAGCTTTCTATAACATAAATATGAATCTATGGGTTTGTTTTTTTTTTCTCACTGTGTGAATATCCATCTAAATTATTATTCAAAAAAAGAAAGAAAAAAAAAGGAATTATTTACCAGTGAAAGGAATCTTTGAGATGCATAGTTGAAATATGCATTTACTTCTTGTCTTTTTTCCCTTTCTAAGATCACTTATTTCTAACACTTGGTGAAATGGTGCTGGACATACTTTGCATTAAGCAGTCTTGTCACACAGGCAGCACTCAAGGTTTGAGTTTCATCTTGCAGGTACAATATATTTACCAAAGGGAAGAAACCCTATAATTAAGTAATAGGCTAAATTTAAAAACTGCAGTTAGACTCATAAGTGGACTTTAGACTGTAGGGAGTGCTGAGTGCTGGCGAGAAGTCTCATTTGAGTAAAATGCTAATTTAGAGCTTGAAATGCACATATGGTTGAAACAAGATCTCTTGGAGGGGGGAAATCAATGTAGATGTCACAGCCCCAGAAATCACACTTAATGAAGTTTGATACCACAGTTTCATAGTCCATCTAAATTGAAGTAAAACCACTCCACTGCTGAAAAGGTAAAATTGCCCTTTTTCTGTATCACTTGGGTTCTCATTGCAGTTCGTATAGTTGCATGGTTAGCACTGTTTCTGCTTTTGAAGATGAACTTTTGGTCCTGACTGCATAATTGCCAGTGTCCATGCAAGAAAGCAGGTGGGAGCTACCATAGAGGTGACTGGCTTGCTGTCAGTCAGTCTTGTGGAAAAATATGTTGATTACTCACTGCTACTTTCAGGCACATGTGCAGCTGTCAGAAAGCAATTTTTAAATTCATTCAATGATTTTATACCTTTCTCTGCAATTGCAGGTTTCCAATTAAAGCAACAGATTTTAATTTGGGAGTGATATTGAGAGAACTTAGTAGTTCTTACTATTGACTTCATCACATCTGAGCAGTTACTGCCACCAAAACTTTTTGAGACACCTATTTTCTCTGAAGTGTGTTACAGCACAGATGAATCAGGACTTCTGTGTTTAAGTAAAAGCCTTTAAGTACAGGAAGAGTCCTGTTGAGTCCTGTAAAACAGTATATTTACTGTAAGTTAATGTACTATACCTTACAGTTCAACTTTCAGAACATCATTCCGTATCCCATTATTCCATTCTGTGTGATTGTTTCTGGACTTCTGATTAAGAACTAGGAAAACCATCAGTGTGGAGTATGTGGCAGGTAGTAGACTTGATGTGAAGTCACTTTTGCTGGGGTATTTGCAGTCATGTGCTTTTTAATAAAGTATATTTGGTCTTTTATCTTTTTGGCATAAATTCACAATGTCATTTCTGTTCTTAAAGAAGTAGTGGCAATGTCTGTAAACCACAATAGGTTATTATATAGCAGCCCAAATAGGAGGTATGGAGAGTGTAGGAAATGGCTTTGTTGTATTTTATGGATAGTTGACCACAAAACATGTATTTTAGGTATTTTTAACTAGGACATATTCAATGAGAGCATTCCATATTAAGAAATGGGCAGGAGATAATGCTGGTATAGAATCTATATAGAAAACCATGTTTGCTTCTTATGAATAAGATGCATTAGACCTGGAAGACATGAAGAAGATCTTTTGTCTGAGGTTCCCATGAATACCTTTTAGTCACTGCTAAGCAGTTTTTGCCATTTAGATGCTGACAGACAGTAACTGTGTGCTCTGCTCCATGAGATTCAGCTGCAGTACCTTTCCTTTGCAAACCTACTTAAAGTCTCCCTTATTATAAAAGTAACTTCCTTGTCTCAAGGAAAAATACATTGAAGTAATAACAATGTTCTAATATATTGATAGAAGTTTGTGTAATTCCATTATCTCTTTAATGGGCATTAGTTTAGACAGAGCTTTTCTATTGTCCTCTAGTTCTTTAATCATGAATTGTTTAGCTCAGCTGTAAATGAGTCAGTATCTTATTTCCTCAACAAGAGATATCTGTCAAGAGGTTTGAATATTCTGGGAGTAATCTTTGGTAGGCAATATTTTTTTGAGTGTAAGATAGCTGTAATTATAAACATCTTGCCAATTGTTTTTTGGTTTTTTTTTAAATAGATGTGATGCCTAACAACAAATATCTTCGTATTGGGTTTGGAGAATCTATTTCTATTAATATTTTTTCATGTAGTTGCGCAGGAGTTTCTAACTTGTTGTTATGGTAATTCCATCTTTACATAAAAATGACTTTTGTCTCATAGAATGCTATGCAGAGCCCTATTTTGGTGTTAAATCTGTACATACGTAAATGTTCTTACATGTGTCTTTTAATTTAGCTATTGGAAATGAAGTAACTTGTTTTTTAGAATTGTGAGGTACATATCATTTTTTTACAAAATTATTCTGGTTTAAAATTTAAAAAAACATTTCATTTGTAAGTATCACTCAGGTTTTGAGTATTAGATTTAAGTCATGATTGCATTTGGTTTGCTCATCAAAAGTGGAGAACATTTAATATTTATTCATAACAAAAGTATTAGAGAAACTGTCAATAAATTTTCTGTCATAATTTAATCATAGTATATCTAAATTGTTGATAATATGATCTGCTCGTTAAACAAAAGTGTCTGGAGAAAATGATGGATTAATTGACTGATGGCTAAGGTTTCTCTCAAATATAATGGTTTACCCGGTTTGATTTGATTTGTGTAAAATAACTTTCTCTAATAAACAATTTGCTCAGAGGCAATAGAAGAAATGAATGGTTATCAAACCAAACTTAATTAGTCTATCCTAGATTGATATTACTTGGGGAGTCTTCGTTTTAATTGTGGAGGGTTGGATACAAAGAGTTTGGTTCATTATATTTTTCCTGTATAAAGACTATTGTGTAACTACCTATGGAATATAGCATGTGAATTCATTTTAATAAATGCTTATAAAGTGCATTAGCTAATTATGCCAGGGTAAAAATGATTCCTTTAATTATTTTAGATATTTAACTAGTACTTCAATTTTATTATTGTTAGTCTGTAAACATAATTTGTATTAGCTCTGCCAAACTAATTAGAATATATAACTTAAACAGCTTCAACAGTTTTGTAATTCTTATAATGGACTCTTGTCTGAAAAACACATTTCTATTTTCAAAATATTCAGATAATGAAGAAATTCTTGGTATAGAAAGATTTTGAAATGTGAGGTAATTTTTTTTTTTTCTTGAAAAATACAGTTCAGAAAAGTTGATACGGTTCAAGATTCTTTAATGGTTATCAAGCAAAGGAAAGAGCATTTTCTTCTCCTCAGGGATGGGGTCAAACTAAATCATGGAGTACTGCAATTCCCTGAGGTTCCAGATCAGTGGATTATCCATGTAGAATATAAAACACAAATACAATTAAATTCCATTGTTTTCAGAGGTTAAGCACAGGCTTATTTGCATTAGTAGATGAAAATCTGCACATTAAAACTAAGAAGAGCTGGTCTTTAAGGCTTCCAGTAGATTTGGTCCAAATAATTTCCTCTTTCCTTATAAAAAGTGACTAAACAAAAAAAAAACTTTTTAAAACATCTGCAGAAGGTTTACAAAATTTGAATATAAAATGTACATGAGAGGGCTGTTGTTTGAGGCTGAGTAAGTATTGAAAGCAAAGTGTTATTAGTGAAAGGTAATTTAGGTGTTCTTAATTATATTCCTTCATGATTAATCTCAGGTTTATAAAAGCAGGACCTAATCTGTTTTGTTTATTCTTCTTGCACATGAAGTTTTTATTTTGACAGTCTATTACTTTGCATTTCTTCAGATAGTGTAGGCAACTTAGTTTTACAGATAACTGAATATGCAGTGAGGAAATGAGCGCCATCTTTTTTGTTTTGTCAATGTGTGGTCACAGCCACATGGGTTTGTGTTCAGACTTCAAAAAGTAAAGATTTATGTGCATATATTTCTGCTTTGAAGGTGATTGTCCTGTCTCATCTATTTGAGTGACAGAAAACTGCTACAAAATGGCAAGTTAGCTTTATCTTTGGGGAGGGTACAGTATTAAAAACTTTGGTATTATCTGTTAACACATTCTCATGAATTCTTTCTGATCTATGGCTACTTCACTTTTCTGTATTTCCTGATTATCTTCCCAGGTAAAGAATAGTTCTTGAGCAGGCAGATGTATACTCATCAGTAGTATAACTTGCAGTGAGTCTCAAAGAGAATTTTGAGAGCAAGGTATTGAAAATATATAGTAGTGCTTGCACTGCTGTAGATTGATGAAAATAAAAAGTAAAGTCTAGGAATTCCCTGGACTCTACTTATGCATCAGATTTTCTCAGTTAAATCTGATTAAAGTCAGTGAGAGTCTGACAACTGTCTTGAGGATTGCCCTGCATTTTCACTTAAAGGTTTTGGGAGCACTTCCTACTCAGCATTCTTGTTCATGTTGGCAGGAGAATTCCTCACACCCCAGCAACCACAGGAATTCTGTTCTAGTTTTGGAGGTCCAGAACTAAACCTTGCTTTTCTGCTCAGATCAAGAGAATTTCTTTCTCTGGCTTTCAAAACAGTTCACCTTTACATTTTTAAAATTTTAGTTTGTTTTTTTAAATAATACAAATATCAAGTTTTAAAGTTGTAGTAATTACAAGATATGTACTTAGCACAAGTTAAGCACTCTTCACTACCATATTCAGCATTCTGAATAAGCACGTTCCACTTCACTGATGGACAAATTTCTAAGGTGTGTTGTAGGCTAAATATTTGTAATTCTTTGTTTATCCAACAACACTATTGATAGTCAGATATATATAAAACGTGTATAAAATTTCACAGTCTGTTGCTGTTGCAGTTAACATAGCATCTGTAATGTGTAACAAATGTAATGGTGATATTTTTTATTTTTAGGGGATTGAAATTATTTTTTTTTCTGATGACTTCAGATGCAGTTTGAACACACAGGTAGAACTGTGGTGCTTATTGTGCTTCTCAAGGAATATTTTATTGTAAAATTCATAATTCCTTGTTAGATATATTGCAGAACAAATGCAGATCTTACCAGTTCTCAGCACGAAGTGAACAAGTTGTGTTAATGTTGTAGTTTACAGTTGAGGATTGTGACCCTTCACAAACATCCCTTCTTCACATCAGAGTCTTGAAGGAGCAAAGTAGAACTCAAAAAACATGGCATATAACAAAGCTTAATTCCCTAAGTAGTTGTTATGACTTGAAAAGCTAACCAATTTGTTATTGATTATTTGTTATTGCTTGAGAAGCTAACCAATTTGTTATTAATTAGAAGTGTAACAACTTTGGGTTTAGTATTCTTTGTGATTTTTAATGGTCTGTGGTGAAAACTGATGACGTTTTATAAATATTCCTAACTTGATGTTAAAGCCTGTCACAGAATCGTCCATATTTTTCTCAACTATGATGCCCTGTCGTATCTATCATATCACAGTACAGTAAAATTGCAGGCATGGTTAGATAGCTTATCAGTATATGCCGTACAGCTCTGATAAGAGATGATATTAAGTCAGTTGGTTTTGCTGATAAGTGGCTAACTCTTCTAAGGGCTTAGAAAAATCCAGCTGCAATGCTCTTATTTTCTTCATCATTTGCTTGGCAGGTGCACAAAATACATGCAGAGTTACATAGGTAAGAACCATGAATAAATAAATTCAATTATTTTCACTACAAGATGCAAATACTGTGTGCTTGGTCGATCAGCTCAAAGACAACAGGATTGAACAGTCCCTTACTGCTTGTAGACAACATTATAAAAGCAAAAATGGTTTAAGTTTTGTCCCATAGAACCCAGTGAGTATGAAGAGATTCTTTCCTTGTACTAATGTCTTTGAATAGATCATTTACATTGTTAATGTATTCTAAACTAGAGCAATATTTTATAGTTAGATTGGCAAGCCAAACCAAAACTTTCAAGTTAGCTGCTTAAATAAACACACAGTTAGTTATACAGAACTGTTATTTTCACCCTTGGTTGTCTTTGTACCTTAGTTAAGGTTTACCTTCACAGTTTATTATTTAGTTACTTAGTACACATGTTGGTTCCATGCTTTTCCTCAGGATATGAGTAGCTGTTTAAAAGGTTGAAGAAAGTAATTAGTTTTAGGATTGAACTTGATGAGTTTATGAATGAAGTAATATGCTCTGGTTGCCTGAAGTAGCAGCAGGTCTAGATACATAGATGTGGGAAACTTCTTCCAGGGCTGTGTTCTGAATTCCTCTGTTCATGTATGTATATATTCAAGCATACATTTGTTTATAGTTTAAAATAATTTGGGGTCATTAGTAATTAATTTTGGTTTGGGTTAGAGCGTCCTTTGGATGTCTTCTGGTTAACTGTATACTGGCTTTGTGTTCAGCAGCAGCTTAAAAATAATGCTTGCTTCCTGGGTGAAGTTCAGAATAAAATAAAAACAATCTTCATAATACTTGGGTCACATAGTAAATAGCATTTGGAGGTAAATAAAGGAGAGGACTGCAAGCTTTAATGGAAAAAGGATTTTTAAAGGATTGTGTCAAACATAGCACAATAACTCTAAAATAAGAAAGAGGGTTAAAGATGCAAAAGTGAAAGAATGTGCTCTTACCTGTTGCCAAATGTTTTTTCATGTATGCATTATAGCTCTTTTTTGTAACGGTCAGTATTACCCTTATTGTGTACTGTTTACATGTCTGACTTCTTGTTTGGATTTTACTTGGTGATTTGGTATTAATTTTTAATGTGAAAGCACTTAGCATTAGGAGTTTGACATTTTGTCTGACCTTAATCACCAGGAGGATCATGAGAGGTTTATTCAGTGGGAAAAGAACTGTTACAGCTCTGACAGAAATGATGGGAAATAAGTAAACAGCCTTTTAAATCTTCACCAGAAATCAATAGAATTTAAAGATGATGGACGTTGGTGTTTTTTGCTGCTTAAGGACTTCAACCTTTTACGGGAAAATATCTTCTTAAAGTGTCAGCATTTTTTTTTCCCCTAGCACAATGAATCACCGCTGCAAATAGAACACTCTGCATAGGACACTTCATCATTATTATAAAGATGATGTTGTATGTCTCACTATGATAATGCAGCTGTTTAGTATTTTAACACCCAGAAGTGTGGTACTGCTTCATAAGACTGCTAATTGATGGATAGTGTAGGTCAGTGAAATAATTTTATGTGTATTTAATAGCATTTAAACTGATGAACTCATGTCTTTATTCTGCCACTATAATGCCTGCTGTTTATAACTTTTCTGGTTTTAGCTGCTTTCCCCATGTCAATAGAAATAGCTTTTTTTAAGTGGGAGTTCTCAACTTCTTTTAATAACAGAGAATAAAAGCTACTCTAAAGTCATTGCATCAGCAGTCATTTAGAAACGATGCAGGTTTTGGGCAGCTGCACAACAAATTATGTAGTTTTGCTTTTCATGAATGATTTATTAGATGCTAGGATAGTACAGTATTTAGCAATATATCCTCAAATAGCACTATTCAGACCCAAGTATTCATACATTTGCATCATCAATCATTTGTTGTGCTATTTGGGCTTTTATTATACAGTATTGGATTCCATTTCAAAACGGGTAAGTATACAGTAAATTATATTCAAATATAGTAAAGTTGCTGTTAAATAGTAATTGAGAACTTGACTTTCAAGCTTTCAGTTAATTTGTTTGCATCCTTATGCAGCTATTTACTCTGAATAAAGTGAAGGGGATTTAATTTTGATTTGTTGACAACCTTTTATATTGAATGTAACTGTAGCAGCTGTAGTTTTATGCTAATATCTAAGCATGCCACATATACTCTTGAACAAAATTGTCCCTTAAGACCTCCTGATATGAAGTGATCTTTGATTTAAGGTTGCAGTACTTTGGCTACAACTGCGTTCGATGATTATTAAACCGGAGTTATTACATGCAAGCTGATGGAATATTTTCAGTAGTTTATCTCAATTGATTAGCCATATTGAGCAGAGAGTGGGGAAAGCATTTCAAGCCATTCCTCCTCATTTCTGGGGCTGCAGCTTTTCTCTGCCAGCGTTGTGTTCAGCTTCCTGCCTTTCTCTGCAGTGCGTGGTGGGGGAGCTGTAATAAAGCTGGATCAGAGTAACGGGGTTTTTCTGCGGGGTGCTGGGAAACCTGAACTCAGGCAGCAAATTGCTGAAGCACATGCTTCTTTTTAAGCACATGCTTCTTGTCAAGCACAACTGTAGAACTCCTGAAACCCGTGGGTTTATTTCTCTGTGGGAAGGGTGTGGGTGTTCAGCGAGTCTTGATGTCGTCGTGTCAGCCAGCAAACACGTTGCAGGGCACACAAGTCTGAGAACAGTGCATGGAAGATAGGGAAAATTGTCCTTATAGGGCAGCTTTATAAGCTTTTTCCTATGTATATTACAGTATGTGAATTTTGAGGGCTGTAGGTAGTCTTGTTTTCATTTACCACAAAACTAATCCCTAAAGTAACGGAATTGGCAGTGATATTTTAGGACTGAAACTTTTTTTTTAACGACTTTGATGCCTTTAAGTATAAAATCTAATTTTCAGTATCTAATAATATATAGCAAAGCAGCATAGGAAAGAGAAATATGCATATAATATGCCAGCTCTTTAGCTTATGTGAAGTATTTTATCTGGTCCTGTCCTAGGTTGCCATTGTTAAATAGATAATTTTGCTTACCTTGTAAGTACATTTTCATACATTCAGGGAATGCTTGCTCTGTGAGGACAGCTTGAAGTTTTGCCTTTTGTTCTTTTTCATTATTTTAACAAGAAAAGCATGGATGCTTGGCTCTTTCAGGGCCAGAATTTTGGGCTTCTTTGGAGGTTTTCCCTGAGTAGCAAGGTTTTCTTGTAATGTTTCTCAACCTTTCACCATCTTACATACTTTTTAGGATTTTATTGTCTGCAAGATATTGTCAAACATGAATTTTTTGGTACCATTTTTTGGATTATTTTATGAAGTTTTACTAAAGATGAGTAAGATGGTGTCTGTGGATTAATTAACCATTAAATGCCTCAGTAGCCAGCTGTGAACTTTCTATTTCTCAATTTTTTTTTTCCTTTTACATCCATTTACATAGATTGTGTTACCTTAAAAACAAACAAACAAACAAACACAAACCCAAACAAAAAACCCCACAACACTTCCTTTGGCCTGGAGGTTCAGAATTTTTATTAGGCTTATCTTTTTAATAGCGTCACAGGGAGATGATGACAAAGGATTGTATCATAGTGGCTTAATTGCTCAGCAATCGAGATACAACAATCTGTGAGCTGAGGACTTCTATCCAGTTGCAGAAGTGAAATTTAAAAAATGTGTGAAAGTTTAATACTTTTGTATGGAATGTCAGGGATTTTGAGAGGGTTTCATTCATAATAGAATGGATATGAAGAAAGACTGTAAACATAAACTGGAGACCTTGTCTTCTTGCTTTGGTTAGCCCTGGAAGTGAGTGCTGAGAGGGGATGGGATTGATCACCATAAATATATAGAGGGGAAGGGGAGGAACAGGGCTGAAAACACTAGGGAGGTAAAAGAGCTTTTGAAACTAAGGATGCTTTTGGCACAGGAACAAATGGATGTGGCTGTCAATAACCTTTGGCTAGAAATTCAAAAATGCCTTCTACTCATTCAAAGACAGAGGTTCCAGAACTGCCTCCCAGAGGGGGAATTATGAAGGGAAAGTTATTAACAGATCTTGAAATGACATTTGAACAATTTATGAAAGGATTAAGTGACCTGGTTGCTTGTGTTGGTAAGAAACTGTACTCAGCATCCACAAGGTCCCTTCTATGTATTTTGAGTCTGTTTATGTGCTTTAGTTGTTGTTTCCCAATTGAATAGTACAGAAATTAATTTTATATTTCCCTTTTAAAATCTTGTGTAATTACTTGAGAATCTATAGACTATAACTTATGTTTGCTTCCTTTTAATATCTGAAAATAAAACTTGAAAAATAAGATTTAATTAAAATAATTAAAATAATATTTTCAGGATGGAGACTCAAAGATGGTAGAACCTCTGTAGAATGTAGTTGTGTTTCTGCAGGTTGAGCATCCTTACTGAGATAGCTGGAAAAATGCAGCTGGCTGGCATTTCAGTGCTAAATGTATTTCTGAGCCAGTGTCAATGATTGCCTTTTCCACAAGTAGTACTATTCAGTAGGTCAGAAGAGGATTTTATTAATCCATGCTCTATAACATAAATCAAATTTGAAAATACTCTTCATCTGTGCACCCCCACAGGTGACTGTGGTGCTGAGGATCCCCATGATATTACTGGGTTGCCTCAGCTTCAGTTTGTGAGGACACAGGGATTAAAAAAAATGCACATTGTGGATCTGAGGTAGATTGTTCCTTGCTTTTTATATTTGAGAAACAGGATTTTACATGTGGCTACAAGTGTGAAGTTTGATACAGTTACTGTAGTGCCAAGGATCCTTTAGGTTAGAGAAGAGTTTGGTTTGGTGGTTTTTCTGCACTATCAGTTTTGTGTAATTAACACATTGTGTAAGCCTCTTCAGCACTAGAAACTGTTTTATATAAAAGAGTTTTATTTTTGCTGGTGTTCTGGATGAAATAATTTAACTATTAATTTATAATGTTACAGAGTGTTGATCCATTGTTAATATTGTTGGATGTTAATCAGTAACCCGTTTTGAATTGACTTATTGATCCCTGGATTTAATAGAATAAAAAAGTGAAGCAAATGGGAGCTTGGTAGCTGAAAGGACAAACAGCTCTATATATTTTCTGAATGAAGGAGTGACAGGGTTGTAAACCATGACATTGACAGTTAAACTGTCAGAGTGGATGTTAATGCACGGGGCAGTGGTGTTGGAGGTCCCGATCATTTGTCAGGAGCTGTGTAATACATGCAGTACATCTTCATTAAATAGGCATACAGCAAGCAGCTTCATGTTTCCGGATGAGCTGTGGCCAGGCCATAATTAACCTTTTGAACCGGGATTTGTAACAGAATGTAAAATCAGCTTAGGTTATCAATTACAGTCACACTCAATTGATAGTTGCCCAAAGAGGGCTCTTATGAAGAGAAAGACATTATAATTTGCTCATTTCCTCAGAAAGTAACAAAAGTACTTACAATTCATTAAATAATAAATACAAGCAATATCTAATTGATGGTTTTAGTATCAGCTTATTTTACGTGTTATACGCAGGAGGTCAAAACCCATACCTTGTCATTGACAGGACTCACAAATTTGTTACAAACCTGAATTAGGGACTGCTTCATTGAAAGAAAACCACTTTTTAAATGAGAATTTTATCAATATGCTGAGATTTTAAATCACTGGTTTGGTCCATATTGCAAATGATTAACCCTTTAGTCAGTGGAAATCTACTTTGAGTCTAGTAAGTGTCCTCAGATAAAACTAATTTATGTATTTTTTTCTATTAATACTTGGTGATAATGCTTTATAGCTACTTATTTTGTTACAGACAAAGCAAATTATATTTTAGGTAGATATAATTTTTTATTGTTATGCAGTACTGCATGAATATGCAGAGTATTTTTAAACAAACTTTTTACTTGTTTTCCCTATGATATACTTCATTCATCAGGAAAATGAATGAGACTATCAGTCAAGGACTGACTGTGTTTTCTTGGGTTGATTGCTGCTGTCACCAGTGTTTTACAGATCTAGAAGGATTTTCCTTTAAGAGTAGTTTTTCATTATTATTCTATGAATATAGACAGTAATTTATCTGTCTACCTCTGCAATATCTTATGATGGAGAAAAAAATCTTATTACATGTCCATAATATATAGAAGATTTTTAGCATGCACTTCAATAATTCTTATTTGCTCTTTTCTCTTGTTAGTACTGAAAATTTGATTTTAAAACCCACTTAAACAAACACAGAATTACTAGAATATGTCATCTTTGAAAGGCAATAAATGTTATTTTCTTGAGAAGATGTACAACATACTTTTAGTCTTTCATGTGTTACTGCTTTTACCTTCTAATAATACCCACATTCCCTGCATCTTTTCTCAAAATTACCTTAAATCTGTTTCCTTACTTCATTTTCTGTAAGTATGGATTTGTTAACAGGTATAAAGATGTTTGGGCCATATTTTTAATAAGGCTGTCCATCAGTAAACAAGTAAGGAACCTTTAGGAGACCATTTATTCTCACAAGACAGGAACCTTATAAAGTGTCTGTTGTTTGTTTTGGGGTTTTTTGTTTTGCTTTTCTTTTTTTCTGACCTGTCCACAGTTTAAGCACAGTCTCATTTTAAAAATTGTCCATCCATGGACTTGAAGTCAAAATGTTACATTTCTTTTCTGTATGCTTTCTTGTTAGATTTGGGGGAAAGAATAATAAGTTATATTTCAAGAAATTACTGATTCCTATGTAGAACACAGGAAAAATACCTGAACCATAAAATTCAAGAAAAAACAGGTTTTTTTTTTCAAACAAACAAACAGCATTAAAACGTTTAATTATGTTTTCAATCAGTGTTTAATGATGCACAATTTTACACTCTGCTATCTCCACAAAAATTAGCTGCCTACTCTGGGCCTTATTTTTCCTACTTCAGCTCTGTCCCCTCTGTAATTAAGTAGAAGTTGTAATTTGCCTGAGGTACTGCAAGTGGAGGGATGTGTTGGGAATCAGAAGGCAGTGCTCAATTCAGTGGGGGTTGTTTTGTTCCATTTTTTAAAACAAGCACATTAAGCCCATGACCACATGATTTATATTTTGACTGTTGCTTTAGAAGTCCAGCAAGAATTCCTAGGGCCTCTATACAAGCATTCACCCAAGTTTGCAATTACCAAGTACCAGCACAAAAAATGTCACCCAAATTAATTCTGAATCTTTGAAAACAAATCAAAAATTTTCTTACCTGTTCAATTTCTTTCTTTGTCATTCCTTTGTCTTTTTCCTAGTGAATTAATGACTTCATAATATACTTTCAGAAAGATATGAAGAATTGCTTGAATAATCATATGAAATGCAGTATTAAAATAATTATCCCTCTTGAACACATTTGCACGTAGGTGACACCTGCATTATACCAGCCAAAGCCCTTCCTGTTTCTTTTTTAGCTTCTGCAAAAAGCAGTAAGCTCAAAATCTGGGATAATCAGGATTCTTCAATGTGTTGCACTTTTCTTTTTCCTCCTCCACATCCTCATTAGGAAGGAGGAAGAATTTTCCCCACAAGTTTATCTGTGTAAATTGCAAACGAGGCTTGCATATCTGAACAATATTTTCTGTATTGGGCTTTTCCTACAATATTTAAGAAACATGAATGGAAAAGCCATTGCCCTAGTTTTTTTAAGCAATGAGCATCATTAATGTCATGGAGATCAGCAGGAATTTAACACACCTGAAAATCAGATTGCTTATAATAGGAGCTCTTCGCTTGTATTTGGGAACCTAAAATTCTTTAATTCTCAGATTTATCATTTTGAGCTCTTAAAGTTCATTTCTTCCCTCAATCTGAGGGAGATTTACAGTTGCTCTGTTATAGATCAAATAGTTTCACCTGTCAAACTTGGTGCATTTTCTCTAGCATTTCCATCACTTATGACTTTGATTCTCAAAATAAAGGCAAGGCAAGATGAATGTCTATGTATATAAGAACTCTCAGTTGGACCAACCCATAGGTATCTGAAACTTTACAGTTTTCAAAGTTTAATGAATGCTTATTGTGCTCAGCATAGCAAATCTGAAAGGTCAAATCAGAAACAAAAGCATAATTCCACTCCCTTTTCACTGATTTGAAGACCATTGTGTCCAAAAAATTGTGACTGATGCCTTGGTTTTGTCTTGCATAAAGCAATCTGAAGCAAACTTTTGTCAAAAGTGGATTTATCTTATTAAAGGGAAAGGAAAAAAAAAATCAACAATAAAACACCACTGGGGAGTGGTTTGTGCAGATGTGCACACGGTCACTTTGGAGAACTCCATACTTGGTTTTTGCTTTACTTGCCCCTCCACAATGGAGTAGTGTGGTTAAAAAATTGTGTTCTGTTGTAGAAGATTGCTATGGGAAAATCACAAGAGACAGTTCTGTGTTTGTGAATTGGCCCCTCCTGGTAGTACAGCTGATTTCCATGAGTATTTAGAGGAACGCAAACTTGACATATTCTGAACAAAACTTACCAGAATCATAAGTAATATTTGAGTCTTCACTTAGTCCTGGAGTTGAGATAAAACCCCACACTGAGAAAATTTTTGACTGCATTTACAGGCTCCCTTTTTCACAAGCCTGCTTTCTAGTGGTTTTTTTGCTATTTGTATATCTTCAGCTCTGTAGAACTTTAAAAATTCTTTCACTCTGTTTCTGCTGCTATGAAAGATACTAGTGCAAGGTGACCATATGTTCTCTTATTCTTACCTTCTGTTTGCTCATCCTGTAACTGATGCCTGACTCCCAGCCACTAAAGTCCTCTCATAATCCACAATTTGACCTATGAATACATTACATCTGCCCATATCTTTAAGTAGAAACCAGGAAGGTCCTGAAGCATATTTTAACCTACATGTGCTCTGATATCAGTAGCCCAAGGTACTGTGTATTATCTTTTTTTTTCCCAGTTACTGTTTGGTCCACTTTAAAATGTTCTTTAGCTGTCCCTTAGTGAGGATGATGTCTTCAATGGGCATGTATGTTAGGCAGCATCAAATGCAGGCATAGTTGTTGATGACACAACGTGGAAGCTGCACTTCCTGATTTCATCTTTCCTTTATATTTCCAGTGTTGTAGTGCAGAAAAAAATAATATCTTTTGTAAGAAACTGAGCATGCTACTTCCTATATTTTCTGTTTTAAACTGAATACTTTAATTTGAAAGTGTCTATAGGGAAACTACACACACAGGAAGGCATGGCAGAACTGCACACTTGGGTGTGCAATTCTACAGTTGTTTCCTGATTTGTGTGGCCTTTGAAAGATTCCCATATGTAGGAAGATTCCAAATATGTGCAAATAATGATCTTAATGTAATAGAAATAATTGGATGTGTGAATAGAAGAAAATATCCTTTCTGTCATAGGGGTTTGATGGTTTTAGTTTGTTCTGTGCAAAAGACAAGAATCTATTATAAAGTGTTTTAGTCTGTTATTGTGACCCTGAGTCTAAAAGCACAGATACTGTGTTCTCTTTTCTGCAGGATGCTGGAAGCAGCTCAGTGTTATTTGAGGGTGACTGTTTTTTTTTCCTGTCTGTACTGAATTGTGCTGAGAAACATGTATAAGAAAGCTGTGATAATGAGCAGTACAGTAGAGAGAGGTGATTTATGATACCTGTTTCTGACAGCTATAGTGCTGAGATTCCCAGGGTATCTGATCACTGCATTAGCATGCTGACAGCTCAGCATTTAGGACATTATGGTAATTTATCCTGCATATTCTGTCACCTGCACTGTCAGAGTTTCTTTTTAATGATGGTATAAGTATTTTGTTTGTTTGTACTGCATTCTTTTCATTTGGCTAATGTCTTCTCATTAGATTGCACCTAGTAAATGAGAGTAATTAAGTGTTTCCTATAGCTCAGATGCAATGATTAAGTTGCAGAGTTGATGCTGATTATGTTTTGTCATTTATCTCTATTAATCTGAGAATAATCCAGATGATAAACACATGTAATTTTTTAGCTAATGTTCAATAGATGAAATTTATAGCTTCTCGATGGAGCCAAACAGTAAGTGTGCATTTATATATGAATAGTAAGTTATTGTACTTGTATTTCTGTTAAATAAACATAGAATTATCTGTGCAACTAAGGAAAAAAACAGAACAACCATTGAAGTCTTCACCTTTTTAAAATACAGTTTTACATGGGAAACTACTATTTGTTATTCACAGTTAGGTGACCTTCTTTTATTCTGCTTCTCGCGTATCTTCAGGGAATCCTGTGAGAATATTTTTGAGGGTATTTCCAACAGTTGTTGTCTGTTACTGTTAATTCTGTAATACAAAGCTCATCTCTAATAGCAAAATGCAGTTTTCACAGAAACACTTCCACATTAAAATCCGCAGTTTAAAAAAGAAAAAATACAGTAATGTATCAAATTAAGCACACCACAACAATTTGTAAATCTGTTTAACTTTAAAGCTACAGATAGAGGTAGGAAAAAGCTCAAATTTTTTTTCTTCAGCATATGGAGTTGCAAAACAACTTTATGCAAATAATAATGGCAACAGTAAATTTCAGGAGCACCCTGAGTTTTTTGAGCATGCACCTTTGTTTTCCTAGTTCTGTAAACTTCCAAGCATGTTTCACTATTTTTTAAAAAATATGTAACTTAAAGTAAGTAGGCAGCATAGCCCCTTGATTGTTTGGGGTTTAAACATCACAGTTCTGATTGGTTTCAGAAGCAGCAAGTTTTATGTGTCACCAGTTAATAAATTACTTTAACATGTGGACTTGAGCTTATAATAGATGCTGAAGGAAAGATACAAGATGCTCGTGGGGCTTTATTATGTGTCGGCATATATCAATAAATTAACTATACAATTTTTTTACATATGCATACTGTACTATATTAATGCCTAATGTAGGAATGTTGCCTTTATTAGATTTGTGTCCATATGTTATCTGGAACTTTTTTGACAAGTGTCATTTGATGGTCAGGAATAGGCAATCAGTAGCCCTTTGCAGCTCATGTCATTCAGCTCTGTACTTCGCAGTAGGATTACACCACCATTACAGCTTGATTTGAACAATTGTTTCTTTCTTGTTGTTTTCCACTGAAATAATTACTGACCTTTCCTGGTGAAATATCTCCACAAGTAAGTGTTGCACCGTGTTTCATTTGGTGACTTAGGCTCAGGAGCCAGCACAGGCTGTGGGACTCTCGTGGGCATGTTCCCAGGCACTGCCTGGACATTTCCAGCATCCTGCAGACCCAACCACCTCTGCTGCCGGGGAGCTAAACCTGGCAGAGTTATTTTCTGTCCAGAATGACTCCTCTCAAAACTGGAAATGTGCTGGAGCAGGACAGATAAAAGATCTGGTGTAGACAGTCCAGCATCAGTCCATAAATTTACAGGTTTTTTTCAGTCTGTGCACATTTGGAAGACTTGCACGTATTTTTCCATGATGTCCTCTAACTGAGTACACAGCTATTGATGGCTTCAGTTTTCATTTTTAAGATGTAAAATGGTGTTACTTGTGCAACTCAGTAAACTACTAGCTTTAAATCTATGCTAATCAGATCAAATTATTGCTCATTAACAATTGTTATCTTCCTAGGAACATAAATATTTGGGCACTAGCATTCTTTCTAGAAAAGTAAATATTGTGCTCAGTCTATACGGGTCGGTTCTAGAATTGCTGCTTAAAATCCCATGTATTGAATTTTATCTTTTCTCTTGGGTGGATTAGGAAAACACTTGAAGCAGCCACTGATGGCTGCTGGGCTTTCATTTCTTTGTGACTGGTAAATGAAACACATGCAGCC
This sequence comes from Florisuga fusca, assembly GCA_038090715.1. NCBI lineage: Eukaryota > Metazoa > Chordata > Aves > Apodiformes > Trochilidae > Florisuga > Florisuga fusca. Next base: position 670,233 of record JAAWXA010000026.1, on the reverse strand, counting down.
TCACCAAACTACATGACTAATGACAACCTCCAGTGGCTCCTGCAATCAAAGATTAATTTGCTTTATCAAGTTTAAAGAATAGTAGGCGATAAATCATGTCAAAAAGAAATAATCAGTGTCAGGCTGATGTTCTTTTGCACAGTGGAGGACAGGTGCAATAGAGGATTCATCTGCCATAGATTGTTAATTTTGTTCTCATGCTGTTGTGTTAATTTTTATTTAGTTGATTTTTTAAAGTCAAACAGGATGCATTTTCAACTAATATTTTTGTCTAAAATGTATAGCATTGGTATTTAGCTCTCAAATGAAATACTTGTTTGGAGTCTATCACTTAGCATAAAAATATTTCTAAGTTAATTCTTTTAATAATTGATAGATATATGTCATGCACTATGATTTTGCTATCTTGGAGGACAGTTGAGTGTGGATAAGGAATAAAAATGTGTTGGCACATATCTAGGGCATATACAGTCAGGTTTTTTCCCTTCCTGTTGATTCCTCTTTAGGTAGATATCCTCCCTTGTTCTGTCTGTGGGCTAAGTATAATGTTAGTTGTAGCAGTTACTCTGCTGCTGATGTTTTGGGTATTGACCTCTTGTGCACCAGTCGAAAACTGGTGACTCTGGGCAATTAAAGCCCAACCCACCATGAGGCTTTATGCCACGGGGAACAGCACAGCACAGGAAGTGACCATCATGTTGCAGGTTGGTGTTCTGTATGGATCTCACTTAATGAAATGGTTCAGAGACAGCATCTCTATCACATTTGTAGTTTCTGAATATAATCATTCCAATAAAACCTGCATTTTGAAAAGATACTGAGATTAAGTCACCATGAAGTGTGTAAGGCTATCTATAGGGTATTGTTATAGTATTACCTCACATGGTATGACACTGACCTGCATTTAATAGTGAATTGCATTGTACAGAAAGCAAAAATTGCAGCTTAGTTTGCACAGAAAATACAAGTACCCTCTGCTGACTTAACACTAGGTACATAACAGACTGTTGACCATTTTCAGTTTATTATTTTGATTAAACCATGGCCCAATTACATATTTGGCAGCAATGTGTTTTTCTGTGTTTAAAAGAATTTTAGCAATGAAGATTCTGTAAACTTCTGTAATGCAGAGAGATGATGTGATCTCTTTATAATAATGTGTGAGCCCTCTAGTGGCATTCTCCATGTCCCAAGTTCAGATGGCTAATTGGGTGAGTCTACAGCACTCTGTGTGTTTAGACAGGAGGTCTTACAACAGGACAGAATTACCCTCCTAGAAAAAGGGGCCTAATCCCAGCCTGACAGGGATGGCAGGCTTCTCCTACAGCTCTCAGAGTGTTGGAGATAAGATTCAGTGAATCTTTAAATATAGATAGAGATGCATTTTGCAAGAGGAAAATTTGTAAAACTTCTAACCCACTCCAGCAGTTGAATGCTGCCTACACATATGCCAGTTTGTTCATATTTAGAACAAAAGGTGCAACACTTACCATGCAGATATTTAAAGTTCATACATATTGTCAAGAAAAAAAAAGTATAAGAGTTAATTACCTACCTTCCCTCCCTTACTCTGAATTTTTGTGCCATTAGTCTCTTGATTTTACAGACTGAGTAGTAAGAGAGAGTAGTCTGACAGGTTCTGTGTCATGTTTTATTTGTAAGTCTGTCCTTTCAGTATATCAGTTGAATATTTGTATCCACATTGTGGCTTTGTGGATGGCATTCCAAAGACTGGCTAATGCTGATTCTTTAGTCCTACTAACAGTACTGAAGACTTACAACAAGAACATATGAGGGATCCTAAAAGTACAGCTATGTATAAACTGGCCTCCCTCACCTTTTATTTGATGTCATTTTATTCTTTGTAATGCACTTCTGAAATTGTGCAGCAACACTGCTTCAATTCTTTTGTGCCATTCTGGTGGTGCTAGAAACTTGAAAACAGATTAATCATCTGCCTCCAGTAAAACCTTGTTACTTGTGAATCTACATTTAAAAGGGGGGGGAGGGGAAGATCACCCACTTTTTACTTACATGAATGTGTCTTGAATTACTAGAAAAAAAAATTGACATTTTTTTCTGCCTTAATTTTTAAAGTGAAGGTTTAACATGTAAATTAGTGATTTAAATAATTCTCAGAGTAAAAACTTAAAACTGAATTAAATTTGAGTTAACATTAGTGATTTAAATTTGAGATTCATAATCTCAACAGAAGTACCTTAAAAAGAAGAACGATAAGAAAATGTTAGGGTGTCACTGATGTGTCTCCCCAGTGCTTTGCAGAAGGAAAGGATCAGCTCCCTTGACCTGCTGGGGATGCTCTGCCCATATACAGCTCATACTCATGTATAGTAAAGCTCATTTAAAAGCCATTCAGATATTAAGGTAAGAGATTACTCTAAAGCCATCTTAAATTACATTGTGCTGCTGGTGGGAAGGAGAAGAAACCTTTTAAGGATCCTTAAAAAGCACAGCCCACTCTTAGCTGAAATCACACGCAGTATTAGACATTGTCTGTAGCACTATGGAATATGGTACAAATCTGCTGTTCATTTTTTTCATTTTTTTGTTTTCATTTTTACTGCTTAATATGCCATAAATTGGTATCTTTTCTTATTCTGGGTTTAGAGTACAATGAGAACTTGAAATGCAGTTCATAAAGCCAGATTTGAAATAATTATTGCTATGTTCTTTCACTTGTGATGCTACTTGTACACAAGTCAAGTCGTGTCTCCTTTTTAATCTAAGGGTGGCTCTAGGAATAGGTTTGGGGAGTGAAGCTAGAAGAGACTGTTTGCTTAAAGCATTTTGTGCCAAAAAAGAAAAATATCCCTCTCAGAATTTTATTCTGTAGTTCTGTAACTAAAATGGCAGAATTAAGTAATTTCAAAAATTTATTTCAACAGTCCTTAGGATGATGACCCATAATAGCAGCACTTTCACCTGGAAACAACCACTAGCTGTCTTCAAGTTGATGAAAGATGAATTAAGATAGTTAATAAATAATAGTAAGGCAACTTTTCTTGTTTGAACATATTTTGCCAAAAGCATCGAGTAGGAAGTTGGGTGAGAGAAAGGAGAAACAGATTCTGAGTATTTCTGGTGACTTAGTGGAACACTGTGTGGCCAACTGTCACGGTTTAGCAGTTTGGGTGGACTACAAACCTAGGACAGAATTCCACTTTATTGCCCCTCTCCCCACCCCACTCCCAAAAAAAAAAAAAAAAAAAAAAAAAAAAAAAAAAAGGGGAATAAAGACTGGAGACTTAAAGTTGGAAACTGAAAACAATTAGATACAGATTTTATTAACACAAGGGAAAGGTAATAGCATAAAAGGTAAAGTAAAAAAAAATACACAAATAAATATATATATGTAAGTATATATACACAACCAGATAGATAGCACCTGGCAAGCTGGCGGTTATGAACAGCAAAACATATAGCAGGAAGAGGGAGGAAAAAGTGAGGAGTTGCTGGGTTTCTGATCTTTTATAGAATATAGCAGGAAGTTGGAGGGAATGGATCCCTCCCTTTGTGTTCTGCCCCTCTCAGAGTCCAAAAAGCCCTCCTTCTTCAGTTCCTCCTGTTCAGACGGTGACACCAAAGGTTTGAAAGCTGGCAGAGCTCTGTTTGTTTCATATAACAAAGTCAAGAACTAATTCACAGTTAATTGTTGAATGTTCCTTTTTATAATACCTAGAGTTGCCACAGGAGCCACCTGGCTTCCTTCACTTGTGTTTAATGTGTTCTAAGAATGGGAGACTGACAGTCCTAATATTTACAGCAGAATCATGTGGGTTTGTATGAGGAGAGCTGGATCTAGGTAGGGTTTTTTTTTTTCCCTTACAAAAACATATGTTTCAATTAAAACAAAAATGCAAAGAAACATTTTCTTCATAGTGTCTTGGTCAGGTTTGTGTTAGACTTGGTCAGTATCTTGGGTACCAACGTGATTTTCCATACCTAATGGGGTTGGTAGAAGGCAGAACAACTGGTTCATCTCCATGCATCTGAGCAGTGAAAGAGCAATGATAGAGCTGTCTCATCCATACAGCTTAAGAACTGTACCAGTGGTGACTGGTACCTTGTTTATAAGCATTTTACATATGTTTATATGCTTACATAAATCAAATCTGCAGAACATACAACATTTGGGCTGAACTTCATATTTCATTAGATACATTGATTCTCCCAAAATTATTTTTATCAGACTATTCAGACGTTGCATTAGTGTTTTTATAAAGTAAGCCAAAATTGTTAGCCATGTCCTTGAATAAGTCTGTCACATACAGGAATATATTTTTAAAGTAGTCTTCTCAGACTTAAATGCCTGCTTGTTAAATGTCATAGGAAGACAAATAGTTGTCTATCTTGTGCCGCTTGCCATTTTTCTGGACCGAGGAGGAAAAAAGACCAAAACAAAAGAACAGTATTTCAGTGATCTTTTCCACATATGTTTCATCTGTATCTTCTTTGTTGGAAGGGTTGGTAGTTGGCATCAATTTGGATCAAAAGAACTGCATTTACGAAGGCCATGAGGAAGGTTCCATATTATTTCTCCAGAGCATTCTCACTACTGACGAGTTGTTTCTTGAGGCATGCAGCTCTATTGAGAAAGAAGTCTTCTGGGAACAAAAGTTTTATTTCTGGAGCAAAAGATTTTATATCAATTTAAGTATTAAATTAATTTTATAGATAGCATCTACACAGTAATGCAGCTTGTCACAAGGTATGTAGAAACTATTGTATGTATGTTGATTTAAAATCATATTGGTTTAGAATTTGTAAAAATAGCACAGGAACTGGTGATTTATGTAGCATTAGTATGATAGACTATCTCTGAAAGAGCTATTTACAGCACAAGGACCGCACAAGGACCCACTAGTTTATGCATTTTCTTTAGTAACCATTTCCATTCTAAGCTGCTGAAGAGTAGCAACATTTAGGTTATTATTTATATTTTTATGTAGTCATCTAAAATCGCGTGCTGCTGGAGCTAAAAAATTAGTTTTGCAATAATCCCCTAAAGTAAGTGTGAGTCAGCACCTGACAGCACACAGTACCAGCTCACTTTGTTTGTGAAGTGTTTTAGATTCTTAGACTGTAGGCAGTATTCATGTCTGATGGCATTCTGTTATCTATCATGTTTGCATAGATTTGATTATCTTGTTTGCTTAAGAGGTCAGCAAAATGAACCAAAATATTACTCTGTATATTATTAAAGACTATTACTATCAGTCATGCTGTAAAAAGATGACATGATGTGAAGGACTACATGCAGACTGTAGGTGATACAGCCATGCTTTCAAGTCATGCAGGACCTGTAGATGTGGGTGTCTGATGTCGCGCTGTCATTGGTGCTGCCTGTTAGGTGCTGCTTCTTGACTCTGTAACATGAACCACTGTGGTTTTTGCTGTATTTGCTCTAGTGTAACCAATACAGATGCTGGACTAGATGGCCTTTCTTATTATGTTGTGTAATTTTCCCTCTCTTTTTTCCAGCCAGAGCCAATACAGTTTAGACTGTATGGCTTTCTGTGCATAACTCCAGAGTTGTCACCCTTTTCTTCTTTTGAGAAGACTTTGACATTGGAGGCTGAAGTTTGAAACTTCCTACATGTTACTTGGGACAATTATTGATAAAGATTCTTGACCTATTTTGATTGATCAGTTTCATTAGTTTGGTAAGCTTTTCAGTAAATACTCATGTAATTGTAATTCTGTTGCCTACTGCTGATCAAGATTTGGATCTGTTTCTGTGTTATCTGTGCAGTATGTTCACATTCAGAATCCCTTACCCTATATCTTGCTTGATTTCGGTGTCCTGTGTTTCACCTTAAATTCTTGAGTGAAATTAGGAGCTGTTAAATTGTCAGTATCTCAGTATTGTTATTTACTGTTTGTATTTAAATATGTCTGTAGCTCCTCTTGAACCCAAAATTGTTTGAGACTCCTGTTGACTTCCCTCTCCACTCTTCACAGTGCTTCCAAGGCATCCTGGTATGCAAAGGACATTTTCCCAGTGTAAATACACCATGCTCTAGTCATGCTCCATTCTGTACCATCTTAAAATTGCACCTATATTTCATCCCCACAAGCAGACAGACCAACCTGCATTAGGAAAACAAGGCCTTTGTTTTGCTTTGTTGTCGTGGCTGCTTGATTTGTGAAATCTTTTTGTCTACTAAATAATAAATGTTTTGTCTTGATATTTTAAACACAAAACACATGATAAAGCATAGGACTGAAGTAAAGCTTTGGTTACCATAGGGAAGGGTGGCTTTATGACTAAGGGTGTAAAAAAGTGTCTGAAAACTATTTCCCATCTCATTTTGCATTGAGCAGTGCTGTCGCCCTGAAAGATCTGCCCCTCAGCATCTCCATTCAGGATGATTGATAGTGCTTGGTGAGGAATTCAGAATTATGCAGCGTCTCTACTGACATGTCATGGGTTGTTATCGTAACATTCAATAGCCATATTTTAAATGTTTTTATTTATTAGTAGGGAGTTAAGCTTTGTTTTCACACTTAATTAAAGAACTGACATTTTGGAGCTACAGCAATGAGAAAAAGTTGTGTGAGCAAGTGAAACCAAATCCACAGATGCTGTAAAAATAACAGAGTGGAGAAATTTTATATTAGAACCACAAATCTTAAATTTAGATACATTGTGATATGCAGACAATTAAAAATAATGTAATGATTGCTTTAATGATTTATGAGACAACCAAATTGTTAGGAACAAATGTATAGAAACAGTTTAGCACATCAGACTAAAAATAATGCAGAACGAAAGTAAAAGACAATGCACCTCATTGTTCTGTGCAAATTATCTATAATTCCAGATCATCCATGAGGAGAAAATACTTCAAAAGCACTTCAATTAATATGTGTGTGCAGATTTAAGGCATTTCACAGAGAGAGACCTGCTGAAATAGGACTGCAGGGCTGTTTTGTTTAAAATCTGTTTTAACAACAACAACAACAAAAAAATCCTCACACTTTCCCAAAGCTCTGATAGTTATTTTCATTAAAAATACAAATCCTGGTTTTCATGTTATGCGATGGAGATTTATTGGTTTTTATTGTAGTAATATGTTGCAATTGTATTTAAAGCCTTGTGCAGTTTTAGATTGGAGTTTACTTTGTTGTCATGCAATAATAGAAAACTTAGTGATGACTTTTTTCCTGAAGGTGGACGGAAAGGCATACTTTAAAATGCCATTTATTTTAAAAATACTTCACACCTTAACTGCTTAGGCCAATTTTTTATTAATTTTGTTTAATTATATAATCTGCAGAAAAGCCTTAAAAAATGATGCTTTGTTTAGTCTCACATGTAGCTCCTTTTTCCTCCTCAATTGTTTAATAAAGGGTCAAGTTTTATACATGTGGTTAAATAGAACATAAATACAGACATTTCACACAATGTACCATGTAAATGTAAGCCTTTGTAGTTACAAGTTTTTGTAGCTGGAGAATTGTTTTAAAAGGCATGTAATTTATTAGCTATCAGTAGCTTCTTTATTGCCTTGCCGCTCTGCAGTAATAAATAAAAGAAAGTGAGCTGATTTTACAAATGGCACACAAGGTGCACATTTTGTGGAAAAAAGTCTTTTTTTAAAGAATTGGCATTAAATCCTTTTTTTGTGATGACAAAGAGGCTAAGAGTGCAAACTGTATTTTCTGTTTATCGAAAACAGAGTCTCTTTTTCTCGAGGGCATTTTTTCCTATGATCATCAAGGGATTTCAAAAGCAATAAAGTGTGGAATCATTGTTCGACTTGAACAGTATTAAAACTTAGGTTTTAATTTCAGTGAAGTAATAAGATTTGAACCTGTCTCACATTACAGCACTGTAAGGCATTTAGCAATTGTATTTTAAAGGAGGTTTTTAAAATGCAGCTCACTTGTAAGCTAACTGTCTGTCTTGTAATTAATAGTTTCTCTTCAGCAGAGGCTGTTGTGAATCATACTAAGAAATCTCAGTTTTGTTAATAACAAATTATGATAATTGTAAGGATGTTAATTCCTAATTAGTTTAAACCTACAATCTTTTTTGCCCCTTTCTGAGATAGATTTTCCAATTAAGACAAAAAGCGAACTCTGAGGCTTTCAATATGATTTTCACCTTAGAATTAAAAATAAATTATCCATGTTTATCTGTAAATTTTAAGAAACTTTATTCCTTGGTTAAGAGTGTATGTCAGCCTCCCACTAAGAGCTGCAGAAGAATTTGATCTGTAAATGTACATATTACCATTATTGCAATTCTTTTATCAAAATTATATATTGAAGACAATTTTGCAGAGCTCTTCTCATTTCTGTACTGACATGGTGAACTCCAGGATAATGGAACTTAGAGTGTGCATTTTTGCACAGATATTCTCAAGGTTCAAAATGTAATTATTTCTTTGGGTTGGTTGTTAAAATGCTGGCTGGTGGAAGAGTAGCAGTCCCTGTACATTGGAGCTGGAAATGAGCGTGTGTGTTTTTGGAGGAGGGAGGAAGGAAAGTTTCTCTACTGATGCATGTTGGAAAGAGCCATCAGTGTTTAATGTGGGAGTGGTGAGCTATGACCTTCCGTGATGATTTTGAACGGTAACGGCCTCCATTAGCCATAAGGTTTGTTTCTTTATTTTAGTAGATGGCCTAGACTGTAAATATTAGAGGATCTAAAATAAATCAACATATTATCCTAAGGATACAAAACATAAGAGCTGTTTGTGGTTAGGAACCTTTGACAGATAGTTTGGATGAGGCAGATGATTGCCCGCCTCTCGTATCTGGCTTCCATTGCTGTGCCTGCAGGCAGTTTAGTGTTATAGTTGTATATTGATGTCAGGGTTACTACTGAGTGGCTAGCAATGACAGATGTCTATAATTACAGGCAATGCTTCCAGTATTTCAGAAGAGCCAGCCTATGTTGAACAATTATCTTATTTCTGGCTTGCCAAAGAGGGTTGTTCAAATTGCAAGTATTAGCTGTGGTGGCTGTAACACCTCGCCTGACGCCGTGGGATAAATGTGCAAACGCACTCTGATGTACAACTCTGGTGCAAAACCTCCTTAAAATATGTGATGTCGCTAAATTGCATATACTTTAGGCTTGATCCTAGGAGATGTGGAACACCTGCAGCTGTGTTTGTCAGTCCAATGATACAGTTTTTGATGCAGAAATTTAAAAACTGTAATAAGTACCTATGATTTGTATTACTTGCTTTTAAGTGCCAAACTAATGTAGATGATTTAGCATTGAGGTTTGTTGCACGTAAGCATGCTGACTGGACTACTAATTTAGATACAAGTAAGCAACTGAATAAAATTAGGCTGGACACTCTTAATAGTTAGAGGGGCAAGTAAGAGTGTCAATTACCACTACTGAAGCACCTATATTATTTTGTCTTTTGGAGTTTTCTTACTGGCACAAATCTACTCTTCTAATGTGTACAATATTGTTTCATTTCAGTCACTGGAGGATTTTAAAGCAGCATTTTGGCTTCTTGTTAAGTGAATACCTGAATGCATATGTGGCTTGAATCCCTCCAGTGCAGTGTATAGCTCTGGTGGAAAAAACCAGCCCAGGACTGGGCTACAAAAACTAGAAATTTTTTGGATGATGTTCAAAAAGTAATCATTGTTAATAGTATTGCTTGGTGTTCACTATAATATTTGTACTTTAAGCCTTGAGGGGAGCAAAAGAGACAGTAGAATTAAAAATCTCTAACTGTGCTTTACAAAAATGGAAGTCTAAACAAGACTTCTAATGCTGAGCACCTTTTTATCAGTTGGCTAACCGAAGACCTCTCAGATAAACCAATTCCTTTATTTGTTTTTTTCCAGAGGGTACTTCTCATGCTGCATAACATAACAGCTCATAGTAGGCCTGCTAGAGTTAGTTCACCAGAATTGTAAATCTTTCACGATTTTCAGCAAACAGGAAGAAAGAAAGAGAAGAGAAGAGAAGAGAAGAGAAGAGAAGAGAAGAGAAGAGAAGAGAAGAGAAGAGAAGAGAAGAGAAGAGAAGAGAAGTAAATAAAGGCAGAGAGAAAGTCATTGAAATGGAGATCAATTTCCATTTAAGAAAAGGTTTATTGCAGGCAGTGCATGGGTACTCTATGGAGCAGGAGGCAGGGAATTAATCACTCCTGCACCCCAGACTCCTCTGAATGCTTGAGCTAAGGGGAAGGAACTGCAGAAGAGGGCCTGAAAAACAGCCTTCGCAGGAACTGTTAATACCTCTCTGTCTGAACTTGTGGGGACGGGGTATTTCAATAGACTGGGAAAGAAACAACATCTGTAACTATGAGTCTGAGCTACACAGCAGATTTACTCTTTCCCGTACAACATAACAGTTTAAATAACAATACCTTAGTTTTAAAATGTTGTTTTGTAGAAGGTCTCTTTCTCAATTGAGGATAATTATATGCAAGATTTTAATTAAACAAAGTTTATAGGTAAGATAGTGAAGAGCATATAATTTGTGTAATCAATGTAATTCCTGTCATTACTTAAAACAGTGGAGAGTAGGCTACTTTTTATGTAGTTTAAAGCCCAACTTAATTTTCAGGGATCATGTCTGAAACTTTGGGCAAATTCTTGTGGCCTGATTTGGAATCTTTTTCATTTAGGGAGCTGACTATAAAAGCGATAAGCCTGTTCTCTTTGTTGAGACTCTGCGTTAAGTGTGTTTGGAAACCTTGTTTTTGAGATGACTGATCAGGAGTGGAGGTGACCAAGGTTTACCTCTTGAAAAGCAATAGCTTTTTAAGCCCTTAGTTTGATCAGGAGGTCAAGACAAATGCACTGACAGACACCCTGATGCACCTGTTAGGGGACTCGGGTCAGATTTTCAGAAGCTGCCTGTGGGATTTGAAAGCTGGATTTCTGCTGCTCTGTAATGGAGCTTTTTAACACTGAAAATTAAAAATGCCAGAGTTTTATTTAAAAAACTGTGGAAATGATTCAATGTCTGGTGGCACTTGACACTGAGACAGAAACTCCTGATGAGTGTGGTGTATAAATGGGTGGTGCACAAGTGTGTTAGAGGTGGGGTGGCAGCCGCAGACATTTGCAGAGGGCGAGGAAGGAGGAGGAGGAGGCTCCTTGACCTTCTGACTCCTAACATCTGTCCCCACTCAGCTTCTGTCGAGTTGGGGTAAATATAGTTAGGGTCTGGTTTTGCCCTCAATATTCATGACAAAATACTTTAATGTTGCAGTGATAGTTCTCTGCAGCAAGGTCTGGAGAGCTTCAAGGAAATTCTAATATCTTAAGCATTTACACTGTGCCTAAGGGTAATAACTTTACTGTAATTTTCTGAAGATTCATTATCCAAAATCTTAATTCATTATAATAGCCCTTATGAAACATATAGGAAACAACATTTTCTTGCATTTTCTTATTTGCACAGTGTGAGAGATTCATTGCTCTGTTTTAATTTGTTTCATGGGGTGCGTTTGAGTACGTTCCATACAGTGCTGTTATTGAATTTCCGTGACTGTCATTATATAGCCATACAACCTTTAGGAACTCATATTCTGAGCTTCCCAGTTCTGTAATCTGCTTCACATTTAAGAATTGACATAATTAGCTTCTTCAGAGTTATAATGATAGCACCAAAAAAGAGAAGACCTCAAAAAGACAATGCAAAGTTAAACATATCTATGGCCAAAGAGTAGAGAAGACACGAAAATAAAGTTATATTGTTATTACTGAGTTATTTTTCCATTTTCCTTAAACGTATTTTCATACAAGTTCTTTGCTTTGTAAAGTATTGTTTCTGTAATTTTACTTTCTCATCCTTTTGCAATGCAGTAGGTAGTTCCAGTAGTTGGGAAGTATACAGTTATGTAATTTGAACCACTGCTAAATCTACTAGATCATAAAAAGTTCCCTGGCACCAGAGCCTGTGAACCTGCTGTCCTCCTTAAACATCCTCATTCCACTTAGGTGGTTTTGATGGTACAAACAGAGCACAAGAAAAGGAACTCTGTATCTGTTGTCTTTATGCTTGTTTTAATACGTTTGGAACTGCTGACTATAATGAAGATGTTTCCTGGTCTTTTTTTCCTCTTCACTGCCATGACCACTGCTGTCACCTTTGACTGCAGCAGTGCCATGTGGATATGGGTTGCAAGCAGCCCCAGCTTGCTTTAAGGACCTGGAGAACTTGCATCTCTGAAGCTCACCAAACCTTGTAGTCTAATGTTTTCACTTCTGCAGATTTTTTGCTTACATTCATAACTGTTGTAAGAATGACATGGTGATGATGGGATATTTTACTGCTAAGCTTACATCTTGGTGGAATCGTGGCATGATAGTGTAGCATTGTGTCTTGATGCAGGATTTGTTTGGGAACTTAAAATCCTGCCATTTTCAGGATTTCGGAATGACGATGTGAGGGTTTTCCAGAAGTCTTGAAATGGTTGTTTACTACTAAAAGTTAATTGTCCTGCTTCTTCCCTGAATGAAGTGCCTGGAGGGAACTAAAATCGTAAGCCTTGGATTTTTTCCTGCGGGAAGAAGGACGGGGAGGTCTGGACAGGAGGATACCCAGTGGGTGTGTGCTTGCCAGGGCTGCCTTTGCCTTCCTGGCTCTGTGATAGAAGCAAGCTAATGGTGAGATCACTTCCATATGTGATTCCACAGCCTTTCATGACCCCTTTTACCAGTATTTTTCTTTGCCTTTTGAATACATAGCACAGTCTTTGTTGTTGGAGGGTGTTTTATTATTATACATCCAAAATGCTTTATCATTAATTTTTTATAGCCCTTAAAAGTCTAGGGGCATTTCATTGTTGTGGTTGGAGGATTTTTGCTTTTCTATTTTTACATGCTAAGTGTGTGTGTTGGTTTTGCAAATTATTTTGAAGAAGGTGTTAAAAATATCACATTTATTTTAGCTTACAATTTGTCACAATAGGGAACTGAATGGGTAGTAGTTTTTATTATAAGCACTGTGTTCATGCTGACTTGAAATGACCCTGTCACATGTGAAAACAAATCAGATTGTTGCTGTTAATGAGCTTTTCAATTTGCTATTCAGTGGATCAGATAAGTGGATTTAAGAGGTAATGATCCTGCTTAGCACTCAAGCTTGGCTGTCAGATCCTCAGAGTTGTGGGAAATCCCCAGGGACAAAAGCGTTGACACAGTTCTTGATGGGATAATGGGAATCAAAGCTAATGGATGATAAAAGGAGTAGTAAGAGTTACAAGGATAATTGTGGATTAAAGCACTGCTCTTTGTCAACACTGACTGCTGTTTTAGTATTTTATTTGTTAAACTCTGATGTGGAGAGAGCCTCCTTTGACAACCCAGCACAAAGCATCTCCCAGGCACTGCCTCAGCTCCCTTTCTGCTGCTGGTTTCCTAGGAAGGAAGGAAGGAAGGAAGGAAGGCAAGGAAGACGTGATCCATCCTAACAGAAATGTGGCTTTGCTGATGTGTTGACATCCTTCACTATCTCCTTTTCAGTCTTCCTCATGTCAAATACAGAAATTCTGATGCTTTGCTGAAATTGCAGCTGCTGTAGCATTTCAGCAGTAAACTAGAGATGTTTGGGGGTTTTATTAGATTTTTATTTTAGTATATTTATATTTAGTATATTATTAGATTATTTTTTATTTGAATATATTACTTTTGCCATGTTTAATTACTATAAATGATAACTTCCCACTTAGAGTGTGAACATAATATTTTGCAAAGGTTGAAAGATTGTGATGTATATTACAATTTTTACATCTTTTGCCCTTTCACTAATGATCTTATCACAACAGATTGCATTCATACTTTTATAAAAGGATGAGTCAATTTACAAGTTAAGTTATCCTTGATCTTGGTGCAATTTCTGGTTAGAGCTTCCAAGTTTATTTCCTCATTCCTTTATTATGCTCAGATTAGACTGAAGTCTTTGGGACATGAAAATACAATTTCTATTGTAGTATTTATTATTTGTATTATTATTATTATTTCCTTGCTCAGAGGTAGAATTCCACTGGTTTGAACTTTTAGCAATTCCCTCAGCAGCAGTGCAGTCCCAGCAGTGCAGAAGGGCTCCTGTATTTGGGGGACATGGGGTGTCAGGGAGCAGCTGGCAGCTAGATGGCACCCGGCTGTCACTGTGGTGCAGCTCATGCCTCAGACCTGTCACATCATGGAAGGATTACATATAACCACTCATACTTGTTTCAGTGTCACTACAGATTGATGAAATAATATGCACTGACTGGTGGATAGACATACAGCCCACTCCTGAGCAAATGGCAGAGTCACTTGAGCTCAGGGTCAAGTGAGTTGGCAGATCAAGTGAGCTGGCAGAGGACTGTAAAGAAATTTTGCAGTACACATCACCTTTCTGTTTTTGAAGTTGATTTAACCCAACTCAATGTTCTTTATCCCAACTCAACATGAGGCTAAGAAAACTACCAGAAAATTTTATGAAGACTACAAACTAAGGAAAAAAATACTTGGTATGCCCCGTGCATTTGTTACTGCATCCTAACAGCAGTTTGATGGGATAGGTGGGATGCTGGGAAACTTGGCTAGATGTCTAAGCCTTGGATCTGAAATACAGGAAAAGTAAACAACTACAAGTTACTTGGCTGCCAAAACCTTTTTTCTCCCTCTGAAAACTCAAGTGTCTAAGTGTACCTAATTTACAAGGTATTACAGCTGACAGTGTAAAAGGAAGCTACAGGACAGTGCTGAATCACATCCCACTGAGGACAGAGACCAATGCAAGAAATGACTTCTGCAACCGTTTGCATTTTTATATAATAGAACAGGCTTTTTGACTGGAAACAGTGTTGTTCTGTGAAAAACAAAGCAAGTTGAATGTGAAAAAATATACAAAAGCTCATCAGTCCCAAATTCACAAAACACTATAGTGAGTTAAAAGGCAGCTCTTACAATGTTTCAGCTATTTGTGCCTGTACTTCTCTCATGCAAAATCAAAATAAGGAAAGCCTTAGAATAAATGAAAATGTTGGTACTTTTAAATGTCTATAATTTGTTACTGTTGAAATGTTTTCCTTCCAGGTATACACCAGAATGTCAGAAGACTTAGGAATAACAGATGACAATCATGTTCTGGAAAATTTTATGGCAAAAATGTGAGTTTCTGCCTGGCTTCTATAATGTCTGAGTTTTATTTTGTTGTTACAATTCTTTTTTGTAAATATTGGAAGTAAGGGACAATTCTTTTCAGAAGCACCAGGATCTTATTTTCTGAATGTACTGTGAGCCCTTAAATGAAGACTTGTAATTAGATATATCCTCCACAGTTCCTGCATCACCTTTGGAAATGGCTTATGGGAGAACAGAGGAGAAATTTCATGGATTCATATTCAGGGACAGTCTAGCATAAGCAGTCCCCACCCTTCCCCACTTGCCATTCCTGGCCTTCAGATGTCAGTGAAATTGCCTGTAAAGTTTCATAGTAGTTTACAGTGGAGAACTGACCAAGTTAAACTGGTCTTTTTTTTTTTCTTTTTTTTTTTTCCAAAAACATGTTTGGAGATAAGTGTTACAATACTTTCACATGTAAGAATAATCCTAGAAAATTAATCTGGAGAAGATAACTTTTTCTCATGCCTCTGCTGCAGTTGCTTTCTGTGGGTGCCAGCAAAACTGCCAGGATTTTGTCTTTTATTACTCATGTCCATCATGAGATGTGATAGTTTCTCTTGACTCAAGAAGAGTTTCATCTAAAATCAGTTTTGCTCTTGAAGCAAGACAAAATGGTCCCTCAGAAAAATTGTCAATATCCACTAAAAAATCTGGGAGTCCCCAGGAGACAATATGTTCTGTGTGTGCCTGGAGGAAGAGAAACAAGTACCTTACCTCTTTATTCTATGGTGAGGAAGATGCTGCATCCTGTTATTTACTTCATCTCTTCTAAATCTGACTTGTAAGACCTTTAAATACATCAGCAGATTTTGACCTACTAAAGAAACATCCCCACTGGTGTTGCCAGGTTAGCTGTGACCTGTTCGGACAGTACTAAATATGACTTCTCTTTTGCTACCATGACTACCAACCTTGAGAAATAGTAGCAATTAAGACAAGGTCATTTTCTAATATAACTTAACTTTTCTGTGGAAAACAAAGCATAAATGCTTTGCTTCCTTGAAACCAGTAGTGTTATATCTTGCCTTAGGATAACAATAGTACTCATCAAACCTTGGTATTTATCTGCAGGATGCGTTGAAGACAGGTAAATGGAGGGTGATGAATGGAAAAAATGTTGATGGATACTTATTGGGTAGTTTCTGGAAGCAGTCCATGTCATCACACTAGGCTGCTAAGCTTCATTTTGTTGTTTCAAACAACAGCAAAATTTAAACAACTGAGGCCAAAGAAAGGAAAGAGAACTGTTGTTTGGAGACGAGACTTTCCTTCTCTTTTCTGCTTCCTGCTGCTATTGAGACAAAATCTCGTGTTGCCTTTGCCACATGAGGAGATAAGTCTATCTATCATTTAACATGTATGATGAGTACTACACGTGTTAAGATTGGATAGGGCTGTGTTTGCACAAGTAATGCAAATTAAGGAAAAAACGTATTATTTTAATTTTACATGAAAAATTTTAAAAGAAAACTAGTTACATACAAAGCTCAAGTAATTTCTGCTTTTTAGATTACAAACTCTTTAATTTTATGTTTTCTTTCCTCGTGGCCTACTGCAGTTTCCTAAAAACATGAATTGTTCATTGATTAGATTGAAGATGAATTTAATTTTACAGAATGAATGTTGCAGCTTTATGAGTTAGCTGTGAAACCACTGTATAAACACATGCATGTTTGTGTTAGTTAAAATAAATGAGCTTCTCCCCAGTGGTAGCATGTCAATTGGAAAATCTAGGTGTGAAACCATAGCATACTGATAAATAATCCAAAAGACAGGGCCTGATGGGCCAGTGCAGTGTGGCAGCATTTTGGTCCTCTGTTAGTGAGAATTCTCTTAGCACATTTGTAACAGCAATGGGTGGGATATAATTCTATGAGAATACACTCACAGAAGCACTTTTTCTCTTGTGGGTGTTGTCAGTATTTTTAACTGCACTGTTATTTTAGAAAGCCACTCATCTACTATTCTGTTGTACCCTACAGATCCAATTTTTTCTTTACATAGGTAAAAATTGTTGTAAGTTACTCCTTGACATCAGATTAAAAGGAAATAGTGGGGAATTTCTTGTTAAAGTGATGGTATTCTTGTATAGTAACTGTACAACAATGCTTAAGACTATAGTTTCTGTATCAGTAATGCTGAGCATTATGTCAGTAGTTATGAGGAGTTATGCATGAAAGCTTAGTGTTGCCTGGCTAATGGCAATCAGACTTTCAAAACAGAAAGTCTTAGAGAAGGTACCTTATCATAATCTGCCATTAGCACTCTGGGATGATCAAAAGACCATTTCAAGTTATTTCCTTCCAGTTTGTCATTAAGGAATCCAATGAAGGATGTATGCAGGAAGCATTTAATATTTGGTGTGAGAAGTAAACATAGCAAATGAATTAATTGTGGCCAACAAAGTTGTATGCTGTCAGGACACGTTAATTTTTTTTTTTTTTTTTTGCTCTTAGAGACTTAACCTCTGTTTGTGATAACTTAATAGTTGACACATGGAGCTTCTAGTTTCCTGAAGTACTACATTAGCTCACTGATATTTAGATGGATAAATGGCATTTTGCTTTGATATTTTATTATCATTGAATGTGTTTTCTATTGAGCTGCCTTTCTCAGATGTCTTTGTGGGGTTTTTTTTAGTTTATTTTCATCTATGTAGCTTTAATCTGTTCTTTTGAATTCATTAGCAGCAGCTTTGCAGTGGAGGTTTGATGAGCAACATCAGTAGTTCTGTTGTTAACAGAAAATAGTTTGAAATACTTGTGTTATAGCTACTAGTAGCTGCAGTAGCCACTGTTCAGTTTATGGATTAAAGGCTGTATGAAATAGATATTCTTCAAAGTACAGACATCTTTTGAGATTTGTCAAGGTTATAGGTGTCCTTTAGACCTTCTGACAGTTGTTTAAAGTACTACTGTCACATCAGATTCTAGACCTTTTATCACCTTTTCATTGGAAGTTAATGAATGTGCCTTTTACTGAATTCTTGTTCAACCATTTCTGAAGGGATGGAGTTTTATATAGTCAGAATATCCATTAATGTCTGTATTTTCATCATAGTCTCACTAGAAATTTTATAGGGTAGCTCTTTTGGTTTCCATTGTATTTGCTTGCCTTGACCGTCACCTTACAGGATGTATGTGTGGAAGGGGAAACTGAAAAAATACCTAATCTAAAGTGAAATTTACTTTCTAGCTTTCATATTATTATCCCATCTTTCCTTCTCCACATAAAACCATGACCTGAAAGAACAGATGTATACAAGAGTACCCTGGATGTTGGACGAGGAGCCTTCCTTATACAGTTTTAATTTTCTCTACAAACTGTCACTAACTTCTTGTTTTCCTTGAAATGTCTTACATCTGGCTACTAAAGGACAAAGATTTTGCTCCTTTTCAAAATAACATTTGTATGATTTTTATGTTGATGTCAAATCTGGATAGTCCAAATTCATTTTTATTGCTTTGTGTGGTATATGCTTGTTAAGGATTTAGTGCAACTATAAACATCTCCAGAACTCCCCATAGTAGGGATAAACTGTGAATTATGGATTTCCTAGAACGGGCTATTTCTTTAAGGCAATCTGAACCTCTGTAGCTCTTCATAAAGATTTTATAACATAAACCAATGTTTATTTATAAATCTAAATTGAAGAACACTGTTTTTGTAATTGCATTGTTATTTGCCTTTTCCTGAGCAAATAATACTAAATAATTTGTATTATGCATTCAACTGCATTCTTGAGTTCATATCTTCCTAAAAAAGAGATGTAGTTCATGTGGTGTAGTACTTTCCTTAGCCAATGAATATATAAAAACAATAATCAATGCTGATTTTACGGTATTTAACATCTCGTCTTCAGTTTCTGTATGGCCAAAATTAAAATTTGCCTCTTGTTATAAATACCTGGGACTGATCATACCTCTTACATCGTGAGCTTTCATCAGTAGAGCTGACAGCGTAAGATCAGAACCACTGTGCATTTTCTACAGACAGGGAAACTGAGGCACACAAATCTGAAATTCCTTAGTCTTGATCACCTGGCAGCTTGAGATACACCATCAGAAATAGGTGCAGGTCTACTGAGACAGAAGTGGTTTTCTTTTTCATTACTATGGGCTGTTTCAAAAGGCTGCAGTGGCCTGTTCTTATTTCTCCAGATGAATCCAATACCAGAAACTCTGCTGTGAATCTTCCTGCAGCCTTATCTCCCTGTCTGGAGTAAGGGGGCATTCAGCTTGCTTTTGCGAAACTGAGCAATTGGGGGTGACGGTGGGTGTCCCAGCAGAGTCGGGCACAGTATATGCCTTCAAAAAAGAGAAATAAGAGGAAGCAGCTTGTTACAGGCTGATCAGCCCAACTTGGATTCTCAAAAACAAACAAACAAACAAATTATTTTCCTCCAGTTTGCTGCCATGAATTTACCCCTTTCATCTGAAGGTAATGACACCTCTTCACCTGAGCAGAACAGCACAGATTCCATCCCAGGTCACTGGGGTAGCTTTGCCCTGAGCTGCACACAGTGCAGAAGCAGCTGTAGAAGGTCCTGGCTCTGTGCTGCCTGCCTCCTGCTTAACCTACTGCAAGGTGGAAGAGCCAAGGCTTCATCACCTGCTGTTAGCTCTATGACCTCCCTGTCACAAATGCAAAGTTGTTTTATCTGGTGTTCCCCAAGGATTGATAATAGACCTAGTATTATCCTATATCATCATTTATGCATAGGTTCATTAAGCAGAGTATGCTTCCTAAATGCCTGTGTCTGAGAGGGGTTGCAATTAGGGAAATGCAGCATCCCCTATGAATTTTTGTTTTAGGTTAGTGTTTGGAGTAGGGAAAAGGAAAAATATGGATTAGTACAAGGACTGCAGGTTCAAGTTTTCCTGGGAACTGAATGTATTGGTAGCTGTGTGTATTTGCCCTTAGTTTTTCTGTGCCCCATTTCTCCCAGGGAAATGATAGCAATTTGGTTTAATCTTGTGAAGAATTGGAGAGATAAATACTACAGAAGTCAAATAGCCAGATATTGTGTTGAAAAGTGAGAGAGATATAAATAGGGGTAAGCTTCGGATTATTTCTTTCATTATGACAGATGATAGGTTGTCGTTTTTGTTTGGTATTTTCTTTGGGCTTTTTTAATGAATATGTTGTTACAGAATTACAAAAATGTTTGCACCTCTTCAGGAGGAAGACACAGCATGTGTTTATAGCATTTCCTGGCTCACAAATAGAAAATTCTAAGATGTATCACAAAAGCATATTCGTAGTGTAATGTGCTATTGCTCTGAGCTTTTGCACATGTCTCAAAAAGTGGAAAATGTGTTACTCAAGAGATCTCACTCTTGTTTTGTTTATTCTGGTGTTACAAATCTTAAATTCTGGGGAAGATGTGAGCCTGTGATTTCAAGAACTCTTCAATTTCTAAATGACCTTCCTGGTGGATATCCTTTTTGTTGAGTAGGGCATAATGTCTGGTTTTAAAATAGTAAGGTAAAAATGAACAAGAGGTGCTTCATATGCCACATTTTTAAACCAATTAGGATATTAATATTTATTTGATTTCTTTTTTCTATACATAGCATTTCAAAGGTGTGCTCATTTCCACCTACTTCTCAGCAACAAAAGAGAAGTTATATAACTAGTTTCTTGCAGCTGTCTATCCCATACCCAATCTTGGAATTCAACAATATTGAGAACAGGATTTGTACTACTTTTGAAGATGTGTTTAAAAACTAACTCATGTTTCATATCTTATTTAATTCAAGTTTTTCACATGCTTTATTGTTGCCTGATTTGAAGTTTCTTACTGTGTCAGTGTCATCATTACTGCTGATAAAACTGCCATGACTTTGCATGTGGATTTTTGTCTGGGTTCAAGCATTTTTGTGAAATTCTTACCCAAATGGATGCTAACTTGCTATTTGTTGCACTCTGTTGTTTGGATCTTGTTTTGGCTGGGTTTGATGTGACTCAATATTTGAAGGTATATGTTAGATAATAACCTACCAGAGCTGATGAAAATATTCACTGTTGAAATATTTCACTACTTTAAAATAAAAACAACTTTTCAGTAATTTTTCTAGAAGAGGTTGTTAGCCAAGCAGAGGGGAAGGCACATAGAATATGACAGTTGGTATAATTTTATTTCTTCTTAGAACTCTAATCATGTAAGAAGAATTTTAATATGTTTTCTTGGGTTGAAAGATGAGTGTGGGTTTCCACATTCCATAAGTGAATTTCGTTTAATGAAAATCATACAATGTGTACATCTGCATGTTTACTTGAAATACCATTAAGCAGCTAACTTGATATTTTAAATATGCATGTGTTTACGTTCTCATGGCATCATAGTAATAGGACTCGAAAGGACTTCGAAGTAAAACATTGCTAAGGAATTTGACAAAAACAGAAGGGGAGACATTTATTTCATTCATAAGATTTATGAAGGGACTAACGAGCTCTCTCCTCTTTTATTCTGTATACTTACTGCTCAAATGGAGGAGCAGGGTTCAAAACATCAAAATAAACAAGAAATTTAACACGTTGTGCCTTACCTAAAGTGCTTGCTTGTTCATTTTGTTTGCATGTGTATTTCCTGGAATAATCAGCATTGTACTGCTGCTAAAGCAGACAAGCATCTGTCATTTCATACTGTCTTCTGGAGGCTTTCAAAGCCATGAAGTCCTATCATAGCTCTCAGAAATGAGGGAGAGTATAAACTATTGGTGCAAGTACTTTTCCAAG
This sequence comes from Florisuga fusca, assembly GCA_038090715.1. NCBI lineage: Eukaryota > Metazoa > Chordata > Aves > Apodiformes > Trochilidae > Florisuga > Florisuga fusca. The sequence continues at coordinate 648,360 of JAAWXA010000026.1, read as the reverse complement.
TCTGAAATGTCTGGAAAGTTTTCATTTTTTGAATTATTCTAATTATATTTAAAGTAAGTGAGTTTCTGCTCATGAAATAGATATAATAATACCAGAACCTAGAAAGGATGGAAAAGTAGATATTTAATTGCTTAACCTCTCTGGAATAGTAGAATTGGGATGAAATTGTTTTGGTTTGTTTTCCTTCTCAAAATCTTGCTTACTGTTGTTTCAGACCCCTATGCATAGTCAGGATGTAAACCAGCACTGCCTTCATAAATATACATCTTAATCATCAGTGTGAAATCTTTGAGGACTAGTAAGAAGAGAGATAAACTAAAAGTATAAACATCAAAACTTTATTCAATTACTTTTCAATGGAAATATTTCAACCAAAAATTCTGAACAGTTGATTTTCTGCTTAGATGGGTGGGGTTGTACAAAGACAGCTTTAATGCTGGTTCACTTCACCAAGATGTTGTATTAGTTAAGTTTAAAATTGTGTTCCCTGGCAAACCATAAAAGATTTCAAAAGTATTAGACACCCACTTTTGTGCTGGAATTTAATATGCAACTTTTTATTGGAAAATAATCGTCCTTGTCTGGCAAAATCCACCATGCAATATTTCTGTTAGTAGGCATAATGCAATAAAGACAGGGAGGGCTATTTATCACTACAAATTTTGAGGATTTCAGGATTCTTTTTATTATTTTAATATATTTCTTTGGTATTAAATCAGAAAAATGATAAATTACACCTGTCGAGGCTGTTTTTCCTTTTTCCCAGAAAATGATGTACAACCCAATTTCACTGGTCATTTTGGCTTTTAAAGATATGTATTTTTTTCCTATAAAAAACTCTACCAATAGTTTTTTTTAATAATAATACTGAAATACTTTTTATTTCAAACATATGAAGTAGTTTATAACTACTACCTGGCATTGCAAACTTTGGCCTTTTCACATTCTATTAGGTTTTTTTTTAAAGGCATTAAATATATATTGCTTTGAAAGAGTGTGTTCTTAAGATGCTGGATCCAGTGGATCAATTTTCAGTCTTTGATATAGATTAAATTGTGGCTAGCCTGAAAAGTTAAAATAATAATTTATTTAATTTCTGTACTGTCCTGTACGTCAATCACCTCTACACAGTCTTATAAATTGGTATTTTTTCTTTTTTTTTTTTTTTTTTATGTGTATAGGAATCTTTTCTCAGTGATAATCTAAAATTAAAAGCAAACCATAATTGCAGCAACAGTACTTTGTAATGGGGGGGAAAAAAAGAAGAAAAAACCCCAAAACAGTATTAGCAACAAAGGCAGCAAATGATTGGAGCTGGTGTCTTGGTTTACATTACTTTCACAATTATTCCAGGTTTGCATATTTCGAAATATATTAGTCCAATTTGATTTCAAAGCTCAGTTATTTGAATTATAAATCATTATGTCCCTCCTAGCTGATCAGTTGTGAAATATCTTTGAATTCATTTACATAATGGAATATGTTAGTCATTCCTTTATGTCATTGAAACCATAGTGCTCCCTCATGCATGTTTAGTTTTTTCTAATAATTAACTTTTCCACTGTATATTTTTGTAACAAGATAACTGCAGTTTCATTGGGGTTTTTTTGTGCAATAACTTGGGATAAAATATTCATAGTCTCTCAAAAATTCTTTATCCATGCCTTGCATAGCCTTACAATGTTATGAACGGCTCTCCCTTGTAAAAAAGGGGAAAATTACCCAAAATTTTGCTTTGCAATATAAAACCAGGTAATGCTATGCCAAAAGTTATAGATGGACAAAGTAGCATCCTAAAACTAGGATGGAAGATTTTCCAGTAGCAGCCATAAAAGCTGTTCTTACACTTTTAAGTGTTAGAGAAGAATTTAATGAATTTAAAAGGAAAAGAGGTACTGTTTATTCCCATAAAAGTAATTGAACTCTTCAAGCAATTATGTGAAGGGATGGCAGAGTGATGCAAGTGCTCAAAAAATAATAATAAAGAAAAATGGTAACAATAATGACTGTTATGGGTATTTGTAGAATATTCTGTATTTGTACATGACTCTAGACACCATACAAATTATGACTCTAGACACCATACAAATTATGCAGTGATACTAAGTGTTTCTTAAAGAACTTCAGCAATGCCAGAGATCAGCAGTGTTCAGCATACTAATGAGTCCTGGCTGTGAGACATTTGTTGTTGTAGAATGTACAAACCCATAAGTAAGCCACCTCATTCCATCGATGCCTTCAGTCCTTACGAATGCCTCTGGGGTTTGCATTTTCCTGTGGCATTCCTGAAAAAAAAGTCTCTTTAGTATATTTGTATTTCACAAAGCCTCTTATATCCCCATTTTACAGATGCACAACTGAGACAGTGGAATTTAACTGGCTTGCTGAGGGTCCTACAGCAATTTGGTGTCAAATGAAGGAGGAGTGGGAGGCAGAAAATCTCCAGGACATTGCTTTCTCCATTCTCTCACTCCTTGTTTGCAAACATCCCTCATGGCAGCAGTTACCTTTGTACCTGTGCCTCCTGCAGGAATATCTATTGAATACTTGAGTCATCTGAGACAAGGAGTTAGTGTCCTCATCCTGCTGAAGAGGTTGATGATTCACACAGCTACGAAAGGATTCAAACTGGAAACAAATCTCAGTGGCCTGAACTTGGAGGTGTTCTGGGAACTTTTGATTTGAAAGGATTTCTCATGCTTTTGAAAAGCAACCTTAGAAATACTACATCCCATCAGGTGTAACTGTAAGTCGTGCCAGAATATGTGATCTACAGACTCCAGTTTTTGCCAAGTTGGGTAGATCACCTCTGTGATTTTGAGGCCATCACTTCAGAGCTGCTTAGGGCTGCTGCTGAGTCCCATTGGATGGTGCCAGTTGTCTTCAGCACTGGCTGTTGCAAAACCACTGTTTGGTTTTGTTTGTCTTTTGGGTTTTTTTTTTTATATACTGATAGCATGGGTCTATCTGGGGAAAAAACAGCACCATTTATTAACAGAAATTCTCTGTTTAATTACAAAAGTCATTTAGTTCATTTGTCTCTTTTGTGACTAGAATATGTGCCATGAAAAGTAATTGCTTTAATTAATAATAGATTATGGTCTTTAAAAATGTTCTAATTAATATCTCCATGACATACATTTCTAGATGAAATTCAGGTATTTTTTAACATTCATTTTTCAGGGTTTTTTTCTCACTAAAATTTCCTGGACGTTTATACAACCTGATAATGTAATTACAATGCTGCAAGGCTGTTTTTTTCCTCAACACCTGCTACTTAAAGTCTTCTGTAAAGGCTTGTGAAAATAGAGGCTGTGAAATTCATACTTCAGAACCACACAGTAGGTCTCCTTACTATGGTAAAAAACATTACATGTAGTAAACTTTGTAGAACAATTAACTTTTCATATGCTTATCTTTCAACAGAGTAAACACTTCCCTTTCTTGGGCATCAGTGGTAATTACAGCCTCAGTGACCTCAGGTGCCAGATAGTGTTCTACATGGCTCTCACTCCTCTTATGGAAGACTTAGGTAAGGTCCTCCACATCCCTGACACACCTGCCTGTCTTGTGTAATACTATGGACTTTTAAGGTTACTAAACCAATCAAACAGCAGTTAAATTGTACAGTAAATATGGTATAGTTGGTATTTAAATCACTGGGTATCAGCTTTTGAGATAAAGCAGTGTTTGTTTGCCTTCTATTGGAAAAATAAGCAAGAAGAGTGATTTTTTTGCATAGAAGTTCTTTTTGTCTTAAGTTTGAGGATTTACAACATTAAGTGCTTGAGTAAGTTTCCAGGTGACATACTGATTATGCCAGAATAATAGCTTTCTAGTAGAAGGGGGTTTTATTTCACTTCATCATGCAAGTTCCCAATATACAAGACCATCCAAGTTTTAATAAAAGCATTGACAAGAGGTCTGCAGTTCAGCTAGAAATAATTGAATGTGCACTTCCTGGGATACCTTCTGAGTTGTCCTTGGGAAATCAAGGAGGCTGGACACGTGTGAAACCCAGTGCACTCTGTAACAGCTCCACGTGACAAGGGACTCGTTCACTGTGAATCCAAGCACAGCCTTTGGCCACTGGAGTAAAATGCAGAACTCTTGTGTGCTGAGCCCTGTTGTCTAAACAGGGAAGGCTTGGGCTTGTTAAAATTGGACTTGTCAAAGGACAGAGATAGAAACAAAAAGTGGTGAATAGTCTCAGAAGAGGACACAGGGGCCAGAAATGACAACAAAAAAAGACTGACTCAGGTTGAAAAGAGCAGAGGGAAAATGGCAGAGGGGCAAAGATAGTCCCAAAATCCACCAGCTCATACTGCTGCCAGCAGTCATTTTGTAATGTAACACAAAGCATCTCACCCTCTTTGGCTCTGCTGCAAGTGCAGGATGCAAGTCACAGATTTGGTCAGTTATTCTGCTAGTTTAAGAAACCTCTTGAGATTAAATGATCATCATTTAAAGGCTCTGTAATTGTGGCTGACCAGTGCATTGGAGTAAGTGAAAGTATTTCCTTTGCTTTTAAAAACAATCTGGAAAACTGGGCAAGAAAGCCCTGCATTAAAGAGAAGCAGTTGAAGTCACAAAGCCATTTACTCAGACCTGAGGAACTGCCAACATTGGGATTGCCTCTGCAACTTGCCTCTCCTACCCATTGTAAATATTTACTTCGTTATGAAGCAGTTTTAATTGCAGGATCACAACTGATTCTCTCAGAGGATATTTGCCTCTTTCAGTTCAGAAGATGTCATCCTAGCTTAATGAGAAGCTGCTGAGTATGTTGTTTCTTTTTTCTATGTTGTCATATAGATTTATGTTATCCATGCTTTGTTTTCTGTTGGGACTATTTTTATTTCCTGGGCTTTTTTTCTTCTTGGTCTTTTCTGTCATTCTTACTCTTGGTCTGGGGTGAGTGATTTGGTCTCTGCAGGTGTTCCTAGGGAGAAGAGACTGGATTTAGGCCCATTTTACAGATGAGTATTTGAAGTGGAGCAACTGAACTCTAAAGCTTACACTAACTTTGCACAACCAATTTAAAACACACAAGACTCCGCCTAACTTCAGTTGCAGCTCAGTTTGTCACACTTTGCTAATAAAGAGAGGAGAGAGAGAAGCCCTATAGCAAGGAGCTCTTTAAAGAACATAAATTAAATTCCTACTCTAAATTACTCTCAAGAAGAATCTGGATGCAAGAGGGAAGCCACCCTCATTAAGGGCCTGAAGATAAGTAGTGTATCAATCCTCATGCAGATTGCTGTTTCTAAGAAGTTTTTGTTTGCATCTACTTTCTCACCAAGACAATCTCTTTTTTTTCTATATCCACAACATCTTGTTTCTTTTACCAAATTCACACCATCTGAATCAAATGAGCCAATGGTGTCACACAAACAGTGACACAGTCTGGATTTATTTCCATTCCACCTTCATTGCTGTATACTACATAAGTACAAGGTAGAAAAAAATAGCATATGATCATAAAATGTTGTGATGTAATTATTGTACTACAAAGTACACATGTGAAAGAGACTCATTTATTGTTGCGGTTTTAAATTTAACATCATTTTCCAACTGTCAAGTCTTGACTTTCTTATGTGAATATTCTTCCAGGGTACTGACCAAAATGCTGTCAGATTAACAGAGAAACCAGAGATATGAGAAAAGATGTGAAAGACACAGACGTGCCAGTCTCATACGAGTTGTTTGTGATCACCAATTTGTCTTGTTTATAGCTCAGTAAAAATATGTCAGACCTTGGGTTTTTGTTCCTGTAGGACCTATGAAAGTTCTCATGATGTCAGCGAGGTTTTCCTGTAAGAGCTGACGCTGCCCCTTCCAAGCAACAGCATGAGTGTGATGTGATGCTTTAGCTTTTTTTTGTTTTGTTTTCCTGTAGGTGAAGACGAGGATGAGTCTGAGAATTTCATGCTCCCTCTGACACAGTTTGGTTTGAAAGCATGACTCAAATATTCAACAGTAGTTTTGAACAAGAAGCAGCAAAGGTAGGTTTATTCCAATCATAAGGAAAGAAATTAATGATGGGAAATACTCACGGTGAGGCATTTAGCAACAAGCTTGTCATCTCTCCCATCTGTCTCTTGTGGCATGTCTGTGCTTGTATATTTGCACCTGTATGCATAGATACATTTAGGAATGTAGACAGGAGAGATACAAAGGTGGCAAATGACTAAATGAACTTTGTACAAGGGTTTTAGAAAGGCCTTGGTATTTTTCAGTGCTTTGCAGATAAAGTGACCCCATTTTATCCCCATTTATAATCAAAGGGACAAATTTGTCTTCAGTGATAGCTTATCTGCTTCACACCTAATAGTCCCCTTTGCCATGCAAGTATCCTTTGTGTTTATTACCATATTTATTTGGAGGTATGAGGAGACATGTTGTAACTCAGTTGATAAAACACTGCTACTTTAAAGTATTTTTTCAACAAGAATTTATTATATAAATCACGACTTTATTAAATGGCTGGGCATATATGTATAAATAGGAACTGGTCTTGAAGTATTGCACCCTTAAACTGAACAAAGTGATTAGGATAACTGATAGCTAAATAAGGTTTTTATGTGCCTGTGGGAGCCATATTAGGATTGATTTGACAAGTCAGTTCAGCTGTGGCAACAGTCATAATATCTAACACAACATTATGTTTTATTAGTAAAATTCTTAAGTGTAGCAAGCTGTTTGTGTTGAAACAACAGTATATTTTAGGGAACAAAAAGACCTGCTAGATACAAGCTGCATGCTCAGGAATGATAGATAATATATTAGAGCACTGCTGCATTAAAGAAATCCTCTTTTACTGTCTCTGCATAAATAGTTAACAATGCACACTGGAGTGCTCTCTTCAGCTACACAGGGCAATTTTGAAGAAACTCTGTCATTTTTAATTTGCTATTTTAAAATATGATGGAAATGTAAATACTAAGTCATTTTATTTAGCCACTTCCTTTCACAAGAAAATAAACAAATACCCTAGAAATATGTAGTAAACAATTTGTCTCCATTACATTTCTGGCATTACCAGAAAATGCACAGTTGACAATAATCATTGATTTAAGATAATATATTTTTAAAATAATAATTAAGGTTATTACAACAATTATTTAATTCTAGTTTCTTTATTTGTGGTAGCTTTATGTATTTAATAACTTGATATTTATCAAAGATCTGCAGTCCTGTCTATCTTGTATTCATCTCTTATATTTTCCATTTATTAATCCTAAAAATTAGAGATCATTTAATAGCATTATCCTTTCTGTAGGATAAACTGTGTTTATCTCATGTGAAGATTCAGTTTATTAAAAAATTTTGCCATCCTCCTGTCTGATTTGCTTGAAACCATCTTAGTAGAGAAATTTTAATGGAGTGCCAGTGATATATTCCTAAACTAGCAAGTTCTTAACGACCCTGGAAAGTGACTGCTTGATTACACTTTAACGGTATTTGCAAATAAAATCACAAGTAATTAAGGGGAAATCTCCAGGCTTTTGAGCAAGTTTGATGCATGATAACTGCCTGATTCAGCTTCATCTAGAGTAATGCTGTGTAGACAAGAGCTACTGAGATCAATAGCAACATAATGATAGTGGCAGAATTAAGTGAGTAACCTGAGAACTGTGTCTTCAAAATGCATGCAGCTGCCACGAGCCAGGGCCACACAGTGCACTCCCTGCTTCCGTCCTAAATGTTCATCAAAAGACGCCCTGCAGGAAAATGGAGTTAGATGCTCTTTATTGCTGATCGTGTCTCTTGCCACATTTATCAGGGAAATTGGATTAGCAGTTGGCAGCTGCAGGTAGACAAGGTTCTGCAGTGATTAAATATGCAGCTTGGCTGCATTTGTTGTGACAGACCTTTAGTAAATTCTACTGTAAGCACCATCTGTCTAATTTGTATAAAGAAAACTTGGTGCTTTAAGCTACTGATAAAGAACTAAATCTGTTGCTTTATCATAAACAAAACTTTTGCTCTAAATTCTCTTAAACATAATTTATTAGGTTAAAGCAATTTTTCTATCATGATGAATAAAAAATACATGCAAAAGTGCTCTCAGGTACTTCATTTTGCAAGTACTGAAAACAAAACCAGTTCAGTTCTTCGCTAAAATGCTTAGTATTCTGATCCACAGGGAGATGACACTATTAAAATATCACTATGAAAATGGTCCAGGACTGCCAAATTCATTTAATTTGTGGTTTTTATTAGGAGTTTCTAACTGGCTTGAATTTGGTTGTTTTCAGTTTTTAAATATTTCTGAAATACACCATTGAAAAACGGTTACAACAAGGGAGCTCTTTCTTTTTAAAATACACTTGTAATCATTAAATCTGCATACAAAGCATATGCTTAGGTTCCTTTTGCAGGGAGATCAAATATAATTGAAGATGACTTAAGTAATTATGTGCTTTGCATTGCGTCTTCACATTTTTATATTAATAGGAAAAATCTTCAGTATTTAAAAACTGGCTAATTTTCTCTTAGAATTTCAAGGTTTCTCTTGACAGTCTCGTTAAGTCATAGATCGACTGGGTAGCCACATCTGAGGAGTACTTTGTTTTCAGTTGTGACATCATCAGATTTGCTAGAAATGCCTGAAAGAAAGGATCCGAGGAAAAAGCAGCTAAATGGCAACATGCTATCTTTAGCTGGTTTGTAGAAACTCCATGCTGTTAAATTATTTAAAATCCTTGATTTTCGGCTTGCACACATTAAAAGTTTTCACACTAAGTGCCAAATGTTGCAAACAGCACTTTAACAGAATGGTTTTGCTTTGATCCCTGTAGCAGTTCCTGAATAATTTATCACAGGTTATTGCCTTAATTCTGGAGAGGGATAGAGCAATAAAGGCAGATGAAAACACTCCAGTTGAAACACCTTGGGGCCTGCTCATTCCTCTGACACGGCTCTTTTGTTGGAACTATTTAGAGGTTATTAAGACATGTCTCCAGAATTAAGAGTATGCTGTAAGGATGAAGACAGCCATCTTAATTCTAAAGACAAAGCGCAATGACCCTTCACCTTTTTTTTCCTTTGTTGTTATTATATAGTAGAATTATGAGGGTAATATTATAGCTGCACCCAGTAGTGCCACTATAGTTAAGGGTCTGTCAGACTTTCCATTACAAGCCCCATTTTGGGGGTGGGTGGCATGAGTAGTCTTGTCTGTTTTAAATTGTATTAGTCAGACACTTGGCACATGATGGCAAGTCAGAGGGTTTATTTTCTGTGAATATTTAAATCTTCAGCTCCTTTCATTTGAAAAATCCATGGACCAATCTTCCTTGGGACTTTGAATCAAAGTATTGAATTTATTTTTTAGACTTCTGTGTTTTAATTAATCCTAAGTAAACATACCAGTAACATTCAGGTAGGAATATTTCAAAACTGAAATTTGAACAAAATTGTTCCACTAGCAAGAAAAGCAATGGGTAATTCCACCTACCACTGGCAAGGTCCTCTTGCTATCTTTCTTTTATTTACTGTCCTTCACTTCTCATCTCACTCATTTTGCAATCACTGATTGTGTTATTAGCCATCCCTTTGCCCCAGACGTGGCTGGTGTTCTGTTGTCAATGAAGCAGCAGCTTCCTGGATTCTTAAGTTTACTGTTAAGTTTGCAGGGGACTTAGAATCCCACAGGGTGACAGACAAAAAGTAGATGTGTACGTATATGGTGTTGTCTACCATTAATAAATTTTATGCACATAAGTGCTATTTGAAAACTGAGACTAAAACAAGCTTGTCCTGGGGCTTGGGGGATATTTTTTTTAATTATTATATGTGACCTAGGCAAGCATGGAATCTAGGGTGCTTTTTGCTCCTGTTGAACTCTGCAGGTATTTTTCCTACTGACTTAAGAGGATCAGCATTTGACTTGGGATTCTGTAAGCTATTGTATATGCTGCTCAGACATTGCCAACTGTAGGCAAAGTTATTTTACAAAGTTGTGTTCTGATGGATGAACTAAATCCCTGAGTGCTCTGGGACTTTACAGGACAAGAACATTACGGTACCTTGAACCTTGGGGTTGTTTATTAGGAATCACAGTAGTAACAATACTTGAATTTAAAGAATATCAAACCAAGAAATGTGGTTTACGTAATAGTGGTTTTCCTTTTTATAGAATGCAAGGTGTCTGAAGTTGCTTGGGGTTTGTGTAGGTTCCCAGAAATCTGGGACCATCATTTAAAGAGTTGCACTCTGCTTTTACTAAAGTCTCCCAACCAAACTGTTTCTTCAGTATGATTGCAAGAAAATGTATTCTTACAGTCAGTTGTTTTTATAAAGACAGAATACGCATGTTAGAGGAGTATGGATTTGGCTGGCTGTCTCTTTTAAAATCCATGTTCTGGAGACCTGTGTAAACTGATGAGCTCTTCCTCTCCCAGCACATCCTCCAATGAAGGCAAATTGTGTCTTGCCAGGGGCTGTAGCTCCACTTATTCCCTGCTCCAGCATTCCCTTTGTACAGTCCTGCTCATCTCCTTTTTTTGTGGGGCTAGAGTGGGCAAAGGAAGCAAAATCCATTTGGAAGATTTCCACTTCTTTGTAGATGTTGTTGCATCTGTGTATCCCTTCAGAAAGAAGTATAAAGTCTTGCTGACAAGTTCATTTGATTACCTTGTGGCCACCTGGTCTGTCTGCTAAACAGTTATTTGCTGTGTAGACAACAGAGCACAAGTATGAAAATACAGATGAATATAAAGTTAGAGTTTTATATTGCATCTTCTCCATATTGAACACTTCCTCTCTAGTGATTTCAGAGTCCCATTAAAGTTAATGAGAGTTGAGACCTCTGAGCATCTTGCAAGTTCAGGCCATTTCAAGTCCCAAAAGAAAGGAAATGCAAATATTAAAATACTCCTAGCAACCTCACCAGAGTTTTTCAGATAACTCAATTTATCCTTGGATAAATCTGTGTGTGTACCATCCAGGTCAGTTGGACTAATGGGTCTGTATATGAAAAGTAGAAATTAGCCCGTGTGTAAGATTACATTTAGCAGTTTAACAAGGCTTAGCCATAATTTGCTCTTTATGTAATCAATTAAAATTAAAATGTGAATCTTACCTTTGTATTTCTCAACAGTATAAATATTACAGTGTCAGCACCAAGTGGTACACATTATTGCAAACTCTGGTTTTAAAGAGAGAACTCCTTATTGGCTTTTTTTTTCCCCAATGCTTCTATGTATTTTTTTTTTCTTTTTTTACCAAACTTTGCAGTACTGGGGTCTTTTGCTCTGGAAAAAAATACAATCCCCACATGCAGCACATAAATGTATAAAATGTATTAAAATTACTTAATTTTAAATTACTTAATTTAAAAAAGAATATTTATCTCTAAGTTAATTGAAAAGTTTGTTTATATTGTCAAAATGTTTTTCATTCACTGGTGTTACTTATTGTTGCCTATTAATTATCCCGAAAACATCCCTTTAATAGGGGCTAATTATCCCTGCATAAAATGTTGCCTGCATTTGTGCTGGAAGGATTCTGAAGCCTCACTTCAGTCATTAAAGGAAAAAAAATTAATCTCAGAATAAAGATACAGATTTGTATGGTCTTCTGTAAACAAACCAAGTCCTTTTTTTTGAAGAAATCTAACTTGGAAAATTGTTTGTTGTTTTTTTTTTTTTAATATTAAAATAACAGTGCAATTAGGTGCAGCAATTGTAGCTTCTTATGAATATCAGTCTTATACCTCATTCAAAATATTGCAAGCTTAAATTAACATTGCTATTGGTACTTTAAATATATTAATACAGGAATCACTTTTAAACTTGAATACACAGTATTCATGGATAATGTTTTTATTTGCATTAATCATTAGATAGCCTATCGAATAATCCAAAGTATTTTCTCAGCATATTACTGGTGGTATCACTAGAAAACTTGTTTGCTAAGAGAATCTTTGTGGGGTTTTTTTATTTTAAAAAAAAATTGAGCAAGACATTTAAACTAATGAATCAAAATCAGCTATGTGGTCATTATTGGCTGATTATTACTCCATCTGCTCGGTGCTAACGTGAAAATCAATTACTGTGTCTCTTTCCCACTGACAGCGTATGGTGATCGGGCTGGCAAGGGATCTTCCAGGGATTGCCTTTGCTCTGAACACAAAGACCAGCTACACCATGCTGTTCCACTGGATGTATCCTGATTACCCAGTGACAATACCAGCTCTGTGCACAGAGGGAGACCAGGCCCCTTGCATTAGTTTAATAGTATGGCACAGTGGGGAAGAGGAAACAAAGCTAAATGAACTAATGTGTAATCAGCTAAAATTACAGCACAATGGCAACCACGCAGTTAACTGGGAAGGACCACAGAGAGGTCACTTTGTTGTTGTGTCACACTACTAATCTAGAAAACATCCAAGTAGGTTTGTGCCCTTCATAAATCCATAATGGTTTTGTGGGTAAAACAAAACAAAACAAAAAAAACCCCAAAATAACCCCAACCCTGTGCCTTGAACTCCAAACACAATGTACCTACATTTGGTTTAACATCAAAAGTGCTTAGAAGTACTATACAAGTGCTATCTGGGGAGATTTCTCTATCTGGCACGAATCATGTATTTAATTTAGTCAGTCCTTTCTATTTATGTCAACTCTATTAATATCACAACACCTGCAGTCTTCTTGAGCAGGAAGAAAATAGACATCTGAAATCAAAACCAAAATCAGATTGCAGTTTTCTTCAGTAAGTCATGATAGTGGAACTCTATTTGCTTTAAATATTTTGTGCATTTTTTATGCCAACAAATACAATAATACATGGGTATTTTGTTAATACTAAGGAGAAATGTTTTGTACTTTTAGAAAACCAGTAGTTGTAATTGTCTCTTTAGTCATATTAGTAACAAACTAATTATATAGTGATTTATATAGTGAAGCAACTATAAAAATATTTTTAATATGATTTATATCTCAAGTCTATTGAAGTTAATTATGTATTTTTTTATTTTATGGACAGAAAAAAGTTAACATTCTAATGCAATTACATTCTTGTACTAGAAATGAAGCTTTTAGAAATCTTTTTATTTGCAGTAAATAATGAAACTCTACTGCTCACTAATAATCTTCCCAGTTAAGAAAGAGAAATGCTACAATATAGATTTGTAACTAGGAAATTAGCCTTTAAGGACTGAAAGGCTGTACAGCAAAACCCAGTATACTGTGGCAGAAGTCCTTGTATTGTGGGTTGTAGGATCCTGATGACCATTGAGATAAGCCCTGTTTAAGACCTCCACAAGCCTGCAGTGACCCCTGAGCAGAAAGTCCCAAAGCATAATACAGAGTGCTCTTCATTTCTCTTAGGCTCAGTGAAAAGCATCCCTTAATTTCAGTTTCAGAGGATTGGAAGAGAGAAAAAAAACCCAAAACAATCCAAAACCAACAAACCAAAAACCACAACAAAAACCTACTGAAGCCAGACTGTGAATTAGCATCTCATTTTGTAGTGGGCACCGTTGGGTACATTTAACTTCGTTAGTGCTGTTTGTGCTTTCTTTACCCTAAAACTTAATAATAAAATCAGGAAGATGTGTAAAATCAGATCGGTGCTGCTTCCATTTCAGATTCTTTTTACTTTGTTTTCCTCGCACAGCCTGAGCATCCTGCTCTTCTCCTGTGCAGAAATGCAAATCTGCAGTTGCAGGAGGAGGGTTAACAGAGACTTAACCACCTCGCTGTTTGAAAGGGATGGATTAATCCATGAAGGAGTTTTTTATACAAGGATATACAATCCTCAGGATCCTTCACTGGTTTTTGTTTTAAAATTAATTTATTCCTTCAAGTTTATGAATGAAGTTATTTCAAGTACATAAAAACAGCCTCCAACTTTTGGATTTAATTATTTTGTAGTAACAATAAAAATAGACTGAAATGTAGCTTTATGGGGAATTCAAAGCTTAGGCCTTCTCAGTTTCTTTTCCCTTGCACAGGTTCAGTTTTTTTCTCCTCCTCACCTTTGGCTGCAGAGGATAAGTATGAGTTCCTCGTCAGTGGGTTTCACCTCATTTGGCTGAGTCCAGCTTCATCCAGGTATTGATCCAGAGCATTATAGCAGAATAAGCTTGCTGTTATCTCAACTCTCATTTACTGTATATAAAACCAGAAAGGTAAATGGGAGGAGAAGGGAGGGTCAGATGCATATTTTATCACATGAAGTTTCAGTATCCTTTGATTAGTGTATTTCTTTTGCAGTTTCAAATATATATATATATATATATATACACACACACACCCCCTCAGAAAATGGTTTTAATAGCAAAGGAAATCTATTTTTCAAACATTTTATTCTGTTATGTTTGAGAAGCTAGTATTTTGGTGTTGAAAATAGAAAATACAGATTATTAGCCAAAATAAATGTTTTACTTGCATTTGTTTAACAAATAAACAATACAAAGGAGGCAAGGGATAAAAGGCTAAGCTTTTAATATACCATAAGACTGTTATTCTCTATTGAAGACTATCAGGAATAGCCACTTTTTCATTGTGGGTAGAAGAATGTATTGATAAACTTTGCAAGTGGTTGCAGGAAATATTTGGGGTCTAAGCTTTGTCCAGAACAAAACACATTACACTGGGTAATCTCTCACCTGAGAGATTCTTCTCGTTTTTTAAGATTGCAGCGTTAAGAATTTAAATTTTGTCCAGCAGATGGCAAAAATGAGCAGAAATAATTTGTTTTAAGTCCTTTTGGTCCAGGGAAGAGGCACAGGGACAGGGTTGTGCCTTGTATTTTACCATTATGATTGAGTTATTTCGAGGATGGTTTAGAGATGACTCGTCAGGTATGCTGACGCTGTGCTGGATTGCCAAATAAGACTCTTTTCTAGCAGGCTTGCTTATACTAATTGAGTTTCTCCAGCAAATCAGGCTCCTTGGAAAAAGGCCAAAGGCTTTTCATAATTGTATTGACAAGAAAATGAATATGATAAATGGTGTTCATTCAGCTGAGACAAGATTTATAGTTTTCCTCTGGCAAGGGATGAAGAGAAAATACTTATAATAATAGTAAAATTTGTATTAAAGTTGTATTAGGTGATCTCTCAAAAGACTTCATTAAAATATTTCCAAATGTTTTAAGCAGCTTCAGGTGTTAAGTATGCCATCTTGCCAAAGTATTCGGTAATGAAAGATGAAGAAAAGCATCACACAAATAAACAAACAAAACAAAAAACCCAAAACCCTGGATATGAAAGTCATTTATTCTTCCTGAAATATTGATATGTCAAGCTGTCAGTGGCGATTCCAGTACGCGAGCTTTGGAAAGTTTATTTGGCTTTTGTATTCCTAACACATGGGCTCTGCAACGTGGAGGTCAGTCCTGAGCATGCAGGTATGGCCTGAGAAACAACCTGGATGCCAATTTTAGTGAACTAAAACCTGTTTTTCTTCACAGCGATGATTCTCTTTATGTATTTCATTCTGCTATTTACTTCAAGGCTGCCTGAATAAGATGTTGATGGTTTAATCTGTTTTCTTTCATGCTAATGCCAGCCTGTAATCTAAGGTCCTTGGTCTCACTGTCAGATATCTCCTTGAAGATTCAATTCTGAGTTCAGGGTAGTATCCACTTGTTTGTTACTTCCAGTTAGTGTTTCTTACAGTTAGGTGGCAACCCATAAGCAGTTTTCTCTGTCCTCCTCCCAGTTGATTTTCAGTATTTAATGACTTCTGTTTGTAAAAGGACAAGGCTGCAGTGAGATAATGAGTTGCAAGAATTAAATTATTAGGTTGACTCAGACTTGCAGTCAGCTAGATACCAGAAGATGTATATGTGTGATTGCATGAAATTGCCTATGTAAAAATATCTACGTGCATAGATGCATAGACACTAAGTTTATGGGAAGGTGGTCTGCCACTGGGATGTTTTATCTGGTGATCATTTGAAGGTTCCAGTTGACCTAGGTATTCAGATGTCTGAGCATGTGCTGCTTCTGATGTGGATTACTAGAACAAGCAAAACAATCTTTGCACCAAACGGCCAGTATTACATACTTACCCAAATTCATGCTGTATTTCTCAACAAAATAAAACCATGTGCAGCAGTAAGACAGCTTGTTCAAAATAATTCTCTTTTTGAAGAACTCTTATGTGTTTTAAGGATTCCGTATTGCGTACGAATTTGAAGGAGCCCAAGAAACTGCTGTAGGAATAATTAAAGTTTCCCAATAACAAGATAAGAGGAGAACACAGTTTCTTATGAAACAAGGCTACCTGATCAGTAATCTATTTGTAATAGCTGTTATTGCCAGTTGCGTTGACTCAGACCTCAGCATCTTTTATTTCAATTCTAATTCCTTTGAACTTGAAATGACTCCCCATGGCCAAGTTCATTAATTAGCCTGATTCCTTGAAGCTTGTGGTTAAAAACACTTAAAAATAATATTGTGTCTAAACCCCACTTGTTCCACTTTACTGGATTTTTTAAAAAAATGAATTGCTGAAGCCTTTTGACCTTAGGTTTTATAAACTTTAACTATAGTCTTTCTTTAACTACAGTCTTTCCTTGTCAGTGAATGTTGACTCAGTGCTTAAGTCTTTCAATTAAGATAAGGAATCCTATTAGATATACTGCTGACTTACATTTTGGTAGTAGAGTTTGGCTGTCAAGTTTTGATAGTCAGGAACTGAAAAGATTTTTTTTTAGTTACATTGCAATCTTCTTTTTTTCTGTATTGCATTCTTTAAAGCTCTACTTTAAAAGATCAGATATCTTTCGGGTGCTGATGAGCAAACAGCTTTCTTTTTTATAGAAATCTAACTTTGCTGGTCTCCTTCACAAAGTTTGACAAGATTCCCTTCTTGAATGCTCTGGAAACAACTTCATAGAGTTAAGTTGATACCAGCTGTTTATATAGCAAAGGTAATATGTATGAGGTGGCACTAAAATGTGAGGCCCAGAAACTGCTTATATGTGAATTTGTGCTGTTTTTAAATTAGATTGCCATTTGTGACATGCCATTCATTAAAAATCCAAGCTCATTTTATATATGTACTATTGGTTTGCTTCACATATCCCAACTGCTTTTGTTTTCCCTTCATTACAACTCAGATCTATGAACTCTTTCCTACCTAACCATTAGTGTTTCCAAAGCACTTGGTCCTTGAAGCAGAAACTTGCTTAAGTGTATTGGTTCTGGCAGTGCCTGTCAGAATGAGCTGCCAAGATTTACATCTGGCTCACCCACCTAATGGTGTAGGACAGTTTAGGGGAAGTTGTTTTGCAGGATGTTATTTTATCAGTCTGTTAACTCCGTGTGGTGAAGATACTCTGCATACATTTCTGTCCTACAAAGAGCTATTGAACTGTGGTACTGTGAACCTGGGTGCACAACTCCCATCTTAAAGCTGATGGCAGAATTCATGCAAAACAGGTGAGAAGCACATGAAAACCAGGTAAATGATGAACAATGCAATGGGATGTCATGAGCAGAACTCAGCTTTCAGTGTTGCATTGTCTTTCCAAAATGGTGGGTGTTACAAAATCACATGGTAAGAATTAATTATAGGAATATATATTTATATATATATGCGAGACTCTTGAGGAATATATATATATATATATATATGCGAGACTATTGTGATTTTTATGTTCAGTGTTAGTAGAAGCGTGCTTTAGCCAGGAGTAAATGCTGACTCTATAATTAAATATTGGAAAATTGTCTGCTGTCAAGATGTGCTGCAGGCTGAATTTTTGCCTTAAGCCCAGCAGCATGCATGTGCCTGTAAAACCACAACTCCCTTTACAGTTTCTTTTGCAACTCAACTCTTTTAGCCAAAACAGGAAAGAATAGTATCTAATACAGTAATCTTTCTAAAATCAGCATATAGGTAACTTTTTCACATCTAAAATCTCCATGGGCTGACCAAAAAGGCCCCAGAGTGATTCTGGGAGATGATTTCAATACTTCACAATGCAGTAGTTAGAACAAAATTTCTGCTTTACCACAAATAACAGAAAAATAATTTTTTTGAAATTACACTTGGAAATTTTTAGTGTACTGCTCAAAAAAAAAAAAAAAAAAAAAAAAGTAAGAAAAAAAAGGCAAAATTGATAATGAAACTCTTTGTGCTGGATATCTTAATGACTAAAGTACTTTCAGCAAAGAATTAGGTGTTCTCATTGTTTCTCATTTTGCCTTAAAAATCAAATTGACAAGGAGAAAAGTTGGATTATTTGAAATTTGAAGAAAATATTTAGTTTAATCTAACAACAGGAGATAGATACCCTAAAATTCAAACTTGGCTCAAGTGCTACTGTGTGTGGTGTGCTCTTAATCCCTGAATGGCTGCACAAACCTTAAGGCAGAGTTCCGTGTTTCTTGTTTGTGGTGGCTTGCTTGCTGTGACTCCTTCTTAGGCCTATTATGTCTTTTACCCTGGTAGTAATATCATCAATTACTGGGAATGTTTAACCTCTTTATTTATGGTGCAATGCACAGGCAGCATATGCTAAAAGTGCTGCAACTTATTTCAAAGAGGAGATAGTTAAAGTATAAACACAGAACTCTAATAATGGTAAACAAAAGCAAAGAGGAATTGGAACAATAAATCTAATGCAAAAGACAGCTCTTCAAGCTACTTTCATATTCATGTTTTTCTTATGCCTATTGCTATTCAGGAAATCTGCCTTGTTCCCTTTAGAGAACATCACCTGGGATGGTGTTTTTTGACAAGTTGTGTAGTACATTAGCTTTTACAGGTTAGAATGCATTATACAATATACTTTGACATGGTTAAAATATGTTACAGAGTTTCAGATTGTGCATTATGCCACTCTTATATTGAGATCATGTGCTGGTTTTGGGGTTTTGTCTCTGCCAGCTGTTACCATTTTGTGCATATGGAAGACACAAATGTTTTACACAAGGCACGTTTTTATCCCTTTGTAACCACCCAGATTTACTCTGGAGTTTGCAGCAAACGGCCCTGCAAACAGGGACTCAAAAAATAGGACTTGCAGCAAAGGAAGATACCCAAAGAAGTGGGTGACCACCAGATAGGTCCCCCAGGGGGTACTCTGGTTTACATCACTTCGTGAGGACTCCTTTCCCTTTCAGTCCAAGCAGATGCTAAGGGTAAGTTTTGCTGAAGTTACTTAGGATCTTAAGACCTATATTCAAAGTTAACATCTTGGACTTTGGCAAGGACTCTGTTCAGTTTCAGACTGGGAACAAAGTGCTTGGTGTTGGCTCTGGTAATACCTGTGCATGAGGGAAGACAACATGGTGCAGTCTTCTTCAGGTCTGAATGTTCATAAAAAGCATGTCTTAAAAATGTACACTCAGAGAACTGCCTTGTGGCTGCCACAGATTTTATGCAGTGGAATAACCAGTGGGGATTAGTATATTTTCAGAACCTCTAAAGATGCAGAAGCAGGGTAAAAGTTAGCCCAACCACTTGGATTCATGGGACCTTTGTAGCATTCTTCTGGACTGTCTACAGGCACGAGATGTTCAGTGGTCACTGAAAGCTGTGTATGGGTTGTCTGCTCACCTTTTTTGGTTAAAAGTATTTTGTGTTTTTCAGGATTGTTCCTTTGGCAACACAGGGAGATAACTAAAGTGCATGGCATTGCACTGAAAGCTAGTTTTAGCAAGTAATTGTCCTTTGTAGTCAGCAAATGTTTTCTGTATTTTAGGAGTGAATCCATTGTACTCTTCTGCTTCGATGACCATCTGAATATTTTTCTGTTATTTTTTAGATCACAGCATTTAAATTTTGATGTATCCTCTCCAAATTGAATTCTTCTCTTCAGAGAAGCTAGTAAAATGATTTGTACATATGGTAGGATTCATTAGTGTTTCCTCTGCAGTGCAATTCTTTGCCTGTGTTGTGATACAAAAATTCTGTTAGTTCATATTCCTGAGGATTTGTGGAATATGGAGCAGGACACCGTAACATGGAACAGGGAGCATCATCCCTTTGTAAAGTGCAGAGCTTCCATGGCAGGCCTTTGGAACTCAGGAATTTCCTAGCTCAGGCTTCATTCATGTAGCAGTGTTGCTTGTATTGCTTTTTTAACTTGAATGCCCATCTTCTAGCAACTGTGAATGTATTTCAGCAAGGCTACAAAATCTCCTGAGGTGTTTGATCTAGGTTACTGATTGATAGGTGTGGGCTGATTTTATGTATTCAAATTATATTCCAGCAGTTCCTAAACATAATAGGACCATAACAGCTTTGCCCTAGAGCACTGTTAAAAGTGTTTATAATAAGTTGCTCCATTTTACTACTCCCACTCATGCACACGACTGCAACAGGTCTTTGACACCAGCAGTTCATATTACACTCCAACTAACGCAGTAGCTTACGGTTTTGCTGTCTAAATATTTTGAAAGGAACATAACCAAGTTTTTGTAGGGTAACTGCATTTGTAGTTTGCCTAATCAAAAAGAACCATAAATGTCCTGTTACTCTTAAAGGAAATTGGTGCATCAGACTTGCTTTTACTGCATTCAAGTTGCTTTTTAGATCTGGAAATCTGTGTTACTTGGCTCTCTGTATAAAAATATCAGATGTCATTTTGCATTTCATCTGTAGGGAGTGGAAACACTGTACACAGACTGCATAAAGCATTTCTTTATTAAAGAAAAATTATACTCAAGTAACTCGTAGTTCATGCAAAATAATTTTTCTGTATACCACATAGCAAGCTGGCACACTTTTCCAGGTATGTTTATAAGTAAATTTGCTAAAATGAATAAGCAAAATAAGAACAACATTCTCCATGTACAAAAAGATAAAAAGTGAATGTTTAGATGTTACTGCTCAGTTTCTGTTAGCCTTCCTGCTTCGTTGCTCTAAGCTTTCGTTTGATGATGTAAAAAATGAAAAACAAGTATTGCATCATGATGATGCTTCAATGCTGCATGTCTTACAAGCATCCCACTGGACTCACGTTTTCCTGTTTTGGTTTTGTTTTCTTTTTCTTATTGTATTTCAGTCAGCCTTTACCATCCTTTCTGTACTTCTGAAAAGCACATCAAATTGCTGGGCATCCGTTTATCTTGGTTGTTGGCATAAAATTTCTTTAGACCTTCTGAGTAAATTACACTAACTGGTTTCAACCTGCTTTGTTCCTAATTCATGACTAAATACACTTTGTAAAGAAACCTTTTGCTTTTGGTTTCAGCTTTGGTGGTGTGTATGTGAAGTTCATTAATTTCTCAGCCCTCAAGTTTTGGTAGCTCTTGTGCATAAGGACCAGGCCACATTTTCTGGCTCATGGTAGAGTTTAATTGTGCAACATCAAAGGGAATTTAAAGACAGTGCAGATTCAAGATTTAAAACTAATCAGTGGAGTCTGACAAAGCCTGTGTTCAGGTACCTGTTGGCATCTTTGTTAAATGATGCTTGTTGTGAAAGATACTTCAGGAGTGTGTGGCATCTACTAAGAGATGTGTTCCATAGGAAGAAATGAAATGACCACAGGAGCTTTCTCTCATGCTGCTCTGTCCTGCCGTTCGTGGCTGTTCTGCTATGGAAAGCTGACATTGTACACAACCCAGATTTAAGTAACCAGAGGAGAGCTGTCCTCCAAAAGGAAAATTTAAAATCACCTGTCAACTTCAAGTGCAGGAAAGATGTAAAGGTTGGAGAAAGCCATTCACAATATATAGGGGTTTGTTTGGCTTTTTTTTCATTCTTCCTTTAAAACACATTCATATTATCATCAGTGTCCAAAAGGGTCCCAGCGGTGATCTTTCCACTTCTTAGTTGCAACATTTAGAGAAAGTGTTCAGGTTTTCTCTTCTGTGGATGCTTGCCAATATTTATTCCAAACTGGTCTCACTGCAAAATCAACATGAAAGACCTCCCAGTGCAGTTTGATGAATTGGGCAGTTAAAGCAACAATTTCAATGAATCCAGCTGGCTCTTGCTGGCACAGGCAGGCAGCACTGGCTAGCACCCGTGGCTCAGCTGCAGGCACTGTAATAGACACCCTAAATTAGTGTTACTTCAAAATGCTGCAGCTATGTCTGAAGTGGTCACTGGCTCGTAGTCTGGAAAGATTATACTACCCACTATAAGTATTTCAAGTTGTACAATCAGCTTTGCATAATTGTTGTTAACTTTTTTGGCTTTTATCACTAATTATTAGTTTATGAGGTTTCCATTCCAGTATACAGAGAGATATAACTGTTTTGGAAATGTGTTGTAAGGATTCATTAGTTTAGTTATGTATGATCTTTTGAACATACAAATATTGTATATACATAAAAATTATAAAAATATTGATAGTAAATGACTTTGCAATAATTTCAAAATACTTCTCTGAAAATCTCAATTCCTAAAGTGTGCTTTCAAGAAAATCTTTAATCCGTAATATTCCACAACTTTTTAAAAATTAATTTTTCTTTCAAGCTTGCGTAATCTTGGCAGACATCTGGGGAAAGATAAACAAGTAAACCAAGTGATGGTCAAAAAATTCATTTTGATGTTCTTGAGCAATTCTTCAAGCCCCACATACTGAAAAATTGTTTGATTCAGTTAAAAGAGCAAATACATACATTCCTTCCAACCCTTGGGTTCTGTTTTCAAGTTTTCTGCGGTGCCATTACTGCAAGTAACTTAAAGTTCTGAAAATACTTGAGTTTCTCACATTCAGCATGATTTTATGGTTGAAGCATTAGAGAGAAAATATAAGACACACAGTAAATGTCAAGGGATGACAACAGACAGTATATGCTCATTTATCTTACCAAGTCACCCAAACCTCTTGTATACACTGGCAACTCATAGTGAGCTCCTCAGAGCTGATCAAAAAGACACTTGAAACTCAAGATAGATTTTATTGAAGTCTCAACTATAATAATTGTCTTTTTAAACTGAGAGAGACACAAAATGATGACATGAGACAGAGGAGGAAAAAATAGAAGCAAACATCTCTTTCTTTCATCATGCTGTCCGTGTGGGAAGATCCTTCCTTTCAGTCAATCCAGTGACTGAGTGGGCTGCTCTGTTGAGCCCTGGGAAGGTCATTCCATTGCCTGGACACCTGGCTGGGTTTGCTTCTCTTGGCAATCCCTGTCTGAACATCAGCCTTCCAACTCTCTTTCTTGCCTTGGTGTGGATAGTGAGAGTTTTTCTTCCCAGGGAAAGACTTGGTCTCTCTCCTGCAAACAGTGTTGTGTACTCTGCTTCTTTTTCTTAGAAGAATGTAACATATAAGCAATAAATGAAAGTATGGCTTAATTGTACTGTGTTTACAGTGGTAAGTAAAATTTAAATGTTTTAAACAGGATTTTACCCTCTTCTCTCTCACATGTAATGATATACAAAAAATGCTAGAAAATCATGCTGAATGTGAGAATCTCAACTATTTTCAGAATTTTAAGTCACCTACATCAGACAAAACAAGAAAATTCTCAGTTATGGCTCAGGTTCACTGGGAGTATTCTTGCTATATAAGCCTATAGGTACATAAAAACATTATCTCAAATATGCCTCTATCCTGTCAACCCTTAGAAAAATAACAGAATCAAGGTGGTATTAGGTGATTCTTACCACAAAAATCAGAGCCCAGTGCACTGGTGAGTAGTGACACAGAGCTGATTTTTGCTAAGTCTTGACCGCATTGATAAAACATTTTTGGATAACACAGGTACTTTGCAAATACAGGTGCCTTTGGAGGGATGAAAATCACCTAGAAATTTTGTGTGAATTTGTTTTGTGTAAACCCTGGGCTCTTGTTCACATGGGAGTAACTGGAACAAACATTTAGCATCCTAGCATGTTGCTTTCTTTCCACCTTAAATTTTACCAAAGTTTGTGATGCTCTTTCGTGTCCAAGTAGTACCTCTGCTTACCTCTTTTACCATCTGTATGTTCTGCAAGGTCTGTGCCTGGGCTAAAAATTAAAAGGTGGAGAAAAAGGCAGAATTGTGTTTCTGGACTGTGAACATATTTGGGTGCTTGTAAGGACAGATACTGAAATCTCTTTAATTCTAGACTAAACCATATTGTCTTTTCTTCTCTAGACTGGCATTTACTGATTTTATATGTTTGACTGCAAAGCAGAAAAAAAATCTGGAATGCCCTTTCTTATAAATATGCTGAGTAGCATTTAAAATATGAATTCTTTGTGTTTTCTAAAATCAGCAGTGAGTGTTTACTTCTGCTTAACAGATCCAGCTTTGCAATTCAGTTAGTACTGGTGTGTCCTGTCCTTCTGCTCATTTATCACTGATAATGATACAGTGCTGAAGATAGAAATTTCTAAGATGTCTTTACAAATGCTGTATGTTCAGAAGATGTAAAGCCTGGCATAGGATACAAAAAGCACTTAGGTACTCAATTATCCCTGTTCAGGCTCTACAGCTCCCTGGCAAGGAGTGTCATGTCCTGTCCATTAGGGCTCGAGCTGGTCTGACTGATAGTGATTGAAAATAAACTGAGGGGAGAAAATTGAAAGGAGCTGGAATAGTATAGTCCACCATTCTTCATCCCAGTATATTTCACTTTTAATTCTGTATCTACAAGTCTCCTTACTGTGTGTTTTTGAATTCCCAGTTGTATAGAAATGATGTTTCAGTGCATCTTGGGACCATCCATTTTTGTTTTGTGGTTTCTTTACATTTTAGTAAACCTTTTCCCTTTCATTATAGGAGACTGACATAAAAATAATATTTTCAATATGCTGTTTTTATTTATCTACATTCTGTCATGATATACTTTGATGTAAGTTTTTAATTTTGTTTCAGCTTTCAGCTGTTGTAGCAGTTACTGCTCAAGGTCAGCGATGAGGTTAGCCACAGTAGCACAAAACAATTTCCTGTTCTTGCAGCCCAGGTAGCATTTGGATGTGGATTACATTTGACCACATTTTCCAGTAGCCAGACACAATTATTTCTAATGAGCTTTAAATTGCTTCGAGAACATATATCTCACAACTTCACTGGTGTGGTAATCCATTCAGTGCCAGCAACATAAGATAACAGTTCTTCTTCAAAATTTTGGTTAAAGTAGAACAGGTATTTTTAATTCAGCAACTTAGCTTCAAAGCAGAGTGCTCACTGGTCATGGTTGCTATTTCTCTACTCTCTTTTGCTATAGTGGGTGAAGAATATATTTCTCTTCATTACTGACTCAGATTTCATAACCAGTTTCTTTTTGCTAATTTATCTTGGTGCTATGCACGCTCACTGAACTGATTAGAGAGGCTACACGCATGGTTTTTGTTGTGGAAGGTTGAAAAAAATTGCATTTTGAAGCTTGCTCTCATCTTTATGATTCATGTTTTCCTTTTTTTTTCTATATGTGGCCAGTCCCTTATCCTGCCCTTGCATTTGGAATGCCTGGAAAGCACACATTCAAAACCTGCTTTATGGGGCAGTGGTGAATAATAAAAATAGGAAAGGGGAAAAGGCAAAAAACACTTTTTCTCTATATATGTGATAAATTTTCACAACCTTTGTTTAATCTCAGCAAAGTCTTTTTTTATCTTCATCTCATTCACACATGTTAAAACATGATTTAGTTGTATTATTATACATAGTGCTTATTGGACTGAAATCTAGAACAAGCCCTGCTGCAATGAAACTCAGCCATAAGGAAATCATTTTTGTATTATAGCTTCTACTGTAAAAGCAATTAAGGAGGAGAACTGAAAGGGAAGCTGCCTGTCCTGACATGCTCCCGGAACTGGGAGGGAGTGAGGGAATGAGCTGAGCACAGAGCTCTGGTGCATATTGCCTGTGGGATTCTGAGCCCTGGTGATGTTATCTTCAGTCAGAGCATCCCACTTGGGCTTTTGAGCTGGCTTTGTATTCCCCCCCCTTCCAAATAAACACTTCTTTCTTCCAGTTCTTCTGTTACGTATTGAGTTTTTTGGTAATGAAAAGCTTAAACTGTTAGCAAAACTCAAGCCCTTATTTCCTATCTAGCAGTGTCACCCAAGTCTTTAAAAATCCTTTTCTTATTCCTGACAATTTTTAGCACCTCTGTGACCCAGTTTATAATTTCTGGAAATGTTGTTGCTGTCAAATACAGAGCAAAAGGTTGTGTTAAAGGAAGTTACTGAGAATTTTCAAAGACAGTATCTTTTATGATTGTGTGATACAATGTCTTCCACATTAAGATGAAATTGTTGCAAGTTGGGTTTTTTAATTTTATTTTTAACTCAGTAGTAACACTTAAACTTCACTGATTAGTCTCTACAGAGTTTTCATTTTGACAGGAACTATGAATTTCAAATATGATTTTTAAACTCATCATGTCAAAGGTCACTTTTGTGTTGATTTGATTCCTTAAAAATGTTTCTTATAACAATAGAAGTTTATATATTTATATTTTGGTCCTCCAATACAGGGATTATAAATGTAAGCATATCCTCAGTAGCTGAGGAGTTGTTCTTGACCTGATTCCAAGTACCTCAGTAAATTAGCTTATGTTCAGTAGTATCCATCGAGTATAAAAATAGTCCCCTGAAGCTCCTGCTAAATGTTACAAGTAGATCATGCCTTTTTTTTTATCTAGTCAGGCAAAGCACCATACTTCATATTTTTTTCAATAACTAATGCTAAAGCACTCATCTTTGTTCTAGCACTGCATCCCTTTAATCCAAGGCAGATGGCTCGGGGCATGGTAACAGACACCTCGTGGTCTTTCACCTCTGCTGTTAATTTGAAATCTGCAGTTCCCACTCTTAGGCCCTCTTAGAATGAGTCCATGAACACAGAACAGTTCTCTGTGGACTCTGTCTACTTGCAAAAAGCAGCTTTTAATCTTTCACTAGGCCCAAAGTTTTCCCAGTGTTTTCATTAGAAGGGATAGGCACTGAATTCCTCTTCTGCCCTGCCTGCCTGGGGGAGGCAGCAGGAGGGAGCAGGGATTGTGCCTTTCTGTATTGAATGCCTCATGCTGATCAATGGGTTTGAAGTTTTAATTATGATTTTTTTTGTGAAGTAAAATGATAGAAGATCAGAACTAGCATATCTCTACTAGAAGTCAAATTCCCAGGCTAAAGGATTTCAAGGGGTTTTTTTTCAACTTCTTTCCTCATCATTCTGGTTTTTCTATCGACTTCCAATTTATTTCCATAATAAGTACATAATTACCTCCACAACTACTAAGCTCTTTCCATCTGTTGTTGCATATTACACCAAATGCTTTGAGGACCTGGGATTGCTTGGAGATCTCAGCTATGAACTCAAGGCTGTTACTTTCTTGGATCCAGAACTTACATCTTTCCCTCTTTGGGTTAAATGATACCAAATGGGTGGTACTTTGAAATGTGAGTTTCCCCCTCATTTCTCTAATTGCATGATGTAAATTCCTCAGTTATTGTCAGTAATCAATAACTTTAAGAGAATTAAAATGAGGCAAGTAAATGATTTTCAAGTGGAAATTTGCATGGGTAGAAAGGATAGTGGTGTGGAAACAGACTCAGTTTACTATTAGGTCTCAATATATATATTAAAGAACAATACACATTCAAGGCTATCTGTGTTATCTCAGGCAAGTGTTTAGGAGCATTTTTAATTGATTATTATGAAAGCAAAACTGCATTGTCTCAGCTGGCAATGTCTGGAACTCTGAATAGTTAATGTGCTCCTTGATTCAAGGTGTCAGCATAGTCCTGACTCCTGGGCCACACACTGGAAGCAGATGAACCAAACATCTGATCTGTAGACTGTTTCTCCTTTATTTGTAGGAAAAATTTTTTTAATTTGCAGCTTTGTGTTATTTTCCTCCAGTCAAAATTACCAAGAATGATGAGTAGTAACAGTGAAGGTCTGAGACTTGGGTTCTGTGCAGGCCAAGCTTACCAAGGTCAGCATCAGATGGGGTCCATCTAGTAAAGGCTGCTTGGGGGTAGAAGTGAAGTACTTAATCTTTGCTGTGTTCATTCTGCTGGTTTAGCTCACTTTGATCAATTTTTCAGGTTAAAAAAAAAATTCTCATGAAGACAAACTAACTGTGGGGTGCTGTGAAGATGAGAATTAAATTATTACAAGCCACTGAAAAAACTTGGTAGTGAGGCTTCGTGAATATTTAGATTTGTACAGAGGATTGCAGCAGGATCTGCTGTGCTGCTGCTCAGTGGATTCAAAAGTCACTATTGCCTGTTAATAGCAACAGTAAATATTTACCATTAGCTATTATTTTTACATTATAAACATGGAGTTTAATTTAAAAGTTATTCCCATCTGTGACTGGTAAAATAGAGGCTTTTGTAATGGACATACTTGTTTTCTGAGGGATATATTTTGTGTGTGTATATATCAGCAACTGTCCCAAGAGACCATCATGGTAATGGATCAAAACCAGGCTTTGCTTTAGAATGAGAAACTATAAAACTGTGTGTTGCAACCATGTTCAAATTAAGGACTTCATGCTGATAGACCCAGTCATGGTCAGGCTGTACATCAGAAACCGGAATTCCACAGCTCATATTTTAAATTTTGCATACAAATTCCTTGATGGATTATAAGCTCTTGTCATGATTTCTTAACAGATCTTTACATCAAATGCAGAAACCTTTTTTTTTTCCCAAGTAGTAATTTAAATTTCCCAAGTAGTAATATATTTAATATATTTAAATTTTCCCAAGTAGTAATTGAAATAATTCCTTCCTTCCTTTTTCTTTCTCTTTCTTTCTCTTTCTTTCTCTTTCTTTCTCTTTCTTTCTCTTTCTTTCTCTTTCTTTCTCTTTCTTTCTCTTTCTTTCTCTTTCTTTCTCTTCTCTTTCTCTCTTTCTTTCTCTTTCTCTCTTTCTTTCTCTTTCTCTTTCTTTCTTTCTCTTTCTCTCTTTTTCTCTTTCTCTCTTTCTTTCTCTTTCTTTCTCTTTCTCTTTCTCTCTTTCTTTCTTTCTTTCTCTTTCTCTCTTTCTTTCTCTTTCTCTCTTTCTTTCTCTTTCTCTTTCTTTCTTTCTCTTTCTCTCTTTTTCTTTTTCTCTTTCTTTCTCTCTTTCTTTCTCTCTTTCTTTCTCTCTTTCTTTCTCTCTTTCTTTTCTTTCTTTCTTTCTTTCTTTCTNACCAAGAAATTCTGGGCAAATTCTAAATTTTCCTGCTATATAAAAGTCACTGGAGCTACAGCTGGTAGTAGCTCTTCAACTCCTACTTTCCAAGGCTAGAAAGGAATATCAGATGTGAACCTGTTGACATAATTCTTGCAGTTGTAAATGATGACTGTGGCTCTATTTTACACTGCTCCTTCAAAACAATCTGCTGCAGTAGATATGCTGCTGAAAGCACAGACCTCTGATGATGTATTCCTTACTTGCTAAAGGTTGTCACAAGAGGGCAATAAAAAAATAATTTGTAGGTTTTTTTTAAAATAGTCATATTCAGTTTGGGTTCAGAAAGTCATCTGATAGCATTCTGTCCTCTTTAAATAGCCTGCCTCATCATCTGGGTTGAAAAAAACAAACAAACCAAACAAAGCAAAACCAACCAACCAAACAAAAGAACAAACAA
The DNA here is from genome assembly GCA_038090715.1 of Florisuga fusca. Taxonomy (NCBI): domain Eukaryota; kingdom Metazoa; phylum Chordata; class Aves; order Apodiformes; family Trochilidae; genus Florisuga; species Florisuga fusca. The sequence continues at coordinate 618,905 of JAAWXA010000026.1, read as the reverse complement.
ACCAAACTAAAAAGCAGCCACAAAACCTACATATGAAATAGATCATAGGACATGTATTGCCTTTTGACCATATACTCCATGTACTATTTTGTTCTACTTCCAGAACTTGGCAACTACACAGTAATATAC